>CM014271.1:67348935-67391029 GCA_004135705.1 Alloteropsis semialata | reverse complement strand
AAACAGCAGGCTCGGACGGCGGCTACTATTATTTGAAAACTCGGGGTTCAAACCGTAAGAAAACAGGACCTAAATATAAATACTTTGAACTAAGGCTGGACGGCGGGTTAAAATCTAATAAACCGAGGGGCTCTTAAAGAAAAACGCCAAGGCTGACCGGTATTCCCTTCGGTTGACCTAGATCTAACCGTTGATCGACGATCGGACGGCGCTGGTGCATCAGCATCGCCGCCGGCGGCGCGGAACAGGACAGGCGGCGGCGCAAGGCGGCGCCGACGGCGAAGTTCGCCGGAATAAAGCGAAACAGGAGCTACAGAGCATGAAATCGAGCGCGGAAAGGACCATTGGATCGGGCGAGGCACGGCTAACTCACCTAGGTTGATCTGCACGACGCTTGCACGGCGAGGACGTCGAATCGGCGATGAGGGCGGTCCGAGTGAGTCTGTCAACGACGGCGAGGTCTTAGATGGCGAAAAGGATCCACAAAATCGACCTATGGAGCTCGGGGAAGCTTCCTTACATGCTCGTAAAGCTCGGGGACGTGCTCTGGTGGTCGAACGGGCGGCGAAGACGGTACTCCGAGGCGGCGGCGGTCGTGAGCTTTGGAGCGGCGGCGCGGCTGCGAAGCAAGGCACGAGCGGTGCTAGGGTTGGTTGGGGGAGGCTCGCGGGCTGGCGGCGCAGCTTATAAAGGGGCTAAGGGGCTCCGAGATACGCGGGAACCGTTCGGATGCGGGCGCGGCCAGGGAGTCGGGGTCGGGCACGAGCGCTCGGCCGAGTCCGAGCTCGCGGGGAAGAAGGCGCTGACGCGCGGAACCCACCGGTCGGCGACAGGCGGAGGCGGGTTTGGTGAGGGGCGCCAACGACGGAGGCGTCAAGGACGCGGGCCGGCGCGCGGAAATGGGCCGGGCCTCGTCGGCGGTTAACCGGGCTAAGGGGAAAAAGGCCAGGGAGGTTAACCAGACCGAACGGAAGCTAAGGGAGGTTTTCTGAACTTAATCTAAACAGAACTAAACTAAATCAAACAAATGCAAATCAAGTTCAAATTTAAACGAATTTAAATTCTACTTGACTTGCAACAGTACATAAAACTTATGCAGCAGCATGAATGCAACAAAAACTTTTTGGGAACTAATAATTAATTATTAAATTGAATAAAAATCCTAATAAATTCTAATTTAATCCTAGAAATTTATTTAAGCCCTAGATAAATCCTAGAAAATTCAGAAGTGGTTTCTAAGATTTATTGTGATGAAAATTAGGGTGTTACAAACCTACCCCCCTTAAAGTGAATCTCGTCCTCGAGATTCGGATGAACTTGCGAAGAGATTGGGAAATTCTGCCATCAATTCATCCTCTCTCTCCCATGTAGCTTCCTCCTTACCATGATGACTCCATTGCACCTTGCACATCTTAATTACTTTATTTCTAGTAACTCTCTCAGCCCTCTCCAATATTCTAACTGGATACTCAGAATAAGATAGATCATCCTGCACATTCAGATCGTCCAATGACAACTGTTCTTCTGGCACTCTGAGGCACTTCTTGAGCTGAGATATATGGAATACATCATGCACATCTGACAACTGAGCTGGCAACTCTAACTGATAAGCCACTTCTCCCTTCCTCTCCAAAATCTTGAAAGGTCCAATATAGCGAGGTGCAAGCTTCCCTTTGACTTTAAACCTGCGCAACCCCTAATTGGAGATACTTTCAAGTATACATAATCACCAACATCAAAAGCTAGCTCCCTTCTCCTAGTATCAGCATAGCTTTTCTGCCTGGACTGAGCTGTCCTCAAATTCTCCCTAATCACCTGCACTTGCCTTTCTGCTTCCTTAATAGCATCTGGCCCAAATACTTGCCTCTCTCCAGTCTCACTCCAGAACAACGGAGTTCTGCACTTCCTCCCATACAAGGCCTCAAAAGGGGCCATCTTCAGACTCGCCTGATAACTGTTATTATACGAAAACTCAGCATACGGCAAACTCTTATCCCAACTCTTACCATACTTCAATGCACATGCCCTCAACATGTCCTCCAACACCTGGTTGGTTCTCTCAGTCTGACCATCAGTCTGGGGATGATATGCAGAGCTAAAATTAAAGCGGGTATCCATAGAAGCGTGCAACTGCTGCCAGAACCTAGAAGTGAGCTGGGTACCTCTGTCAGACACTATCTTCTTGGGCACACCATGAAGACACACAATCCTGGCGAAGTATAACTCTGCAAGCTGAGCTCCATTATAGGTGGTCTTCACTGGAATAAAGTGAGCAACCTTCGTCAACCGATCAACAATCACCCATATGGAGTCATAACCAGACCGTGTACGAGGCAAACCAACTATGAAGTCCATACTAATCTCCTCCCACTTCCATTCAGGTATTTTCAGTGGCTGTAGCAGTCCTGCTGGCCTCTGATGCTCTGCCTTCACCCTCTGACAAGTGTCACAAATGGCCACATACTCTGCTACATCTCGCTTCATGCCATACCACCAATACCTCTCCTTCAAATCCTGGTACATCTTGGTACACCCAGGATGAATGGAGTAAGCTGAATCATGCGCTTCCCTCAGTATCATCTGCCTAATAGAATCAATAGCAGGCACGCAAATCCTATCTCCCAGCCAAAGCGTGCCTTGCTCATCTAGCCTGTATCCTGGAGCTCCTCCTTCTATCATACTCTGCTTAATCTCCTTGATCTTCGCATCATCAAGCTGTCCCTTCCGGATCTCCAGCTCTAATGTAGGCTCCACTTCCAGAGTCACTGCCTCGGTGTGAGCAACAAGACCAAGGTTCAGTTTCTGGAACTCCTCGCATAACTCATCAGGCATCGCATGAGTCAGATTAGCATGCCCCTTTCTGCTCAATGCATCTGCAACCACGTTGGCCTTTCCCGGGTGATAATGAATCTCCATATCATAGTCCTTGATCAACTCTAGCCAACGTCGCTGCCTCAAATTGAGATCCTTCTGAGTAAAGATATATTTCAAGCTCTTGTGATCTGTATAAATCCTGCACTTATTGCCCAACATGTAGTGCCTCCAGATCTTCAGAGCATGAACAACTGCTGCTAACTCAAGATCATGAGTGGGATAATTCACCTCATGCTTCCTCAACTGTCTAGATGCATAAGCTATGACTCGGCCTTCCTGCATAAGAACACATCCTAAACCAAGTCTAGATGCATCACAGTATATATCAAAACTCTTAGTAATGTCTGGCATTACCAATACAGGAGCTGTCGTCAACCTCTTCCTGAGTTCCTCAAAACTGGCCTGGCAAGCATCTGTCCACACAAACTCCTTCCCTTTCTCTAAGAGCGATGTGAGAGGCTTCGCCAGCTTAGAGAATCCCTCAATGAATCTCCTATAATAACCTGCCAAACCCAGAAAGCTCCTGATCTCGGACACACTCTTTGGTGGCTCCCAATCTAGCACCTCACTGACCTTGCCGGGATCAACTGCAATACCACCATCTGTGATAACATGTCCAAGAAAAGACACATCCTTCAGCCAGAACTCACATTTGCTAAACTTGGCATACAACTGATGCTCTCTCAGCTTCTCCATCACTAGCCTCAAGTGCTCCTCATGCTCCTCTTCATTCTTGGAATAAATCAGGATGTCATCAATGAACACCACCACGAACTTATCCAAGTACTCCATGAAGACCTTGTTCATCAAGTACATAAAGTAGGCGGGAGCATTAGTCAAACCAAAAGACATGACGGTGTATTCATACAACCCATACCTGGTGGTAAAGGCTGTCTTAGGAATATCTGATGGTCTGATCTTGAGCTGGTGATAACCTGACCTCAAATCGATCTTGGAAAACACCTTAGCTCCCCTCAATTGATCAAATAGGTCCTCAATTCTTGGCAACGGATATTTATTCTTAATAGTTACCTCATTAAGCGACCTATAATCAACGCACATTCTCTGTGTGCCATCCTTCTTCTCCACAAAATAACAGGTGCTCCCCAAGGTGATGAACTAGGACGAATAAAACCCTTGTCTGATAATTCTTTTAGTTATTTCTTAAGTTCTTCTAATTCATCAACAGCCATTCTATAAGGTCTTTTAGCAATAGGGGCAGTGCCAGGTAAAAGCTCAATAATAAACTCAATGTCACGATCAGGTGGCATACCTGGCAAATCGTCAGGAAAGACATCCGGATAGTCACAGACAACGCTGATATCCTCCAATGAAACTCCCTTCATCTGATGAACTGTGCCCTCTGCTGATGAAGGTATGGCAACATCTACCTCAATCCTTTCCCCCTCTGGACTGGTGAGAAGTACTGATCTCTTGGCACACTGAATTACTGCATCATACTTGGCTAACCATCCCATTCCGAGAATAACATCAATCCCAGATGACTCTAGCACTATAGGATGAACCAAGAAATCTCTATCCAAAATTCTCAGTTTAACATTATGGCATCTATAAGATGATTTCATGTTCCCCCCCGGTGAATTAACTAGCAAGTCGCTTCTCATTGTGGATACGGGTATGTTATGTTTAGCAACAAACTGAGCAGTAATAAAACTATGAGAAGCTCCTGAATCAAATAAAACCGAGGCGGGGGCGGAGTTAACAAGGAACATACCAAGCACAACATCCTGAGCCTCCTGAGCGGTCTCTGCTGCAAGGTGATTCACCTTGCCCTGGGTGAACCTCTGCTGTCCTCTGCTGCCCTGTGGAGTCTGGTTCCCATTCCTCTGCTGGGACTGCTGGACCTGTCTGGGAGTGCTGCTGCCCTGACTCTGTGAAGACTGACCAGAACCCTTGGGACAGTTGTGAGCAAAATGGCCAACTTCCCCACACCTGAAACAACCACGAGCGGGTGGAGTGCTGGGGGTAGCACCTCTCACAGGCGTGCTAGCTGGAGTACCCTGGCGACCCTGGGTAGAAGGAGTGCGCTGGCCCTGCTGGCTGGAGCGCTGGAACTGTGGAGCGGGGCGCTGAGGCTGCTGGAACTGCTGAGGCTGTCCACCCTGTCCTCCTGAACGGTACGGCGTACCCTGAGCCTGTGACTGGAAGTAGCGTGGGCGAGAGCTGCTGCCTGACTGACCCTGCTGAAGAAGCTTCCTCTTGTGGTCACCCATCTCACGGCGTGTGTACTCCACACCAATGGCCTTATCAATCAGCTGCTGGAAGGTAGGAAAAGTGTGGACCATCAACTGGTAGCGAATAGGAGCACTAAGACCCTCCAGAAAGTGATCCTGCCTCTTTGCATCATTGTCCACCTCCTCTGGAGCGTAGCGAGACAGCTGAGTGAACCTGTCCCTGTACTCAGCCACTGACATGTTCCCCTGCTTCAAAGCGAGGAACTCCTTCTTCTTTTGCTTCATCACACCGGCAGGAATATGGTGATCTCTGAAGCTGGTCTTGAACTGATCCCAGGTGATAGCATTACGATCTGCAGCAGCGGCGGCGTAGGAGTCTCACCAGTCAGAAGCTGCACCCTCAAGTCGTCCTGAAGTATACAGGACCTTCTCCCTGTCAGTGCACTGTGTGATCTCCAGCTTCTTCTCAATGTTCTTGATCCAATCATCCGCATCAAGTGGATCAGCACAATGTGAGAAGGTGGGCGGATGATGACTCATGAACTCACGGTACCTGTCCCGTGGCTGATTCCCCTGTCCTCCCTGCTGGTTCAGCTGGTTCTGCAGGTTGGTCATGGCTGCAGTCATGTTCTGCAGAAGCGCCATCTGAGCAGCAACAAACTGTTGATCCATTGCTGGCGGTGGCACTGGGGGCTGCTGGGGACCGTGGCGAGGAACAGCTGGCTGATCAACTCCTGAACCAGACCTGGTGTTCACCATCTGAGCGTTAGAAACATGAGATTTAGAAATTGATAGACGAACTGAATAAGATGGAATAAAGAATGCACAACAATATGAATACCAGATGTAATTACTTGTATAAGCAAGTTTTACAACATGAATATCATATAATTGACATAGATCATAAGGTTAAAGATTAAATCTCGTCTCCAGATTTAGACAGATTCTGTTAGTCCAACTAAAACAGAAATAACTCTTAAACAGATCGTCCAAAAATAATGAATTTTTGACAGAACAGAGAGTATGAAATTCTGAATCCAACCCAATAGGAATCAACTCATTTGGATTTCGGGAACAAAAGATATTAAGGAAACATCCTGGCTGTGTCAGAGGCTCTAGACAGATTCTGTATACTCCACTAAAACACAGGTATCTCTCCGCCAGAAAATCCAAAAATTGTAAGATTTTGCCAGAAAATAGCTTATCAAATTCTGGTTCTAACCCAATTGGTTTCAGGTCAATCGGAGTTCTGTAGCTTCAGATATAATTCAAACAGTACAGCAGTGTCAGATAATGACGAGAGCAGAAATAGTATGACGTGATTAAAGATATATAATGATAATGATTGATAAAGAGATTAAATAAACCTTAAGAACAGAACCCAAGACATATCCCAAACTAACTAAATTTATTGATTTAATAAAAATGATGTTGTGTGGTCATCACTCCACAAAACACCGCAAACATACAAAACTCCAAATCACCAAGTTTAGCACACAGCAAAACAATCTCACACCTAAGCAAAATCTAACACACCACTAATTAATCGAACTATCGTTTATTACAAGATCCGAACAAGACTGAACTCCTATCATCCTAAGGATCCCTAATGATGGTCCTGCAAGACGAAGAACCAAAGCGAATCCTCTTGCGCGGCGGCGACTGAACATGAGCATGTAACTCGTCCTTAGGTGGTTGAGCATCTCCTCGACGCTCTGCCTCTAGCTCCTCAATCCTCTGATGAGCTGCTTCAATCCTAGCATATGCCAACTCTAGCTCTGAATGAGTGGCATCCAAGTTCTCACTGAGTGCGCTTGTAAGGCCAACCTGAGCATTCATGGTACCGCTCTCAATGGGAGACGCTGTGAGCTCTACCATGTTACTCCCACTGGCTCGGCGCGGGTAGTGCCTGAAGAAAGAATTGGCCAGAGACGACTGATGGTTGTGAAGAAGAACATACAAGGCACTCCTTGCAGCGTCATCAATCCCAGCTGCAAAGGTGGTATGTGGAGAAATAGCCCTGTGTGCCCTCAACACCAAGAACTTCCTGGTGACCTCATCAAATGCTCTGACATGCACAGTCACGTACCACAGCTCAGGATAGCGTGAGCTTTGGTACCTCTCTCCAATGTACTCAGGCCTGATTGCGTTTCCCTCCTTCACCAGAATGAACCGGAGTACCCTGGGGAAAAACCCACTCCCATCAGTGGTGCGCTCTGTAGTCATCCATCTCGCAACGGGAGAATCATCTGAGTAGTTGTCCACATCTGAGTCTTCTTCATCACTGGAGTCAGGTCCATCATCATCCCCATTGTCATCACCTCCTGGATCACCTCCAGCTTCACCCTGTTGAGCTGGAACGTCAACAGGTACCTCCTCCTCGTCATCATCCTCCACTAGGACTGGTGGCACCTGAACTGGAGCTGGCGGCTGCTGAACTGGTGCAGCATCGTCCTGACGAACACACCTCCCTCCAGTCCTCTTGCGAGCGGTCTTCTTAGTCCTAGCCATCTTCAGAAAAGACCAGGCCACGTAAGCACAACTCTAAGAGGTAAGAGCAAAAACAGGTAGATAGAAACAAGACCAAGATATAAGATGAACAGAGTAAGGATAGAGCAATATAAGACAAAAATAAATTTTTGTTTAGACAAAAGCAGACAGAGTAAGCAATAGCGGAAGTAAGAAAGGACAATTAAGGGCCTAAAAGACGACCATGCTAACTAGGCTAACGTCCTACAGTCAACACTGCTCTGGTACCACTTCTGTCACACCCGGTTTTTGAGGAATAAAACCAAGTAAATCACATGTGCGCCAGGATCCGTTCACACACACATGATGACATCATTAGCAGTATCAAACCAATGTATATCAAAAACAAAAGAGAATTAAGTAATATTATTACAAGCCACAAATAAATTCCTTAATAATAATAAATGTCTCATCTAAGAACTGATAATAGATCCATCCACAGGCAGTCGACTGGTGGAACGCACACCTAGAACTCGTCAAACTCCTCGATGTAGTCTCCACAAGTATCACCCTCTGAGCCGCAGATAAACAAGTTTGAGTACACTTATGGTTGGTACTCAGCAAAGTGGAGTAATAAATAAATATGACATGCAAGGCTTTAATCAAGGATGGCAATAGGCTGTAGCATTAAGCAATTTTAGTTGGTCATGTCTTTAATTAGCAAGCTTAACTAAGTATAAGTGTATACCAACCCAAATAAAGTATAGAAAATAAATGCTCAACAAGTAACCATGATTTAATTCAACTTCAAGTTTAATTATCATGAGAGGATCCAAGCCGCTCTTAACCGTGAGCACGGCTGATATATCAGTTTTACACTCTGCAGAGGTTGTACACTTTACCCACACACAATGTATTCTCATATAGCCTGAGGTCATGAGTCTCTTCAACACTTCCTTAGGTGAGGGGCCAGAGAAACATTACATGATCTTTACAAAGAATTATTAACATGAAACAACCCGCTAAGGTTTCAAGCCATAGCAAAGCATAACCTTTTCTAATCGCCGAGTTACTTACCAAAGCATACTCCCAAGAGATCCGGCTATACCCCATCTATGCTTCCCCTCTTGCCCTTTCGGTAAGATTATTACAGGTTAATTCTTCTAATTAATTAATCATGACCAGAGCCCGTTAGTTATGTGGTTGCACTGTTTTCTCGGGTTGTCACTCCATGTTCCAATTAAAAGTATGTTCTTGTTTATCGTCCAATGAGCATATCACATATTCATAAGTTCAGGATTAATGATCTTCCATAACCCAAGTGTAGAGCAACTAAGCAAAGCTACCCAACAATAATTAAATACCCAGGTTATGCAAGGAATAAGGTAAACAAGACTAGGCACATCCCTAAAATAGGTCCCATCAATATTATAACCATGCATGACATAAAAGTAAATGTGATAAATGTATGATTATCCTTGGGATAAGCATGATCAAGGACACTTGCCTTCTGCGAAAGGCTCCTGCTGCTCAGAGTCTTCAAAGAACTGCTCCTGCTCCTCCACAAACTGCTCTCCTTCTAAACGCGTCACACGATCACATACAAGAAGCAATGCAACAAAATAAGAAACAATACACCAAACATATGCAACAGAACAAAACAACAGAATAAAACTACTGTACACATCCTAAGGATCACGTGAGCGTAAGAATCACTTAATTTGGAGCTAAAACGTGGAAGATATGGCTAAAACAAGCTAACAGGGGCTTAACTGCAATTACCAGAACTCCCTAGGGACTAAACAGAACGATTCTAGGGGCATAAACATAAATACGTATAAAAACCTAAGGTCTACAGCGTAAAATAGCAGGCTCGGACGGCGGCTACTATTATTTGAAAACTCGGGGTTCAAACCGTAAGAAAACAGGACCTAAATATAAATACTTTGAACTAAGACTGGACGGCGGGTTAAAATCTAATAAACCGAGGGGCTCTTAAAGAAAAACGCCAAGGCTGACCGGTATTCCCTTCGGTTGACCTAGATCTAACCGTTGATCGACGATCGGACGGCGCTGGTGCATCAGCATCGCCGCCGGCGGCGCGGAACAGGACAGGCGGCGGCGCAAGGCGGCGCCGACGGCGAAGTTCGCCGGAATAAAGCGAAACAGGAGCTACAGAGCATGAAATCGAGCGCGGAAAGGACCATTGGATCGGGCGAGGCACGGCTAACTCACCTAGGTTGATCTGCACGACGATTGCACGGCGAGGACGTCGAATCGGCGATGAGGGCGGTCCGAGTGAGTCTGTCAACGACGGCGAGGTCTTAGATGGCGAAAAGGATCCACAAAATCGACCTATGGAGCTCGGGGAAGCTTCCTTACATGCTCGTAAAGCTCGGGGACGTGCTCTGGTGGTCGAACGGGCGGCGAAGACGGTACTCCGAGGCGGCGGCGGTCGTGAGCTTTGGAGCGGCGGCGCGGCTGCGAAGCAAGGCACGAGCGGTGCTAGGGTTGGTTGGGGGAGGCTCGCGGGCTGGCGGCGCAGCTTATAAAGGGGCTAAGGGGCTCCGAGATACGCGGGAACCGTTCGGATGCGGGCGCGGCCAGGGAGTCGGGGTCGGGCACGAGCGCTCGGCCGAGTCCGAGCTCGCGGGGAAGAAGGCGCTGACGCGCGGAACCCACCGGTCGGCGACAGGCGGAGGCGGGTTTGGTGAGGGGCGCCAACGACGGAGGCGTCAAGGACGCGGGCCGGCGCGCGGAAATGGGCCGGGCCTCGTCGGCGGTTAACCGGGCTAAGGGGAAAAAGGCCAGGGAGGTTAACCAGACCGAACGGAAGCTAAGGGAGGTTTTCTGAACTTAATCTAAACAGAACTAAACTAAATCAAACAAATGCAAATCAAGTTCAAATTTAAACGAATTTAAATTCTACTTGACTTGCAACAGTACATAAAACTTATGCAGCAGCATGAATGCAACAAAAACTTTTTGGGAACTAATAATTAATTATTAAATTGAATAAAAATCCTAATAAATTCCAATTTAATCCTAGAAATTTATTTAAGCCCTAGATAAATCCTAGAAAATTCAGAAGTGGTTTCTAAGATTTATTGTGATGAAAATTAGGGTGTTACATGAATCTTGATCGTGCTCTCGCTTGCTCAAGTTCTGGTTCGCTTTGTTCGGTGTCAGAATCGCAGCTCGACGCGCCGGTGACCGAGCTGCCGCCGTACCGCGTCGGCGACTTGCCGTCCACCAGCAGCGCCGCCGTACTCGGCCAGTTGCGGGAGGTGATTTCCCGGGCGGTGACGGCTGTGAAGACCTCCTCAGGTCTCATCCTCGACACGTTCGACGCGCTCGAGTCCGCCGAGCTGGCGTCTATCCGGAAAGACCTCGCCGTCCCGGTGTTCGACGTCGGCCCGCTTCACAAGCTATCGCCGGCGGCCTCGAACAGCCTGCTGCAGCAGGACCGGGGCTGCCTGGACTGGCTGGACACGCAGGCGCCGGCGTCCGTGCTCTACGTCAGCTTCGGAAGCCTCGCCAGCATGTCCGCCGCCGACCTGGTGGAGATGGCCTGGGGCATCGCCAACAGCGGCCGGCCCTTCCTCTGGGTGCTCCGGCCGGGCCTCGTCGGCGGCGCGCCGGCGTCGCAGGAGCCGCCCCTGCCCGAGGGCTTCGACGCCGCGACGCGCGGCCGCGGCACGGTCGTGGCGTGGGCGCCGCAGGAGGAGGTCCTGGCGCACCCGGCCGTGGCCGCGTTCTGGACGCACTGCGGCTGGAACTCGACGCTGGAGGCGGTGTGCGCCGGCGTGCCGATGCTGTGCCGGCCGTGCTTCGGCGACCAGATGGGGAACGCGAGGTACGTGGAGCACGTGTGGAGGACCGGCGTCGTGCTCGACGGCGAGCTCGAGAGGGGCAGGGTGGAGGCGGCCATCGCATCGCTGACGGACATGGACAGAGAGCCCGGCGCCGGGATGCGGCGGCGGGCACGGGAGCTCAGGGGCAGAGCGGCGGAGAGCACGGGCGAAGGCGGGTCGTCCTGCATCAACGTCGATAAACTGGTGAACCACATCCTGGCCCTGTAGCCAGGGGCATTTGGGACAAGCAGTGCGATCACGTGCTGGTGTTCTTGGGCAGTGTTTCTTTTCCTTTGGGGGAAATAAACGGCTGGAGCTCTGGTTCAGAATAAAGATTCTCTTGGACACTGTTTGCGATTCTGTTTGACTTTGTTTGTTGTCCTATGTTTGATGCGATCTTATCAAGTTGACGGATGATGGAGCATGGAGTTGTTTTTGTTGTTGGACTTTTGCTATCAGATGATATCGTGTCCATGTTTTGTCCTCTGCTTTTGCTGGGTGCTGGGGCGGGGCTTGCTTGGACAGTTTGTGCGTTGCCAAAATTGACTGATGGTTTTTTTTTTCCCAAATGGTCATATACTGAATGCAACTGCAGGCCAAGGTGCATCATACACGTGGCGTAGCATCACAAGGGGTATTGAATTATTTAAGAAAGGATCTGGAGAGTTGGGGATGGTGAGAATATTGATATTTGGAATGATCCATGGCTCCCTCGTGGCACTACCAGGAAAGTTTCTGTTGCCCAAGGTCCTATCCCGCTTCAACGCGTTAGTGAGCTAATCAACGCGTTAGTGGTTGCCTTGTGGGTGATTTGGTCTAAGCGGAATGACACTAATGCAGGCGGTACCTTGGACAGCCCAGCGAGTACGGCCGGCTTAATCCAGAAGTTCTATCTGGAGTACAAGGATTTCTTTACTAAGCAAGAAAGGCCGGCAAGGGAGGAATGTAGATGGAGTAAACCAATGGAGGATTGGCTCAAAATCAATGTTGATGGAGCCTTTAACTCGGGAGAGGGTAGAGACGGATGGGGTTTCGTCATCAGGGATCACTTGGGTGATGTTGTCAGTTCAGGAGCAGGGAGGATTGGAACATTGTATGAATGCGATGCATGCAGAGGTCGAGGCAGCACTCCAGGCGCTTACTTATGCGAGCGAAGCAGGAATGACTCGGATCGAGCTAGTAGTGGATGCGACAAATGTTTGTGATGCATTAACAACTCAGAAGTTTGATCTTGCTCCGATTGGCATGCTCGTCAGGGATGTGAAATTTCTTTTACTCTCTGAGTTTACTAGTGTCAAAGTGGGTTTTAATGCCCGATCATGTAATTTCGTAGCTGATAAGCTAGCCCGTATGGGGTCGGAGTTAGAGTCAGATGCTGTCTTGATTTGGCCAGATGGTCATCCCAGTATTGTAAACTCTCTTGTGGCTGCTGATGTTCAGCTAGCCCCCAGTTAATGGAATCCATATTCCAAAAAAATTGACTGATGGGACACTAAGATCGACATGAGACTGACAAGTGATTAGGGCATGTACGACGCTTGTCTATGTGGCCGGATCGTCTCCTGTGGCTAACATTAATTGAAGAGAGTAAGCTCTCCCTTCGTGAGAGGACAGCGGGCTCGTGCTCCTAACTGCAAAAGAAATTTTTAAGGCCTCTTCGTAGTATCAGCCTAAGGAGGCAAGGACGGCAGCTATAGGATCAATAGGGCAATATCCTATTTTTGTGATGATGTCCTGGTTCATGACTCGCGTTGCTTCGCATCTCCTTCGTCTCGCAAGTCATGATGGGTGGCTGGTGCTGATTTGTTGTGAGAGAAAAGTACTGCTGGCTGGCTGGTGGCTGATGGCTGGTGCTGATTTGTTGTGAGACTGAAGTACTGCTGGCTGGTGGCTGTAAGCCAAGCGAACAGGCCAGCCCTGGCATGGCGGCTGCATCTGCATGAGTGCGTTATGTGTCGCAGCATCAGCATCGCCGCATCATGCAAACAAGGCCGCGGACGCCGGACGCTATTGATGCAAACATCGGCGACGACGGTGGAGGCCCTTCTGATTGTTCTTCTCTAACTCAAACCAACATAAGCAAACACTATTTCCCTATTCTATATTCTCTATATTGAAACAAAATGGAAGATTCATTTTTAAGAGATTGTTTGATGCCCTATATTGAGAGAGAGATTGCAATGAAGGTCACTGAAGGACCGAAACGGGCGACCAGAGGGGGGGGTGAATGGGAGCCTTTAAAATCTCTCTTGCTCGGAGAAACAAGGCCTATATCCCGATTACAACCCCAAACACACGTCTCACCTTAATCGCCAAGATGACACAAGCCAACTCGTGACAAGTTCACCCTAGGAACGATTAGAGAGGCACAAAGCTATGCGGAAGCTAAAGCAAGACACCGAAAAACTTGCACAAAAATTAAACTAATCCACTGCTAACACTCACTAGCTAAGCATGCAAAGATAATTAATTAAGAGCTAGACATTAATAGCAAAAGGAAACAGATTAATTAACTAAACAATATTGCAATGATTAACTAATGATTAAACAGTAGAAGCAATATTTAAGAAACTAAAGCAATGATTACTCAATCATTAGCTATTGTTACTTGAAAATGACTTTAGGAATTTGGCCTGTGCCACGCTCGCCTGAACCTGCTGCGCTCCTGGCCTGCTTGTTCCTCGGGCCTGCTAGCTGCCGAGGGAGCAGCAGCTGGGCCGCACACCGTGCGCCTGCTGCAGCTGCACTGGCGCCTGGGCTGGGCCTCGCCCCGAGCTGGCCAGCTGCTCCGCTGCAGTTGCCTGCCGCGTGCCGTGAGCCACGCCAAGCGCTGGCGAGGCCGAGCAGTGCTGCACGTCCGTGCTGCCGGCTCTGCTCGAGCAGTGCTGTCGCCGCTGCCCGCGCGACCTCGCTGTCGCCGCTGCCGCGTGTGGACAGCGAGTGGCCACGCTCCGAGCCGCGTGCGGGACCGCGCCGAGCCACCCACGCCTGGAACCCGAGCGCCGCGAGCTGTTGCTGCTTCCTCGAACCTGCGAAGAACAGAGGGCAAACGAACTCGAACACGAACAGCACGACAGCTTCAAATCCAAATTCCTCCCTCCATACACAACGGATCGACAAGCAACTTGAGCCACAGCAGCATCACAACTAGAGCTAATAGATCCACCAAGAATCTCACAAAAAGCTCAAGTATTCATCACGAATTTTGAAGCCAACCGAAACCCTACCAAGAACACGGGATTTGGGGAAAACACAAATTCAAACAACAAGGAAACAAATTGAACCAGCAAATTAAATCCCGGAGGAACCTAGGAGGGAAGGGCATCCATTCCCGGTCTCAAATCAAAGGATACAAGTTTAATTCTCCATGGATTGCAAACCCTAGCTAAAAGGAAAGAAAAAGAAGGGGGAAGTGGAGAGAACGGGAGAGACAGAGAGACCGAACAGCCAGACACGCTGCTTCTCTTATTCTCCAAATCCAAGCGAAAAAGACGAAACTACCCCTACAATAGTAACTAAGGTACCCACCCACGCAGGGGCAAAATGGTCCAGATTTTTATAGAAGCATCGGACGGACACGGGACCTTCACGACTTCGCTTCGTCTCGACGCAAGCTTCGCGATGGCGCCACGTGCCCTCCATTCCGCCATCCGGCCGCACCGGACGCGCCCCCGGTTTTGAGGCCCAAACCGGCAAACCTGCCTGCCTGGTGGTTTTGAGGCCCAAACCACCCAAACCGTCCATCTCCGCGTAGCCGCTACGCGACCTCCTCGATGTCGACGCGTGTCCGGCCTCCGCCAAGCCTTGACGCCTCCGTCCCGCTTGACTCGACCGACTCCGTCTTCATCACGCCGTGTACTCTTGCTCTTCCATGCAACATGCGGATCGCACGTGACTCCGCCGGACTCTTCGGGTCCCTCGGTCCAAGCCTACTCGTCCATCCTTCACCGCCCTTGGTTCATCGGCATGGACCTTTCGCGCCTGACCTTCACCGCGCGCCGTCGGCCGCCATGTCGCATCCTGCACCTGCACATCACGAGCCAAGAGACACATCAATCCACTCAACGGTTGTCAATCACTCATCATCTAGGGATGACCACCATTGGTCCTCAGTCACCACATATTCTATTATTGATGATTTCAATATGGTAAAGAATTGTGCAGTGAAATTTAAATAAACAAGATATATCACTACGACAGAATCTCTTATCAGTGCCGGCTGTGTGGCACGTTAGTGCCGGTCAGCACAGCCGGCACTGATTGTCCGGCACTAACGTGCGCATATCACCAAAAAAAAAATCGCGCGCACCCGGAGGCCCGCACACGAGCCAGTCACGAGGCAGGCAAATTTTTCGCGCGTAAACGCGCGTACGCGGCCGCGAGGATTCGAACCCACGACCTTAGCCTCGCGCGTTTCCTTCCTTACCATCCGACCTATGCATCACATGTGATTGGGGTGGAAGATATTTTCCTTTTGAAGTGACCCGCGGGAGACATGTTAGTGCCGGTCGGGGGTTCCAGCCGGCACTAAACGACGTCATTTAGTGCCGGCTGGTATTATTGGCCGGCACTAAATGGGCGCGCCACTTTGGTGCCGGCCAATAACACCAGCCGGCACTAAATGACGTCGTTTAGTGCCGGCTGGAGCCCCCGACCGGCACTAACGTGTCTCCGCGGGCGCGTTTCTTCCCAGCCGGCACTAAATGTTGCCCCCGAACATGTTAGTGCCGGTTCCAGGGGGACCGGCACTAATGTCCTCCCACCAATGTGAAGTTCTCTCGTAGTGTATTGACCGCTTTTGTAAACTATTCGCTTTTATGTATCACATTGTGCAATTAATTACTATAGTCATGGCGACATAATGTTTGTTTACGTGGACAATTAAAAAGTTTAAACAAATTGCCAAATTCTTGGTCAAGCAAATATTTTTCTGGCCCCCTTTGTTTTTCTGTCCAGCTCCGCCACTGGCTGGGCGATCTCGTGCGGTGAGGCGCTCCTAGCTGGAGATTTGGCGTCGCCACACGGGAAGATGGTGGCAAAGTTCCTTCCTCTACGCGCCTTTTTTCCCAATATACCCCCCTCACAAATCTCATCCAATCTTGCAGGCTGAGCCTCGATGTGAAGAGGATAGATGGAGGAGGCGCCACAAGAGATTTGCTGGAAGCTGCGAAGGCACGAGAGCAGAAGGCCACTGCGGCGCGGGAGTGGAAGAGCTCACGGTTGGGTTGGGGGCAGATGGGCGTGAGGTTTGGTCGGGATCAGCAGGCAGTGGCTGCTACACTGGGGGAGAATGGTGCGGCGACAGCTCTGCAGCGGAAGGAAACTGCTAGCGCTTCGGCGCCCCTTCCCCCATCGATCTCCGTCGAAGGGTGTTGTCCCCGTTCCACCTGTCGTCCTCTTCACCGGCACCTCAACCTCAATCGGCTGTTTTCCACCTGCGGTCCATCCTCATGGAGCTTCTTGGGGCCAACGTGTTGGTGGTAGCCCCATGTCTCATCCATGGATGAGATCTCAATCTTTGGATCCAACAACGTGTACTAATTTTTCTCGATTTCTGGTATTTGCTCTGCAGTAGTCACTGTCTGATTTGTTTACTGATGAGATGCTTACCGAGCTGCAAAATGATTACTGAGATTGCAAAATTCTTGTAGTGATTAAATTCCTTTTGGTAAAAAATTGTTGTTCTTTTTTTGCACAAGTAAAGCATTTTTTTTCTTAGGTTGATGCCTAGTGTATCTTAGGTAGAACAGAAATTAGCATACACAAACGCCCTGTTTGTTTACCACCTGGATTATATAATCTAGCTTATGGCCAAGGATATTATGGTAAAAGGTCACAATGAACCACCAAATAATCTGAAATAAGCTACCCATGTGCAGCTTATTTGAGATTATTTGGATGGTCCATGGTGGCTTTTACCATAGTGCCCTTAACTCATAAGCTATATTATATAATTTGAGTGGGAAACAAACACCCCTAAAATCATCTCTGGGACCTGGGGAACTTTGTGAGCAGGAGAAACAATGACACTTGATGTGCCTAGCTATTAAATAGACCATCCAATCGAGTAGAGAATTACTGCTGACCTTTACAAATCTTTCATTACTCTTCGGTTGCATTAAAGTAAAATCATTGGGTACTTTGTCATTTTTGCTATGCCAATTGGCAAAAGCTTTATACTAGACTCTAAATTTCCCTTATTATACTTAGACTCTTTTGATTTGTGGTGGACTTGGAAAGCTAACGATCGATGGAGCAAGTAGTATTATCGAGCAGCATTAAAAGAAATATTCATCTGGAAGACATGACCTAATTGATTTGTTAGGTTCCAAACATCTACTGAGAGTGTATTGTTTCCACCTTGCCTTTGTTCTCCTCGATTTGCCTCATGTAATCGGTATTGCTTTGGGATTCCAGCTTAAGTTTCTGTGCAAAGAAAGAAAGAGGCAATGCAGGGATTTTTTTTGTTTGTTATAAGCGGAGGTAAGAAGAGAAGCAAAGGTCACATCCTTCTGATGTCTTGAATCAAAATGAATTTTCTCAAGGTTTTTTTTTTTGCAAACCGATTGTGTGGAGGTTATGATTTTTCTCGATTCTCAAAATATTCCAAGCAGCATAAAGTTTACACAGAATGCTCGATTCTCAAAATATTCCAAGCAGCATAAAGTTTACACAGAATGCTCGATAAAAGAAGTCACATAGAAAGTATGTACTTCACCAACATATCAATGGCAATCTGAGAGCACCCACAATGTTGCCGAAAAAATTCCAAGTAGCATAATGTTTACATAGAGTGCTCGATAAAAGAAATTACATAGAAAGTATGTAGTTCACCAACGTATCAATGGCAATCTGAGAGGACCCATCAGTCTTTAAGCACTCAGCTACTTTCTTCTTTAGCTCCATAGCTCTTTGCCTCATCTTTTCTCCTTCCTTTTCCCTCATTAGTTTCTTAATGGCCTTCTCTATTTTTCCTCTTTCTAGTTCACCTTCCAACTCGAACCCTATACCCCATGTTTTCTCTACATATCTAGTGTTCATCATCTGATCGGCGAACTGAGGCCTACATATCATTGGAACCCCCTCACAAATGCTCTCTAATGTCGAGTTCCATCCACTATGTGTCCAGAAACCGCCCACTGCACGGTGAGCCAGCACCTGCTGCTGCGGCGCCCATCGAATCACCTTACCTCTATCCTCAATTTCAGCCTCAAATCCATCTAGGAAACCTGGACCATCCGAACCCCGTACCAAGTCTGGGCGAACCACCCATAGAAAAGGATGGCCACTGTTTGCCAAACCCCAGGCCACCTCTAGGAACTCAGTGGAGTCCAAGGAAGCGAAGCTGCCAAAGCTAACATATAACACAGATTTGGGGGGCTGCTTGTCCAGCCATTTGATGCAACCGTAGTCTTCATCCAGTAAGCTACTTCCTGTACTCTTAGAGGAGAGCTTGTGGAGAGGCCCGGGCGCAAGTACCATAGGGACGTGGACCTCTTCGCGGATTCTCTCCAGCTCGACTGGCTCTAAAGCATCAAATGTGTTGATCACCGGCCCGAGCAAGTAAGTTGCGCATTTTTTCTTGGTCGCTCCAGCTTGAGTAGAAGAGGTCCCTTACCCTCAGTGGTGGTAGCTCTTTCACCGGCATGTACATTTTCGACTCTAAAACAGAGCATATATGTTATAAAATGCAACACAGTAATCATGCCAATAAGTGAAGGGAAAAGAACATCTCCCAATAGTTCGTTTGTCAAATTTGAAAACTTTTCTAAAAACCGATATGCTTTTGCCTCCATCTTTTTGTTTGATGCATATTTGGATTTCTTGGGCTGATGCAAGTTTAAATTTCATTTGACTGTGTTCTAGTAATAATCCTGGTAGTTGGCCAAACAATTCTCTGTAGTAAAAGAACTTGTATCAAAAGCACAAAAATCGAAACGTAAGGTAATTAAAGATTAAATTCAAAAGAGAACTACTACACTTGCTCCATTAATCCTCTACTAGGAAACTGACCTTGGGGAGGCAGGTAGCCCTTTTGGTGAAGCATTGTGTAAGCCAAGAAGCATCCTAGGCAGGCGGCGCTCGCGGTGCGCAGCACCAGAGGCTTGAGGCCGAACGCGGCGGCGGCCCTGGGCACGACGTGGTGGGTTGCGTCGAAGACAATACAAGCGGCCGGTGGCTGCCCCTCGTCCGCGAGCACCGACGCGAGGACGTCGCGGAAGGCCGCCGACTCCTCCGCCTCCATGGCGGCGTTCATGGTGTCTATGATGTCGATGACGTTCCCGGACGCGACGATGTCGGCGGGGACGCCGTCGGGCACGGGCACGAACTGGAACTCCGGGTGGCGCGCGGGGTCCGGCGCGTTGAAGCGCGTGTGGAGCACGGTGACGGCGAGGCCCCGCGCGTGGAGCGCGCCGGCGAGTTGCAGCATCGGGTTGATGTGGCCCTGGAACGGCAGCGGGAATACCAGGACGCGGCACGGGCGCCGTGATCTCGTGACGCTGGGGTCGCCGCCGGTGCGCGCTTCGTCGACACCGGCCATTGCTCTCGCCTCGTCACGGCAGACGGCACTGACAGCTACCTACACAGCAGGAGCACGCGCGGATTAATAGCAAAAAATATTTCCGCTGATAGATCTGCCGTCCCAACCACGCAGTTATCATAAAATAATTCAACTGCTATGCATGTCCTATCTGTGTGTACTGACTATGCATGATTAGGATCCGAATGCTGACGAAAATTGCTGAGCTGGACGTTCGCAGACGGCTGCCGTCTCGCTTTTGGCCCCGTTTGGTTTTTCAGTGCTAGAAACTGTTCACAACTTTGACTACTAATTAAAGGTATTAAATAAATGTATTTTATAAAACTAACTCTAGAACCCCTGCACTAGGAACCCTGAAGAATCTAATGAGGCATTTGACCGCATGATTAGAGGATGTTTAGAGGATGGTTACTGTAGCATCACTGTAGCCAATCATCGATTAATTAGGCTCATTAGATTCGTCTCGAAAAGTTACGCTCATCCGTGAAGAGGTTTTGCAAATAGACTTCATTTAGTACTCCATGCAAAAAAGATTCCCTCCATGCTAGACACTAGACCAGAAAACCAAACATGGCCAATAGGATCCGAATGCCACGGGTGACATGTTGTTAATTGGGCATACAAGTGGAGCCAATTAAACTTGCAAGCTCTTTTACGGTACTACCAACTACGGGGCTACATACATCGTAGAAAAAAGGATCCTAGTCCCGCCGGCAAATAATAACTATTATGCTAAATAAATAATATGGACCATTATTGAGATTTATCTCATCTATTTTGCAAAGTTTTAATATTTTTTATACCATCTCGAGTGTAAATAGCTCACATGCTAATTTAAATATAGTTTTTTGGAATAATTTTTAGTTCAAAATATAAATTTACTATCATGCCAGATCAAAACAAAATAGATCGATTTTGATATATAGGATTTATTCACAAAGTTTCAAGATTTTATGAAACCATCTCGAGTGTAAACAGCTCATGCGACAATTTAAATATAGTTTTTTAGACAATTTCTTAATTTAAAATTTAAGTTCAGAATCATGCTAGATCAAAGCAAAATGGGTCGACTTTGATTTATAGAATTTGTTCACAAAGTTTTAAGACTTTTGAAAACCATATCGAGTGTAAACAACTCACGTGACAGTTTAAATATATTTTTTTAGAATAACTATTAATTTAAAATCTAAATGCATAATCATGCCAGATCAAAGCAAAATGGGTCGATTTTGATTTATAGTATTTGTTCATAAAGTTCTAAGATTTTTTGAAAACCATCTTGAGTTTAAACAACTCACGTGACAATTTACATATAGTTTTTTAAATAGTTTTTAATTTAAAATACAAACTTACTATCATACTAGATCAGAATAAATTGGGTCACTTTTGATTTATAGTATGCGTTCACCAAATTCTAAGAATTTTTGAAACCATCTGCTCATGTGACAATTTAAATATAGTTTTCAGAAATTTTTTTAACTTAAAGTACAAAAATTTACTATCACACTAGATCAAAGCAAAATGGCTCGATTTGATATATACTCCCTCCGTTTCAAAACGTAGTTCACCGTTGACTTTTCTAATGCAAATTTGACCAGTCGTCTTATTCAAAAATTTTTATAATAGTATTATTTATTTTGTTATTACCTTTTTGATTTTTTATTATCAAAAGTACTTTATGTACGACTCACATTTCTATTTATTTGCACCAATTTTTTGAATAATGCGAATGATCAAGTTGTATTTTAAAAGTCGACAGTGAGCTACAATTTGGAACAAAGTAAGTAGTATTTATTCACAAAGTTTTAAGGTTCTAGAAAACTATCTCGAGTGTAAACAACTCTCATGACAATTTAAATATAGGTTTTTAGATAATTTTTAATTTAAAATCTAAATTCAATATCATGCCAGATCAAAACAAAATGGGTTGATTGTGATTTAGTATTTGTTTATAAAGTTTTAATATTTTTAGATACAATCTCGAGTGTAAACACCTCACGTGACAATTTAAATATAGTTTTTTAGAACAAATTTTAATTCAAAATATATAGTCTCATGCTAGATCAAAGCATATGGGCCGCTTTTGATTTATGTCGTACTAAAAATCAAAGCTTTTTTAAAAATTTATGTATTTAGTTTTGTTTCGATTGGAATTTTTGGAGTCACTGTGATTCGAACTGCAGGTTGGGGGGTGTGCCGAGGAGGGAGGACGAAGGGGGCACAAGGGGGTAGGGCGAAGCGACGAAACATCACGGTAGGGAAGAGTGGAGGCGAAAAAGCTATGGATTTATTTTTTTAGGTGTAGAGACAAGTGGTATAGAGTACAGACCCATGTGTGACTAAACCATCAAGTGTGACTGAACAAGTGATGGAATCATTTTGTATTAACCTTTTCGAATCTTTATAGGCCACACCTTCGAGCCAATTAGGTTGCCAATTTTTCTGGTTGTTCCTTACATGCTCTTGCTTCCACTAAAAGTATCAAAAATATATATAAATAAAAAGTGGGCGTTTAAAATTGATTTATAAGTGCTGAAAATTCATTTAATTCATAAAAATAGCAAATCATTTCAAAAAACTCTTGAACTCCTTCATGGCAACTTATATGTAGTATAAAATATGTAAAAAATATTTCTATGTAATATGAGCAAAAATAATGTTTCAAAGTTTGCCTTAAGATGTATGAAAGAGTGTGAGATGTATGTGTTTGTGAACAATTTATAGTCTAATTTCCATCACAATTTTCATAATTTTTGGACATTGTTTATATATTATTATTAAGTATGAATTATTCATAGCAAACCTATTACTTTTCTTATATTTTTCAGGATATGATCTAACCTAGGGCATATGCTCTTAGACACTATTTTTTCTAGTATGCAGTAAAAACTATTTGAGATACATATAGTTCAAATTAGAATTACTAAGAATAAATACCTAGAAATTCATTTAAGTTAGAAAACAGCAAATCATTTAAAAAATTCTAAAACTCCTCCATGGAAACATACATGCAATATAAGACATGCAAAAAAATATTCCATGTAATATGAGAAAAAATAACGCTTTAGGGTCTACAAACTAATGGGTGTTGGACTTCTTTAATATTAAACATGTTAATTCTTTATAATTTTTTAGAGACCACACCTTAGATTCAATTGGGCTGAAATTATTTTTGGTTGTCCCTTATGTGGTCCTAGTCCAAAAAATAACAGAAAATAATATAGAAATAAAAAATCTATGTGCACTATAGCTTAGAACTGGTTGCGAAAATTGATTTTTACAGGCAGTTCGTGTTATGAACCAACTGTGAAAATGGATTTTCATAGACGGTTCGTGGCTGGAACTAGTTGCGAAAAATGAGTTGGTTTTCACAACTGGGACTAACCATGAACCGGGTGTGAACATGATTTTCACAACCGGTCTACTTACGATTCGGTTGTGAAAATGTATCAGTGCCACCTTTTGAAAACTGGCTGTAAAAATAGTGACCAGAAAAATTAATTCTGTAGTAGTGTAAGCTTGTAGGTCATCCGAAAGAGAATTTGTGTCACCCAACACAAAACTAAAGGGTGAATTGCTACTGAGAAATACAAAATAGGAGTGAATTACACTAGCTAGTGATGCCAAAAGTTTCTAAAACTAATCATGGTGAAACCGGGTTTTTATGAAAGCTGGGCAGATCTTGCAATGAAATGTGTTCCTACAGCAAAATGTCGCATTAAAGTTAATGGTGAGCTCAGTGAGGAAACTCTTCTACAACATGGTCTAAGACAATGAGATCTTCTTATTGTGTGCAGAGGCTTTGTCATGTTTGCTGCATTCAGCTGAAGCTAGAGAAGAATCGACTAGAGTTAGAGTGGGCCAAGGTGTGACGATTATCAAGTTTCTAGATGAATCTTTGCTACTCTTAAAAGCAGATGAAGGGAGTGCAAATCATTTACAAAATATTCTTTCTTTTTATGAAGATTGCTCGGGGCAGACTATCAACAAGAGTAAATATTCAGTCATGTTCAGTAAGAACACTAGAAATATTGGCAAGCATAACCTAATGTCAGCCTTTCACATTGCCACAAAAGCTCATAACGAGAAGTACTTGGGATTACCTATCTATATGGGGAAATTAGAGAAACAAACCTTCACAAACTTCAAAGAGAGTGTTTGAAAAATAATTTAAGAATGGAAGAAAAAACAACTATCAAAGGCTGGAAAGAAGTCCTCATCAAGGCAATAGCACAGGCCATCCCGACTTATGTGATGTCATGTTTTGATCTTACAAAGAGTCTATGTGACGAAATTAGCACAATGATAAGAACACTAGAAATGCTGAATCTAATGCAAGCCTTACAGATCGCCACGGAAGCTCACAATGAGAAATACTTGGGATTACACGTTTATCAGGAAAATCAAAGAAGCAAACCTTTACATAATTGAAAGACTCGTTTGGAAAAGAATTCAAGGGTGGAAGGGAAAACTACTGCCAAAGGTCGGAAAAGAAGTCCAGCTCCTACCCCTTGAGGATAACGTCAATTTCAAAAAAATTCATATTTGGGAGAAAGGAGAAAGCTCGAGTTCAAGGAATCTCTTCCCCCCTTTTAACCTTCCCCAGGTCACCTGCCGGCCCAAAGGTTCGGGTGCATCTTGCAAGCTGTAGCTGGACTCCCTCTTTATGCCTTTGTTCTCCTCGATTTGCCTCATGTAATCAGTATTGATTGGGGATTTCAGCTTTAATTTGTGCAGACAAAGAAAGAAAGAAAGAAAGAGGCAAAGAAGGAATTTCTTTGTAAGCGAAGGTAAGAAGAGAACCAAAGGTTAGCTTATGCTTTTTAATCAAACACAAAGGTCACATCTTCCCGATGTCTTGAATCAAAATGAATTTGCTCAAAGTTTTTTCAAAACTGATTGTGCAGAGGTTATGTTCTTTTTTTCGATTCAACAACTTCCAAGCAACATAAATTTTACATAGAAAGCTAAAAAAAAGGAGTCATATGGAAAGTATGTACTTCACCAACGTATCAATAGCAATCTGAGAGGACCCATCAATTTTCAAGCACTCAGCTACTTTCTTCTTTAGCACCATAGCTCTTTGCCTCATCTCGTCTCCTTCCTTTTCCCTCATGAGCTTACTAATGGCCTTCTCTATTTTTCCTCTTTCTAGCACACCTTCCAACTCGAACCCTACACCCCATGTTTTCTCCACATACCTAGTGTTCATCATCTGATCTGCGAACTGAGGCCTACATATCATTGGAACCCCCTCGCAAATGCTCTCTAATGTCGAATTCCATCCACTATGTGTCCAAAACCCACCAACTGCACGGTGGGCAAGCACCTCCTGTTGCGGTGCCCACCGAATCACCTTGCCTCTAGCCTCAACTTCAGCCTCAAAGCCATCTGGGAAAACTGGAACATCCAAACCCTGTACCGAGTCTGGGCGAACTACCCATAGAAAAGGATGGCCACTTGTGGCCAAACCCCAAGCCACCTCTAGGAACTCATTGGAGTCCAAGGAAGCCAAGCTCCCAAAGCTAACATACAACACAGACTTTGGCGGTTGCTTGTCCAGCCAGTTGATGCAATCATAGTCTTCACGAAGTAAGTTAGTTCCTGTGTTCTTAGAGGAGAGCTTGTGGAGAGGGCCGGGCGCAAGTACGATAGGGATGTGGAGCTCTTCACGGATCGTCTCGAGCTCGACTGGCTCCAAAGCATCAAATGTGTTGATCACTAGACCAGAGGAATTCTTCGTCGCTTCAATGGACCGAGCAAGTAAGTTGCGCATTTTTGCTTGGTCACTCCTGCTTGAGTAGAAGAGGTCCCTTACCCTCAGTGGCAGTAGCTCTTTCACCGGCATGTACAGTTTCGACTCTAAAACAGAGTATATGTAATGTTAGAACAAACACAGAATGCAGTACACAGTGGGAAAAGAACATCGATCTCTGAAAAATTGTTTGCAAAATTTGAAAATTTTGCTAAAAACTGATATGAAATTTGGCTCCGTCTTTTAGTTTGATGCATATTTGCATTTGTTGGGCTGATGCAAGTTTAAATTTCAGCTGACTGTTCTAGTAATAATCCTGATGGTTAGCCAAACAATTCTGTAGTAGAAGAACTTGGGCGAAAGCATGAAAATTGAAATGTAAGGTAAATAAGGATTAAATCCAAAAGAGAGCTACCACACTTGCTCCATTAATATGATCTAGGAAACTGACCTTGCGGAGGCAGGTAGCCCTTTTGGTGAAGCATTGGGTAGGCCAAGAAGCATCTGAAGCAGGCGGCGCTCGCGGTGCGCAGCACCAGAGTCTTGAGGCCGACCGCCGCGGCGGCCCTGGGCACGGCGAGGAGGTTGGCGTCGAAGACAATGCCCGCGGCGGGGGGCTCCTGGTCCGCGAGCACCGACGCGAGGACGTCGCGGAGCGCCGCCGACTCCTCCGCCTCCATGGCGGCGTTCATGGCGTCTATGATGTCGATGACGTTCCCGGACGCGGCCACGTCGGCGGGGACGCCGTCGGGCACGGGCACGAACTGGAACTCCGGGTGGCGCGCGGGGTCCGGCGCGTTGAAGCTCGTGTGGAGCACGGTGACGGCGAGGCCTCGCGCGTGGAGCGCGCCGGCGAGCTGCAGCATCGGGTTGATGTGGCCCTGGAACGGCAGCGGGAACNTGCCACAAAAGCTCATAACGAGAAGTACTTGGGATTACCTATCTATATGGGGAAATTAGAGAAACAAACCTTCACATACTTCAAAGAGAGTGTTTGAAAAATAATTTAAGAATGGAAGAAAAAACAACTATCAAAGGCTGGAAAGAAGTCCTCATCAAGGCAATAGCACAGGCCATCCCGACTTATGTGATGTCATGTTTTGATCTTACAAAGAGTCTATGTGACGAAATTAGCACAATGATAAGAACACTAGAAATGCTGAATCTAATGCAAGCCTTACAGATCGCCACGGAAGCTCACAATGAGAAATACTTGGGATTACACGTTTATCAAGAAAATCAAAGAAGCAAACCTTTACATAATTGAAAGACTCGTTTGGAAAAGAATTCAAGGGTGGAAGGGAAAACTACTGCCAAAGGTCGGAAAAGAAGTCCAGCTCCTACCCCTTGAGGATAACGTCAATTTCAAAAAAATTCATATTTGGGAGAAAGGAGAAAGCTCGAGTTCAAGGAATCTCTTCCCCCCTTTTAACCTTCCCCAGGTCACCTGCCGGCCCAAAGGTTCGGGTGCATCTTGCAAGCTGTAGCTGGACTCCCTCTTTATGCCTTTGTTCTCCTCGATTTGCCTCATGTAATCAGTATTGCTTGGGGATTTCAGCTTTAATTTGTGCAGACAAAGAAAGAAAGAAAGAAAGAGGCAAAGAAGGAATTTCTTTGTAAGCGAAGGTAAGAAGAGAACCAAAGGTTAGCTTATGCTTTTTAATCAAACACAAAGGTCACATCTTCCCGATGTCTTGAATCAAAATGAATTTGCTCAAAGTTTTTTCAAAACTGATTGTGCAGAGGTTATGTTCTTTTTCTCGATTCAACAACTTCCAAGCAACATAAATTTTACATAGAAAGCTAAAAAAAAGGAGTCATATGGAAAGTATGTACTTCACCAACGTATCAATAGCAATCTGAGAGGACCCATCAATTTTCAAGCACTCAGCTACTTTCTTCTTTAGCACCATAGCTCTTTGCCTCATCTCGTCTCCTTCCTTTTCCCTCATGAGCTTACTAATGGCCTTCTCTATTTTTCCTCTTTCTAGCACACCTTCCAACTCGAACCCTACACCCCATGTTTTCTCCACATACCTAGTGTTCATCATCTGATCTGCGAACTGAGGCCTACATATCATTGGAACCCCCTCGCAAATGCTCTCTAATGTGGAATTCCATCCACTATGTGTCCAAAACCCACCCACTGCACGGTGGGCCAGCACCTGTTGTTGCGGCGCCCATCGAATCACCTTGCCTCGACCCTCAACTGCATCCTCAAAGCCAGTTGTGAAACCTGGAACATCCAAACCCCTTACCAAGTCTGGGCGAACCACCCATAGAAAAGGGTTGCCAAACCCCAGGCCACCTCTAGGAACTCAATGGAGTCCAAGGAAGCCAAGCTCCCAAAACTAACATACAACACGGATTTGGGGGGCTGCTTGTCCAGCCACTTGATGCAACCGTAGTCTTCATCAAGTAAGCTACTTCCTGTACTCTTAGAGGAGAGCTTGTGGAGAGGCCCGAGCACAAAGTACCATAGGGATGTGGACCTCTTCGCAGATCCTCTCCAGCTCGACTGGCTCTAAAGCATCAAATGTGTTGATCACTATACCAGAGGAATTCTTCACAACTTCAATGGCCCGAGCAAATAAGTTGCACATTTTCTCTTGGTTGCTCCAGTTTGAGTAGAAGAGGTCCCTTGCCCTCAGTGGTGGTAGCTCTTTCACCGGCATGTACATTCTTGACTCTAAAAGCAAAGCATATATGTTAAAATGCAACACAGACACAGTACACGGTTCATGCCAATAGGCGAAGAGAAAAGAACATCTCCCAAAAGTTCGTTTGTCAAATTTGAAAAATTTTCTAAAAACTGATATGCTTTTGCCTCCATCTTTTTGTTTGATGCATATTTGGATTTCTTGGGCTGATGCAAGTTTAAATTTCATTTGACTGTGTTCTAGTAATAATCCTGGTAGTTGGCCAACAATTCTTTCTGCAGTAAAAGAACTTGTAGCAAAAGCACAAAAATTGAAACGTAAAGTAATTAAGGATTAAATTCAAAAGAGAACTACTACTCTTGCTCCATTAATCCTCTTCTAGGAAACTGACCTTGGAGAGGCAGGTAGCCCTTTTGGTGAAGCATTGGGTAGGCCAAGAAGCATCTGAAGCAGGCGGCGCTCGCGGTGCGCAGCACCAGAGTCTTGAGGCCGACCGCCGCGGCGGCCCTGGGCACGGCGAGGAGGTTGGCGTCGAAGACAATGCACGCGGCGGGGGGCTCCTCGTCGGCAAGCACAGACGCGAGGACGCCGCGAAGCGCCGCCGACTCCTCCGCCTCCATGGCCGTGTTCATGGCGTCTATGATGTCGATGGCGTTCCCGGACGTGGCCACGTCGGCGGGGACGCCGTCGGGCACGGGCACGAACTGGAACTCCGGGTGACGCGCGGGGTCCGGTGCGTTGAAGCGCGTGTGGAGCACGGTGACGGCGAGACCCCGCACGTGGAGCGCGCCGGCGAGCTGCAGCATCGGGTTGATGTGGCCCTGGAACGGCAGCGGGAATACCAGGACGCGGCACGGGCGCCGTGATCTCGTGACGCTGGCGTCGCCGCCGGTGCGCGCTTCGTCGACACCGGCCATTGCTCTCGCCTCGTCACGGCAGACGGCACTGACAGCTACCTACACAGCAGGAGCACGCGCGGATTAATAGCATAAAATATTTCCGCTGATAGATCTGCCGTCCCAACCACGCAGTTATCATAAAATAATTCAACTTGCTACGCATGTCCTATCTGTGTGTACTGACTATGCTTGATTAGGATCCGAATGCCACGGGTGACGTGTTATTAATTGGGCATACAAGTGGAGCCAATTAAACTTGCAAGCTCTTTGGTACTACCAACTACGAGGCAACATAAATCTCTACCTATAATAATATTAAAGGGAGGAACGTTTCGTCCGTCGTTCCCGGTCCGTTGCCCCCTTCGCTCGCAGCGCCTTCGCCTCCTTCGGTTCGCCTTCGCCTCCTAGCGCCGACTCCTGATGCAACTCCACGCCCGCCTCCTTGCGTCGTCTCCTGGTCCAACTCCGACACCCTCCCATGCGTCGCTGTCTCCAGGTCCAACTCTGGCACCCTCCACTGCATAGAAGCAGATTCCAATGGAGGCCAGGAGGTCCAGATCAATTCCGATGGAGAGCAGGTGTGCCCAGGCTGCCGCACTTGGCCTTGCTTCTTTCCCGTCGTCGCCGGTACGACATCCTGCATCCTGGTCGGGCGGCCGTGGCCTGCCCAACAGATCTTGACCCCTTGCTCTATGCTTCTTTGCACTAATGTGTGGTTATTTGATCTATGACTATGACTTGCTTGCTTGGTGGTGTAGGTGTGTTTGCTCTAACTTGCTTCTGGCCTTCTGCTCGGTAGCCAGTAATGCTGAATTGCATTAGCATGCACTTTAGTTAATCGATGAAATGCCAGTTCAAGCACACTGCTACTTTTTGCAATTAAATGATGTGTGTGGCCTTCTTTGAACAAAGTAATTTATTTTGTTGCATGGACTATCTAAGTTGCATGAATTTTATTTTAACCATTAGGAAAACAATACTGACTATATATTTAGACTATAGAAGCAATATAACAGTTGGAAATGAAAAAAAAACATAGGTGGTCTGATATGTTGAGTTTGTTGCTAGACTCTTTAGAAATATGGAGGGAGAATCTTATGGAGTGGATCGGATAGCCCCAAATATACAGATATTGGAGTCCAATTTCCTGAGCTAATGTAGATGGTCTAAAAGGGTAAGAGGTGACATACAAAATTGGAATCACGTTGAAATCCGGCTTGAGTATTTTGACACATTTCTTTAGAAAATCTCCTTTCGTTCGGCCATTTTGCATCCCAAAAGAAGCTAGGAAAAGGTCGGCGCTGTCGCATGAGCCTCAGCAGCATTGTCAATCTAAGACAAGATCATGGTTGAGAAGCTTAGTGGGCTTATGGTTGTCTATAGCTCTCCTACTCCTTAATGGATTATTGGATAATATAATGTTGATATTCAGTTTAACATATCATTTTGTTACCGATAACATTGATCAATCACTAGCTGTATTTCTTGTAGATGTCTTCTTCAAAACAGTATGACAACCACACTCCATGAAAAGACCTAATGAAACCCACCATTGCCATAAGTAATACTGATCAGCTATTGTCTATAAATGTTCCCATGTGATACTACATAAGGCACTTTGTGCAAGAAAATACTGAAGTGCACATCTGAGCAAAATGCCAAAATACATGCAAATGCTAAGGCAGGACATGCAAATTTAAAACCTAAGCAGAGGCAAGCAATACATGATCGTGAGAGCTTGCTCTATGCAAACACGACATTAATTTGAGCAAAAATATGCAAAGAGAAACCATGAAAATCACGTCTTGTGGTGCGACACGAAACTCCAAGTAAGAATTCGATCGCCATGAAGAACCCTTTATATAACTCATTAGATTTCAGATTGAAATGTATCTAGAGAATACGCTCATTTGTAACATTCTAAAGCCTGATGTGAGAATGAGAATGCACCAACTTCCATTATTTTGTATTTTCTATGTATGTCTACACAAAGTTATGAACTTATGGTCTCTATATGGTATGATCCAATATCACTCAAAGAAAAATGATAGTACATTGGACTCCGATCATGACATCCTTTAGTTTCCATTTTTGCCTTTGCCTTTGTCTATCCAAATTTAAAAATCTTGTTTGTGCAAGATTTTAAAGCCTGATTTGGAACAATTGATGTGAGTCATAATCAACTCATCACGTGAGCTTTGGGACATGTTTACTGGGTAGAGCACCCATGATTTTTTTCGCCGTTGCAATGCACGGGCATATTTGCTAGTCATAGAAAAAAGATCCTAATCCCGCCGGCAAACAATAATTATGACGCCAAATAAATAATATGGACCATTATTGATTTATCTCATCTATTTTGCAAAGTTTTAATATTTTTTATACCATCTCGAGTGTAAATAGCTCACATGCTAATTTAAATATAATTTTTTAGAATATTTTTTAATTCAAAATATAAATTTACTATCATGCCAGATCAAAATAAAATAGATCAATTTTGATGTATAGTATTTATTCACAAAGTTTCAAGATTTTATGAAACCATCTCGAGTGTAAACAGCTCACGCGATAATTTAAATATAGTTTTTTAGACAATTTTTAATTTAAAATTTAAGTTCACAATCTTGCTAGATCAAAGAAAAATAGGTTGATTTTGATTTATAGAATTTTTTATAAAGTTTTAAGACTTTTGAAAACCATCTCGAGTGTAAACAACTCATATGGCAATTTAAATATAGTTTTTTTAAATAACTATTAATTTAAAATCTAAATGCACAATGATGCCATATCAAAGCAAAATGGGTCGATTTGATTTACAGTATTTGTTCATAAAGTTCTGAGATTTTTGAAAACCATCTTGAGTGTAAACAGCTCACGTAACAATTTACGTATAGTTTCTTAGAATAGATTTAGTTTAAAATACAAACTTACTATCACACCAGATCAAAATAAAATGGGTCACTTTTGATTTATAGTATGTGTGCACCAAATTCTATGAATTTTTGAAACCATATGCTCATGTGACAATTTAAATATAGTTTTCAGAAAATTTTTTCACTTAAAGTACAAAAATTTACTATCACACTAGATCAAAGCAAAATGGGTCGATTTGATATATACTCTCTTTGTTACAAAACTTAGTTCACTGTTGACTTTTCTGATGCATATTTGACCAGTCGTCTTATTCAAAAAATTTATAATAGTATCATTTATTTTGTTATTACTTGTTTCATTATCAAAAGTAGTTTATGTAAGACTCACATTTCTATTTATTTGCACCAATTTTTGAATAATATGAATGATCAAGTTGTATTTTAAAAGTCTACAATGAGCTACAATTTGGAACAAAGTGAGTAGTATTTATTCACAAAGTTTTAAGGTTTTAGGAAACTATCTCGAGTGTAAACAACTCACATGACAATTTAAATATATTTTTTAGATAAATTTTAATTTAAAATCTAAATTTAGTATCATGCCAGATCAAAACAAAATAGATTGATTGTGATTTATAATTTTTGTTTACAAAGTTTTAAGATTTTTGGATACCATCTCGAGTGTAAACACCTCACGTGACAATAAATATAGTTTTTAGAACAAATTTTAATTCAAAATATATGCTATCATGCTAGATCAAAGCAAATGGGTCGCTTTTGATTTATTCCGTACTAAAAATCCAAGATTTTTTTTAAAAATTTATGTATTTAATTTTGTTTCGATTGGAATTTTTGGAGTCACTGTGATTCGAACCGGGGTTGGGGGGGGCGCTGGGGAGGGAGGACGAAGGGGGCAACAAGGGGGTAGGGCGGAGCGACGAAACACCATGGTGGGGAAGAGTGGAGGCGAAAAAACTATGAATTTATTTCTTTTGAGGTGTAGAGACAAGTGGTATAGAGTATGGACCCATGTGTGACTGAACCATCAAGTGTGACTGAACAAGTGATGGAATCATTTTGTATTAACCTTTTCGAATCTTTATAGGCCACACCTTCAAGTCAATTAGGTTGCCAATTTTTGTGGTTGTTCTTTACATGCTCTTGCTTCTAGTAGAAGTATCAAAAAATAATATAAAAATAAAAGTGGGAGTATTAAAATTGATTTATAAGTGCTAAAAATTCATTTAATTCATAAAAATAGCAAACTATTTCAAAAAACTCTGAACTCCTTCATGGCAACTTATATGTAGTATAAAATATATAAAAAAATATTTTCATATAGTATGAGCAAAAATAACGTTTCAAAGTTTGCCTTAAGATGTATGGAGGCATGCTTAGATTGCAATTCAGAAAGTGAAACCATATACACAGAGCACTCTTCACATTCTACTTCAGCAGGAGTAGCATCTTTTAGGACTTTTAATTCAAAATTGACTCTATCATACTCAGCCTTAAGTTTTGCTAAAATCTTATTTTGTTTATCAACAATTTTTGTCAACTCTTTAATTTCTTCTTCTGCTGAATTTTGTACCTCATTGTCAGAAGAGTTGTCGCTGAGATCAGAAGCCTCATCATCTTCTAAGGCCATGGTGCACATCCCTCCCTTGATGTCGGCGAGGAAGCAGAGTCCGTCAGTTTTCTTCTTGGGCAGCTCATCCTCGGAGTCTGAATCACTCGAGTTCGAAGAAGCATCTGAAACAAAATCACCAAGGGAAAGAAAACAAAACATGTGCAGCCTTTTTTATTTGTTTATCAGTGTACTTCTGGCCATTCTTCTTCATTCGCCTGTCACCCTTCTTCTTCTTCTCCCTTGATTGTTCCTGGCGCCTGGAGTTGTTGCCCTGATCAAATGTTCTCTTGTTCGGGCAATCAGCAGCAAAGTGGCCTCGCTCACCACAGCTGAAACATCCTTCTGAGCGTCTTCTGTTGCGTCGGTTCTCATAGACTCGCTTGAATTTATTGGAGAGCAGCACCAACTGATCATCATCTAGCGCCTCCAACTCATCATCTGCAACATGACACAAAGAAGACAAAGCAAAGCTAGGAGGAACTGGATTAGTGTTAGCGTTAGTCTTACTCCCAGAAACCAAAGCCATAGGAACATCAGAAGAAGAAGCGCCAGTGGGATTTTTCAATTTGCGCTTGGAGAGGACATCGATCTCTTTTGATTTGAGCTTACTGAAAAGCTCATCAGTGGTAAGAGTCTCATAGCCAGCAGACTCAACGATCGCCTCTACCTTCATATCCCACTCATCAGTAAGTGAATGTAACAATCTGAGAGCCCTTGCATGATCATCGTAAGGCATATCCCTATTAAGGGCTTTCATTTTATTTACAATCACTTGAAACCTTGCAAAAAGATCTTCAATAGATTCACCAGGCAATTGAGAAAAAGCATCAAATTCTTTTCTATGAATTTCGAATTTTCGTGTTTTCACAGCGTTGGAGCCTTCATGATATTTCTTTAACTTATCCCAAATCTGAAAAGCTAACTCCTCGCTGGAAATACGATCATACTCGGGTTTACAAAGAGAAGCTTGCAAAATATCAACAACCCGGTTATTTGCCTCAAGAAGCGCAACAGCAGCAGGATCAGTAGGGTCCTCTGCAGGAATCACATATGTAGAGTTTTGTGTGATCCTCCACAGATTCATCCCCTTCCCCTTCAAATAAGCTTTCATACGCGACTGCCAGTAGTCATAATCAGTACCATCAAAATGCGGAGCACGTGTATCGGATTTTCCAGAGGTCGCCATGGTTTTCGTAACCGATTAAGATATGGAAAACCTTAACCAGGCTCTGATACCAATTGAAGGACCGAATTAGGCGACCAGAGGGGGGGTGAATGGGAGCCGAAATAAATTTCACGTTAAAATAAAACTCGACCTATGCCCCAAAAAAAACAATCCGACGCACCTCTCAAAAATCGTCAAGACCACAAATACCAACAAGTAATATCTTGGCCCTCCGAACGATTAAAAAGCTATCAAGCAATCAAGCATGCACACATACAGCAGTACAGCAGCTAGGTAATTGCAGGCAAGATTAACGACCGGTAATTAGGGATGACATAGATAGAGTTAACCGGATGAAGATTTGGTGGCCGGCGTGAACTTGCTCCCGATGGCAGCTTGCCGTGAACTTACACCTGCTCGTCTTGATGCAGCAAGGCAGCAGCAACGTCGATCGAGTCAGATCCAGTGCAAGCACAGAACGGCAGATCAGCAGGCCACGAGCTTTTACTGTAGCGCGATCTACTGTAGCCGCGCGATCTACTGTAGCAGCGTTACTGTTCGTGTGAACAGTAGTCGCCACCCAAAGGTGCAGATCCCCTGGCGGAGCAGCAGCACAGTAGGTCGCAACGACACTTGTGGCCGGCGGCGGTTAAAGGTCCTGCTCTCCGTGTGAATCGATCTGTTCCTGCGCACACAAATCAAACGGAGAAAACAAAAGGCCGGCGGCTGTTTTGCCTGGCGGCACACGGACAAAAACAAATCACAAGGATGAACGATTAAACAAAGTATTTGTTCTACAAGAGTGCATCTAGCCTCCGCCCGATCGTCCTCCCTCTCTTAATCGAAGAGATCAACAAAAACCTCTCACTAGGATTGAAACCCTAGGCTAGACCAAAAAGCGAGAGAACAAGAGAGCCCCCTCAACCCTAGGTGCCACATATTTATATCCTTAGGGTGGCACGACCTATTTACACATAACCCCCTACGCTAAATAAATCTAACGTAGGGGCGTAAATTCCAACTACGTCCTCCATGGCAAATTCCGCGATGTCCGCGATCCCTCCATCTTCACGACGTGATTTTCGCGATGTCGCCGCACGACCATCCGAAATCGTATCGCGATCGCCGGAACTTCCATCTTCGGCCAACGCCCGCCGCACGAGCGTCCCGGTACGATGCATGGCTTTGTGGCTCAACCAGCGAACCCCGGATTTTGTGGCGTAATCCGGAAACCTCCCTCAACGTCCTCCCGCCGTGTAGCCAGGTACAGTAGACGTACACCGCACGATCGCCTGTCCCTCAAACGCAGGCCTCGATCCGCCCTTCTCCGCCCCCGCGGTTCTTCGGCACGGTATCCTATCTTCGTTCTTCACTCGTCGCCGCATGTACCTTGTCTCCACCTGTCACCTGCAACCACAACCTGCCAAGAGACACGTCACACGCACACCGTGTTGTCAATCGCTCATCACAAGGCACTAGCCCCACGGGCATCTCACGGAGCCCCAATCCTCCATGGCGTGCAGAGGCGACGAGAGATACAGGTGCTCCCGCCGGCGAGATCACCGTTCTTCCTCGCCTTCGATGGTCTTACAGGCCTCGGATGTGAGGGGAACGCGTGGATCTCTGCCCGATGGTGTAGTTTAGGTCCCTCTAGATGTAGGGTATGTAGGATTTTGTTTCCGGCATCGACGTCGAGGCGGCGGCAGCGACGGCATCAAGGAATAAGGTCCTCTCGTGCTCTTCCCCGTCTCGGCGGCGCTCTACTCCGGTGCCAGCGATGAGCGCGTGAAGGAGGTGCCCCCTGTGAGGAGGGCCTGTATAGGAGTCGGGCCTCGGTTCATCTTTGTCTCCGGCGGGCGGCGGAGATACGAGGCTTTTGTTCCAAGGTTGTGGAGCAGGCTGGAGGATTTGTGGATGTTTGGAGGCTGCACCAAACTCGGTCTTCCCCCGATGACGGCGGTCGTTGATGGCGAGTAGAGGTCCAGAAGCTGAGGAGCTTGGGGCGCGGCCCCAGTCGATTTACGATTGCCGATGGCTCCATCCCGCCCTTCGGGACAAGTGTCTACTGCGACTCTTTTCAAAACTGGCTGGCGATGGAGGTCCTTCAGCTCAAGGTTTTGCTCGGTGTTCTCCGCAACGGCGGGGGTTGGCGACGGAGATCGCGAGCATCGTCGGTTTCTCAAGGACCTAGGGACTTGGTTGTAATTTCTCTTTTCTTCTGGTCCTTTGTGATGTTTGGGTTGAACAGCTGTCTCTGTACCCTTCCAGTACGTTCCTGTATCTGTATGCGTATTTGTATATTTACCTTATCTAGAAATACAGGTACGTCTTTATCAAAAAAAATGTTTGCTGTATTCAGCTGATGCTAGCTAGAGAAGAATCGACTAGAGTTAGAGTGTGCCAAGGTGTGCCGAGTATCAATCCCTTATTGTTTCCAGATGAATCTTTGCTACTCTTAAAAGCAGATGAAGGGGGTGCAAATCATCTATAAAATATTCTTTCTTTTTATGAAGATTGCTCGAGGCAGACTACCAACAAGGGTAAATATTCAGTCATGTTCAGTAAGAACACTAGAAATGTTGACAAGCATAACCTAATGTCAGCATTACGCATTGCCACAGAAGCTCATAACGAGAAGTACTAGGGATTAACTATCTATATGGGGAAATTAGAGAAACAAACCTTCACATACTTGAAAGCGAGGGTTTGGAAAATAATTTAAGGATGGAAGAAAAAACAACTGTCAGGGGCTGGAAAAGAAGTCCTCATCAAGGCAATAGCACAAGCTAGCCATCCCGACTTATGTGATGTCATGTTTTGATCTTACAAAGAGTCTATGTGACAAAATTAGCACAATGATAAGAACACTAGAAATGCTGAATCTAATGCTAGCCTTACAGAACGCCACGGAAGCTCACAATGAGAAATACTTGGGATTATGTGTTTATCTAGGAAATCAAAGAAGCAAACCTTTGCATAACTGAAAGACTCGTTTGGAAAAGAACTCAAGGGTGGAAGGAAAAACTACTACCAATGGTCGAAAAAGAAGTCCAGCCCCTACCACTTGAGGATAACGTTGATTTCAAAAAATTTCTTATTTTGGAGAAAGGTGAAATTTCATCCATTCCTAAAATTTTCCAAAATATTGGGGACTTTGCCTTGTCCACGAACTGTGCTCTTGCTGAAATCCCTGGACGGTTTAGAATGCAAACATTGCAATGCTATGGGTTCTCGGTCTTTTGATTTTGCTGCTAGTTCTACCTCCGTGGCTGGTTCTTCGACTGTAGAAACAGTTCATGCCCAGGTCCTTAACGAGTTGTGGGTTGTTAGTGGTCGCGAAGCTGCCCATGCCACTGCTAATCGTTGCTTGTGTGAGGTGATTGTTTTAGGCAGTCATGCTTTTTGGTTTTTTCACTTGACGTGCTGCTCGTTCATTAGTTTTCATTTCCTATTTGTAATGGTTTTGTGTAGGTGGAGCCTGGCTCCGAAGAGAAAAGCAAAGTACCAGTTGCTGGAGGTCAAGACCCGATGTCCCAATGCAAAAGCTCTAGTGCAAGGAATCTCTTCCCCCCTTTTAACCTTCCCGAGGTCGCCTGCCGGCCCAAAGGTTAGGGTGCATCTTGCAGGATGTAGCTCGACTCCCTCTTAATGCCTTTGTTCTCCTCGATTTGCCTCATGTAATCAGTATTGCTTGGGGATTCCAGCTTTAATTTGTGCAGACAAAGAAAGAAAGAAAGAAAGAAAGAAAGAAAGAAAGAAAGAAAGAAAGAAAGAAAGAGGCAAAGAAGGGATTTCTTTGTTTGCTATAAGCGAAGGTAAGAAGAGGACCAAAGGTTATTAGCTTATGCTTTTTAATCAAACCCAAAGGTCACATCTTCCCGATGTCTTGAATCAAAATGAATTTCCTCAAAGTTTTTTCAAAACTGATTATGCAGAGGTTATGTTATTTTTCTCGATTCAACAACTTCCAAGTAGCATAAATTTTACATGGAAAGCTCAAAAAGAAAAGAAGTCACATTGAAAGTATGTACTTCACCAACGTATCAATGGCAATATGGGAGGACCCATCAATTTTCAAGCAGTCAACTACTTTCTTCTTCAGCACCATAGCTCTTTGTCTCATCTTGTCTCCTTCCTTTTCCCTCATGAGCTTACTAACAGCCTTCTCTATTTTACCTCTTTCTAGTTCACCTTTCAACTCAAACCCTACACCCCATGTTTTCTCTACATATCTTGTGTTCATCATTTGATCTGCAAACTGAGGCCTACATATCATTGGAACCCCCTCGCAAATGCTCTCTAATGTCGAATTCCATCCACTATGTGTCCAAAACCCACCAACTGCACGGTGGGCAAGCACCTCCTGTTGCGGTGCCCACCGAATCACCTTGCCTCTAGCCTCAACTTCAGCCTCAAAGCCATCTGGGAAAACTGGAACATCCAAACCCTGTACCGAGTCTGGGCGAACTACCCATAGAAAAGGATGGCCACTTGTGGCCAAACCCCAAGCCACCTCTAGGAACTCATTGGAGTCCAAGGAAGCCAAGCTCCCAAAGCTAACATACAACACAGACTTTGGCGGTTGCTTGTCCAGCCAGTTGATGCAATCATAGTCTTCACGAAGTAAGTTAGTTCCTGTGTTCTTAGAGGAGAGCTTGTGGAGAGGGCCGGGCGCAAGTACGATAGGGATGTGGAGCTCTTCACGGATCGTCTCGAGCTCGACTGGCTCCAAAGCATCAAATGTGTTGATCACTAGACCAGAGGAATTCTTCGTCGCTTCAATGGACCGAGCAAGTAAGTTGCGCATTTTTGCTTGGTCACTCCTGCTTGAGTAGAAGAGGTCCCTTACCCTCAGTGGCAGTAGCTCTTTCACCGGCATGTACAGTTTCGACTCTAAAACAGAGTATATGTAATGTTAGAACAAACACAGAATGCAGTACACAGTGGGAAAAGAACATCGATCTCTGAAAAATTGTTTGCAAAATTTGAAAATTTTGCTAAAAACTGATATGAAATTTGGCTCCGTCTTTTAGTTTGATGCATATTTGCATTTGTTGGGCTGATGCAAGTTTAAAATTCAGCTGACTGTTCTAGTAATAATCCTGATGGTTAGCCAAACAATTCTGTAGTAGAAGAACTTGGGCGAAAGCATGAAAATTGAAATGTAAGGTAAATAAGGATTAAATCCAAAAGAGAGCTACCACACTTGCTCCATTAATATGATCTAGGAAACTGACCTTGCGGAGGCAGGTAGCCCTTTTGGTGAAGCATTGGGTAGGCCAAGAAGCATCTGAAGCAGGCGGCGCTCGCGGTGCGCAGCACCAGAGTCTTGAGGCCGACCGCCGCGGCGGCCCTGGGCACGGCGAGGAGGTTGGCGTCGAAGACAATGCCCGCGGCGGGGGGCTCCTGGTCCGCGAGCACCGACGCGAGGACGTCGCGGAGCGCCGCCGACTCCTCCGCCTCCATGGCGGCGTTCATGGCGTCTATGATGTCGATGACGTTCCCGGACGCGGCCACGTCGGCGGGGACGCCGTCGGGCACGGGCACGAACTGGAACTCCGGGTGGCGCGCGGGGTCCGGCGCGTTGAAGCTCGTGTGGAGCACGGTGACGGCGAGGCCTCGCGCGTGGAGCGCGCCGGCGAGCTGCAGCATCGGGTTGATGTGGCCCTGGAACGGCAGCGGGAACACGAGGACGCGGCACGGGCGCCGTGGTTTCCTGCCGCTGGCGTCGCCGCCGGCGCGCTTTTCGTGGACGGCGGCCATTGCTGTAGGGTCGTCACGGCAGACGGCCCGCACAGCTACACAGCAGGATCACGCGAGATTTAAAAAGAAAAATATTCCCGCTGATCGATCTGCCGTCCCATAACCATATAGTTAATCTTGGTAGAAAATTATTCAACTGCTACGTTTGTCCTATCTCAGATCTACTGACTGGTGAAGCGTGGTTTGGATCTGAATGTCATTGGTGACAGTAACCAAAAACTAAAGAGTCAATTGCCATTGAGAAATACAGAAAAAAAGAGTGAAGTACACTAGTGATGCCAAAACTAATCTGTGTGAATGTCATACAGCTGGAGAAAGGGGCTTCGGTACCCCCGATTTTATATTGGTACCAGATTTTTTATTCATACTAATGACTATCATTAGTATCGGACCCAGTGGCTAGTGCTCGGGGAGAGCTTTAGTGGCGGGCGTTAGCACCTTTTAGTACCGGGTGGAGCCACGGCCCGGTAGTAAAGGCCCCGACCACCTTTAGTACCGGGTGGTGGCTGCGGCCTAACTACCACCCGGTACTAATGTCATGGCCTTCGACCTTATCTCTCCACCCTTCTCATCTCCACTGCCTTTATCTTCTCGTCTCCTCCCCACACTTATCCCCCCACCTTCTCTATCTTCTTCTTCTTCCTTATCTCTCATCTCTCTCTCTCCACAGGAAGACAGGGGCGGCCGGCGCAGGCAAGGGCGATCCGGAGAGGGGCGGCCAGCACGGGCGCCCCCTCCCTCTCCCCCCCTCCCCCCTGGCGCGGCCGGCAGCGTGGGCATGAGCGAGGCCCTCTGCGGCCGGAGCGGGTGCGGGCTAGGCTCCCCGGTGGCCGGCAGCGCGGCCTCGTCGGTGACCTTTGGCGAGCAGCTGGTCCTTTTATATGTACTTTTTAAAATTTTTGATTTAATGTTGAATCTTCTTCAATTTGTGCTTGTAATCCGTTGGTGCTTGTAATGTTGTGCCTGTAACCTGTTTGGTTTGATTGAATGTGAATCTAAGTGAAATAGAGAGGAGAGGTTCTAGAGAAGTTCTCTGGACCCTTGCCCTTACTCCCTCTCTTCTCATTTTTTTCATGGCTGCTTCATCTCTGTTCTTCTTTTTTCTTCATGTAGTGGAAATAGAATAAAGAACAGAAGAAGAAGAAGAAACGCTTGTGGGAAAAAAAGAGAAGAGAGAGAGGGAAGGGAAGGGACGGAGAGTTGAATCCCCTCCCCCTAAATTGCTTAGTACCGGCTGATAATATCAGCCAGTACTGAGCAAGGATCCGGTACTAAAGGGGTTCCTGCCTGGTACCAGCCATTTCTCTAGTCGTGTTTCTATATAAAACTTGCTAAATGGTTCATTCTACGTGCATCTTCCCAATCTGTCTACTCTGTCGGTGTCGAACATGGCTTCACCATAGATAACCATGAGG
>CM014271.1:67314657-67347631 GCA_004135705.1 Alloteropsis semialata | reverse complement strand
GGCCTACATATCATCGGAACTCCCTCGCTAATGCTCTCTAGTGTCGAATTCCATCCGCTGTGTGTCCAAAACCCACCCACTGCGGGATGTGCCAGGACTTGCTGTTGTGGCGCCCATTGAATCACCTTGCCTCTGCCCTCAACTTCAGCCTGAAAGCCGTTTGGAAGATCTGGACCATTATTCGAACCCTGTACCAAGTCTCGACGAATCACCCACAGAAAAGGGTGGCCGCTGTTAGCCAAACCCCAAGCCACCTCCAGGAACTCATTGGAGTCCAGGGAAGCCAAGCTGCCGAAGCTGACATACAGCACAGATTTTGAGGGCTGCTTATCCAGCCACTCAATGCAGCTGAAATCTTGCTCCAGCAAGCTACTCCCTGTGCTCTTAGAGGAAAGCTTGTGAAGAGGGCCGGCCGTGATTACTAGAGGTATGCTAAGCTCTTCTCGGATCCTCTCTACCTCGGCTGCCTCTAGAGCATCAAATGTGTCGATCACAAGACCTGTGGACTTCTTCAGTTCTTCAATTATCCGAGCAATCGATTTTCTGATGATTATTTCTTGGTAGCTGCTGCTTGGATAGTAGAGGTCCCTTACCCGCAGTGGTGGCAGTTCCTTCACCGGCGTATAAAGTTTGGACTCTAAACAAGATCATGCATATATCTAAAGTTATACTACTAATGAATTATTTGCTCAAATTAGCAACAAATTTAATTTTTAGTATTATGTATGGGCAACGCTAAGGTACTCCGGTTACCTTGTAGGAGGTAAAACCTCTAGCCAATCATAGCCGTTGATTTATAGAATTGACTAAACATTTACATAATTAAATAATAAATATTAAATCTATTACCTCGCCTAAGAGCTAGGTAATAATATCTCATTAGATATCTACAGTCGTCCATATTAGGACAAAAAATTAGACACCACGGAATTCATATAGTGAGAATAACTTTTGACCAACGACTATACATTAACAGAAAAATATATGTATATACTCCGTATTTATTAGACTCTGAAAGGATTTTTCATGTATGGTGTGGTAATGTCACCTTGAGGAGGCAGATAGCCTTTTTCAAAAAGCATAGGGTAGGCGAGGAAGGTACAGAAGCAGGCCGCGCTACCGCTGGCCAGCACCAGCATGGGGAGACCGAGCGCCGCGGCGGCCCTGGGCACGGCGTGGTGGGTTGCGTCGAAGACAATACACGCGGCCGGCGGCTGCCCCTCGTCCGCGAGCACCGACGCGAGGACGTCGCGGACGGCCGCCGACTCCTCCGCCTCCATGGCTGTGTTCATGGCGTCGACGATGTCGATGACGTTCCCGGACGCGGCGACGTCGGCGGGGACGCCGTCGGGCACGGCCACGAACTGGAACTCCGGGTGGCGCGCGGGGTCCGGCGCGTTGAAGCGCGTGTGGAGCACGGTTATGGCGAGGCCCCGCGCGTGGAGCGCGCCGGCGAGCTGCAGCATCGGGTTGATGTGGCCCTGGAACGGCAGCGGGAACACCAGGACGCGGGCGGCGCGCCTGTCGGCTCCTCCGGCGGCGGCCATTCTCCCCGGCTGGGTAGGATAGGATGGCGGGATTCGCCGGTGCTCTACGTCTCAGGCTTGAAAGCTTGGAGTTGCTAACTTGCTAGCTATATAGTACAATAAACAGTGCCGAGCACGACCTATCGCTATCAGCTTTCATTTTTCATGGCATCAGATACTTCAGTTGACCGGCCGTATACCATGGCCTTGTTTAGGTGATGCAAATTTTTGTAATTTAATTAAAAATAATAAATTGAAAAATATGTCCCTTTTTTTGCAACACGCTTTCCAATACATTTTTTCTATAAAAAAGTTAACTAACTTTCACGAAAACAAGGCCTATGCTCGGATCAGCGCTTGGCTGGAGGGAACTTACTATAAAGCCATGGATATGTGTGCGTGCTCGCGCAGCAGCCAGAGAGATGCGCTAGAAAATAATTTTTTAAAAAAGATATGCTAGGAAACAGACGGTCTGGTCAAAGGTGCGTGTCTGCCACTGTGCAGACAAGCAGTAGAAATGCGAAATTTTTAAATGTTGCATAACTTTGTTCTCCCACCGAGATTTTTTTCTCCACCTATCGAAATTTATGCATCGCAGGGATCCAACTTATTTCAAAATAAAGCGCCTAGAGATCTTCTTCTCCCCTCTTCATGAAATCTGATGGCTCAGATTGCCCAGATGATGAATCCAGCCTCAAGGGCTAACTCCTTCCGTTCATTAAGTATCATCAAGCATATAGCCGTGTATCACTTTGATTGCACCAATTAATATTATAGATTGAAAATGAGCTCGCATCTTATGCGTGAAAGGATAATAGGAAAAGGTTAAAGACAGTCCCCTTGCACATTCGACACCCGAAGCATTCACAGGACTAGCAACCAAAGACGTACTATTGTTAGCATGGAAGTAAGGCGAGCTTACCTTTTTTTTTTTGTCGTGTTCAAATCTTTGTTGTTTCATTGTGACCAGGTGAATGCATGAATGCCTCTGAATGCATTATGCCCCCAAAAAACATGCAAGAAAGCTCACATTGTCCCCGAGCATGTTGCATATTTCAAGCATATGCACTAGCATGTTCATCGAACAATACCATGATGAAATCAGTTCATTCATTTCCATCGAAGATTCATTTCTGAGTTCTCATCCATTGGGCAAAAAAAATGGATTGCATAAAGTCAAAGTAAAAAATCATGGATCAATTAAACTCCAAATGAACAGTAATTGCAACCATTAATCTTAACCACTACTAGAAAGTAGAATTTTCTTGGAGGCCAAAAACTGCCAAGGAAAAGGGTTCCTGGCAGTGAGAGAGGGCTAATTTACTAGGGTTCGAGAACGATCAATGTCATCGGATCAGTGATGGACGGCCAGAAATAATTGGACCATTTGGGCCGAAATGGACCTAGTTTCATTCCTTTTGTGCTTAGCATTTTTCTTTTTCTTTTTATCTTATCACACCATTATGAAATAATACATTTTACTGTCATATGTAACATGTAAATTGTCATGTAGGATTTTCAAGAAAGCTAGGGATCAGGATGCTGGTGGTTCGAGTGCACACGAAGGTTCTTGGGTTGAAGTGGAAGCTAGAGATCGAAATGGAAGTTGAAGGAGAAGACTGCCCTCCTACTCTCAGGTTCGGTCGTTCCAAAGTTTCCCCAGCAATTCTTGGCTTTTATGAAGAAAAAGGTTGTCTTCGTTATATTACCTATTTTGTGATGTATACGTTCTCTCGGCAGACGACGCGGACATTCCTATAGCGGCGGAAGATTGTGAACAACAGCCTAACGTAGTAACTCTGCTGTATAGTCCGTTGCATACATTCAATTATAATTTTTTAGCAAAAATACATATATTAATAATATTCTAATATTCTAGGAATATTACAATATGAGCCATCATCACGTATGTCCTATCTAACGTATGAATGAGCTTAGCTAAATTAAGAAGCTCTGACTTTAGAAACGTGATTGGCAAAGCATGTTTTAAGTAGTACTCCATCCTCCTTTGAAGTCAATATTTGCGGGCATACAAGGACACTATATGATTATTCAGGCCTTGTTTAGTTCGTGAAAGTTGATTGAATTTCTATAGAAAAAGTGCATTGAGAAGCGTGTTGCAGAGAGGGGGTACGTTTTTCAATACGTTACTTTTGGTTGAATTGCAGAAATTTGCTGGAGCTAAACAAGGCCTCAAGCTATAACGTCAGAGAACTTAAGGATAATGATTCCGGATAATACTGCTGACCATTGACTTGTAAGATTGCTTCTGGGAAGGACGACTGCTTGCCATACTAAAAGCCAAATTAGAAGCTCTGACTTTATAGGCGTGCAGAACGGGACAACATCTAAACTTCTATATCCCCCTGTTGATGTCAATATACAGTATATCTACCATGTGTGATGCTAGTTGAATGGCCTATGCATGCTCCAGCTCTATATATAGTCGCCGCACCGGCATCTCTGATCTTGCACAGCTACAAACCTAGTTCTAGATATCTTCTTTGGCCCCGCAAAATCACCACCTCGAAGAATAATGGCGTCGTCGTCGTCTTCCGGCACCGCCTCCTCTCTCAAGGTTGCAGCCATCGCCGCCGTTGTTTGCATCATGCTGGTCTTCTCCTGGCAGGCGGCGGCGCAGATCCTATGCAGCCAGTGTGACCAGGAGTGCAGTTCTTCAACCGATGGCTGCACCAGTGGCTTCTGCGGCGGCGCCTGCGGCAACGCCACGTCTCCTTCGTGCCTGAGCTGCAAGCAGGCGTACTACAACAAATGCAAGAACGCTTGCCTATCCTCCTGCCAACACACCTGCGTGCATTAGTGGCTGGATTGTTACATACAGTACTAGGTAAAAGTTAAAACTCGATCCTATCAACAAAAGGCCAGGGATCTATATGGATAATAATAACTAAATAAAAGACGACTCCAAGTTGCTGCTATACATGTACTCCCTCGGTCTTGATTACTAGTCATTGCTGGTTTTTTCTTGCAATATTTGACTAGGGCTGGACAAAATGCTCGTAACTCGTTAGCTCGCTCGGCTCGCAGCCTGCTCGGCTCGGCTCGGCTCGATCATGTTTTGTAACGAGCCAAGCTAGTGTTTTAGCTCGGTTGATTTAACGAGCTGGCTCGAGCTGCTCGTGAGCAGCTCGCGAGCCGAAACGAGCCGAGGAACTCAGCAGGCCAACTCTCATCGAGCGCTCCAATTCCAGCCCAGCGGGATAAACTTCCTCCAAGCCTGGCAGCCTGAAACCATATCCTGGCAGCCCATGACCCCAATCGTCTCCTCTACCAAAAAGAAAGGAAAAAAAATGTCAAACATTATCCAGAGAATGGCTCGCCGCACCAGCAGGCAGCCACTTGCGTCTCGCTCGTCGTCACCTACCTCGATGCGTCGTCGCCCGTCGCCCACGTCGCGGGGGAGGCACACAGGTCGCCCTTCGCCAGCGCGGGGGAGGCACACAGGTCGATGGGGGCGAACCCAGCAATTCGCGGCGTGCATGAGGTGAAGCTCGGTGGCACAACTTCGCCGGGCGAGAGGAAGCGCTGCTGCCTTCGGAGGAGGTCGCGCGGGAGCTGCAGCATGACCTCACCGTCCTGCTCCCTCGCGCTCGTGTCGCAGCCATGCGGCGGCCACAGAGCTTGAGCCGAAGCTGGGTGTGTCTTGCTGAGGGACTGAGTGCTATAGAGATGCCCAGCTCGTGAGCCGAAACGAGCCGGCTCGAGCTGTAGGCGAGCCGAGCCGAGCCGAGCCGAGCCAGCTCGTTATGTTGACGAGCCGAGCCGAGCTGGCTCATTATCCAGCCCTATATTTGACCATGTCTGATCTATATATATGTTGTGTAATTACTGTGCGTGTCGGCATGATACTTAAATCTTATGTAAGCCACCATCTATATCAGCTAAGTACATGTGAATTGAATTCTTTATTGCTGGTTGTTTCTTGGGCATGGGGTCAATGCTATATTATCTCTATGTATTTCTAAAGCGAGGTTTTTTTTTTTGTTCAATCTGGCATGTGGGTTCCACCTAGTCCAATGAACTCTACCACCACTTCAACTCTCGACATTGGTTTTTGTATCAGCCTAGAGTCCTAACTGAACTCATCAATCCTTATCAATACCTAATAATAAATAATATGCCATCCATCGCTAACAGGAATTTTTTTGTCCATGAAAATACACCGACACAAAGGACCATAAGTCTCTCCCACACGGTCCTCTGCTCGTCCATCCCATGGAGGACGAGTCCGCATATTTGGTTAGAATAATATAGTTTCACATGTACTTTGAGATTATCAGAATGCTGGAGTTTGTCGTCTCACAAAAGAAGGGGAAACACAACTTCAAAGAAAAGAAGCACACCTCTAGCCAATCAAAAGAAAGCACATGAATCCGACTAAAAGTTGTTTATTACTAATGAAAATTTTATGTCAATGCATAAATGCGTCATAAATTTATGACATTTTTTGCGCAAAACGTCATAAAACTGGGTGTTGTTCCGGAGGTAATGGCCTTCAGCCTGAACAAAAAAAGGACATGAACTCGAGCGAATTAGAAATCAATGGAACCTGCAATATTCCAAAGATTGAATCCTTTAAAGGCAGAGTCTGTTATAGGGAGAGGGACATTCTTCATACCAATTTACCCTTGTAAAACTGGTATGTAGCTCGTGACCTATATTGTACAAAATTGTTCATGGAAAAATAGTAAGATTACAAGGTACAAATTTCTATTAGCTTCCTATCTTTTATTTGTGCCATGAAACCCCAAGAGATTTTGTCTCCCACTGTCGGGGTTCTCTACCCCCGGCAAGTAATATTTCTACGATCGCGTGTCAGGGCGCTGGATGGTGGCTCGAGAGACACAGGGAATTATACTGGTTCGGGCCTCCGGAGAGTAATACCCTACGTCCAGTGTGAGCCGATGTTCTTGAGCCCAAGTCTGTAGTAGGGGATACAAACTAGTCGGGAGAGGGAGTATGGTCTCAAGTCCCTGTGTGGAGTGTTACAGAGTGGTGCGTGTTCAAGTGTTCTTCAATCCTCTCTCCCTCTCAACCCTCCCCTGATCCCCTTTTATAGTCGTAAGGAGAGCGAGAAAGGAGGGGGGTAAAAAGGGAGGAATTACAGAGCGAATTACAGTGCCAGGGTCCTCGTCGTCATTTTGCAGATCATACGAGGGGTACAAATGCCCACTGTAGTAGTTGGTGTTGACGGAATGGGCACTCCGTTTGACCCAGAGCCGGCGGCGTCCGAGGAGTTGGTGTTGGTGGCTTCTCGGGTACGCTCCCGAGTAGTTCTCGGGCCGTGGTTGACTGGTTCTGTTCTCCCTTGGACTCCAGGTGTCGCCTTCGGACTCCAGGTGTCTCCCCATGGACTCCAGGTGTCCTCGCGTGAGCTTGCGAGCATCCTTTCTGGGACTGTAGTTTTCCTGTTCTGACGAGACGGGCGTCCCTGTGGCTGCCGTGGCGAAGGACGGCCGCCCATCCCATTCTGACATGGCGAGTACCAAGTTGGTACGGCCCAGAATGGGTAAAAGCGGGGAATGACGCCAAGCGAGCCAGTCGGGCGAGGCGGGCTCGTCGGGTGAGTCGGAGTCTCATCGGGCGAGGCGGAGCCTCGTCGGGCGACAGTCTCCCATACGGGGCTTTCCCAAGTGGGCCCAAAACCATTCGGACGAAGTAGGCTTGTTTGATCTGGGGTGTTATTTCTTGTTTAAGAGAAAACTGGTGATGCGTCGTTGATCAGAGGGTTGGTTGGTCACCCTGGGTCTAGACCCTCGTCAGTAGCCTCCGAGCCTGGGTGGGAGTTAAGGACTCTCGCCCAGGTTCAACCGCTATGGGGAAGTGTTGAGGTGTGGTTTTTCCGGTGGGTTGCGCGCGAGCGCACCCGCCGGGTGTAGCCCCCGAGCCTTGGGAAGAGTAGATACTCTTGTTAAGGCTTAAAGAGTTGATGGAGCCGAGTAGTTTGCCTTGGAGGCCATCGGGGAAGTGAAGAGTTCAGGCGTTAGTCGGGAAGGGGAGTTGTTGGGCCGGAGCCCTACACAACCGCTGGTGGGTCGGGAGCGGAGACATCGGCCCGCCTTACGCCGCGTGGAGGAGGGGCGTGCCTTTTGAGGTCGTCAGCCGAAGTGACGGGCGCACGTCGCAGCTGTGCCGATGGTGGGCCCACGCATTTAATGCCGCCGCCCTGCTTCGCCTTCCTTTTTATTGCTCTGCGCCGCGGCCGTCTAGGGTTAAACTCACCCCTGGCCTTTTCGCCTTCCGCTGCGCCTTCGTCTCCTCTGCTGCCGCTGCTGCACTTGCGCCTTCCTCGCACCTTCTGCCGTTGCGCTCGCAACCCGCCGCCATCCTCGAATCCTTCTTCCCAGTCCGCATTTTCTTCTCGCCGTGAACCCACCATGTCGAACTGGGTGCGTTCCACCGTGACTCAGGCGCAGCTGGAGGGGCTCGTGAAGGGAGGAGCGCTCCCGCCCCTGACGGAGGCCGTGGAGTGGATGAAGCCTGGCTTGGAGGACTTCCCCCGACCACCGTCCGGGTACGTCGTCTCGTTCGTCGCGTTCCACGAGCGCGGGTTTTCCGTCCCCGCGGGAAGGTTCATCCGAGCCGTGCTGGTCGAGTACGGGCTGGAGCTCCACCAACTCAACCCGAACGGCATCCAGCAGATGGCGACGTTCGTGGCGTTGTGTGAGGGGTACTTGGGAACAGAGGCCCATTGGGACCTGTTCAAGTACTTCTTCAAGTTCGTGCCGCTGACCGACGAAAGCGGCGCCCCTGCGATGATAGGATGCGCCTCATTGAAGATGAAGCAGGGGAGGTCGGAGGACTACATCCCAGGCAAGCTCGTGACTTCGAACAAGGGATGGCATTCCGGGTGGTTCTACCTCAAGAACGACCCCAAGCACCCCCTCCCGGCGTACACCGGTGGGTGGTTCAAGAAGGCTCCCGAGAAGAAGGACTAGGAGAGGCTCATCAGGAATGCTTGGAAAGCCCTCGGCCGGCTCCGGGACCAGGGGGTGACTATGGTGGAGGTCATCGGCGGCTACCTCTCAAGGGGGATCGTGCCGCTGAGGTGGCGCGCCCTCGAGATGTGGCAGATGACCCCGGATAGGGCTCCCTTTGCGGGACGGTGACGGCCCAGCCGCTGCCCTCGGTGGACGAGGTACGGCGCCGGTTGGCGGCAGCGGTGGGGAAGGCTGGGTTCGAGTACCCGCCGCGTCACCTTCTGCTGATGCTTCCGGACGACAGCACCAAGGCCATCGTAAGGACCCTATCTCTTGCCCTTAGTTTGATTTTGAGCTGTTTTCTCTTCTTATAACCCCGAGTTCTCTAGGTGAAGAGCGCCGATGTCACCTTCTCCCGGGCGCCTCTTCCCGCGGACAGGGCGGCGAACCGCGCTGCCGCCGCGAAGATGCGCCGGGAGCAGTGGAAGCGGCACGAGGTGGAGAAGAGGGAGAGGAACGCCGACCGGGCCAAAAGGAGGAGGCTGGGCGACGAGGTCTCCGAAGACGAGGACCCCGAGTCGGAACCTGCGGAGGGGGACTCGAAGGAGACGGAGAGTGACGAGGAGGAGATGGGCAGAGGTGCCCCTTCTGTAAAGTCCGTGGTAGTCGTGGTGGCGCCGCCCTCATCCTCGTCTCGGGAGACGAGGCCCAGTGGGAGTGAGAGGACGCCGCGGTCGGACGCAGAGAGGAGCGGGAGTGGTCGGTCGGGCCATCCCCATCGGTCTGCCGGGCATAGCCAGCGCGAGCGGCGCGACCGCACGCCTCCGCCCACCCGTCGTGTGTCCGAGGAGCCGAGGGACTCCCGCCGGAGTGCGGCCCCCTCCCGACGAGATAAGAGTCGTGACTCATCGGAGTGCGTCTCCTCGGGCAGCTTACCACCTAGGGGGTCGCGCTCCCCTAGGAGACCCTCGCCACGGGTGGACAAGCGTCATCCGTCGGCCCCTTCAACGATGAGGGCCCCAAGTGGAGGGCGAGACGCCTCCGCGGTTCCTCCTTCGGTCAGGCAAGCGAAACCAGCTGGGGGAGCCATTCGTCGGCATCTCCCGCGAGGGAGAGGCGGGCTCCTTCCGTCCCAGCGGAGGCCGCGGCGGGGCAGTCAGGCCCTTCCCGTGTCGAGGGAGGGGGCCCAACTGAACAGGCGGCGCCCCATTCTGGTGGAGGTGCCGACTCCCTGCAGGCGGTCCCTATCCCGACAACGTTGTTTGGGGCCAAGAGGCCGTCGCCCTCATCGGACTCGACGCCGACGAGCGTCAAGCGGTCCCGGACCGTGTCGGCGAGGTAAGTCATGTTCTGTTCTCTTCCGAGTAGTTCCTATTTTTGTGTTTGGCTTCTTCCTTAGTTGGGCTTCTGTTCCTTTGTTGTTCCAGCCGGGCTTCCAAGCCGCTCGAGGTGGCTCCCCAGAAGAGACTGCGCCCGGCGGCCCCGGACGTTGATGCCCCGGTTACCGTGCCAATGCCGGGGCCAAGGCTCTCGGCCGAGCGGGCCGAGGAGACTGCTCGGAGGGAGACACCCTCCGCGGAGGTGGAGACCTCTCAAGGCAGCGGGGATAGTTTGACGGGCCTGGGCGTCGCGCAGACTGTCCCCTCGGAGGAGGAAGTCGCGGCGTACCAGGCGGAGCTGGAACAACAGCTGGCAGGGCCGATCCTCCCTGCCCCTCAAGAGGCAGTAAGCCATCCTGAGGCAGGGGAGGTCTCTTTGCTCTGCACCGTTGCCCTGGCCGGCGGCAAGGGGAACATCGCCGAACCAGCCGGCCGCGAGGCTGTTTCCCTTCCGGAGACCGAGGTCGTCCCCGAGAGAGCCGAGACGGAGGCGCCCAGGGTCCCTTCGGTTGCCGCCATTCCTTCGGCGGTGACTGTTGAGGCCCCCGAGGCCATTTCTGAGGAGGCGCCGTCGGAGGTCGTCACGCTCGAGGACTCCCCGACAGGCCATCCTCAGGGAGCCGTCGTCCACTCCACAGGGGAGCCGAGCTCGGGGTCCGCAAGGCCCCTGAGCCCGTTGAGGGGGATCCCGGAGGACTTCACCGACACCCCAGGGCTGATGACGATGGATCGTCGTTTCAATGCCCTGGTGTCCATTGAGGACGACCCCAACCTGCCGTGCGAGGGCCGGCTGATGTGGGTCGACCGCCGAAACCCGGGGCAGACCCTCTTCGAGCTTAATGATAAGACGGAGATGGAGGAGTGCGAGACTCTCGCCGAGGGCCTCCGTACCGTACAGAAGACCTTCGATAGGATGATTATCAAGCCTTCTGTTTTTGAGATGGTGCTGCTTTCATTGTGTCTGACCGCGCTATCCACGTTTTGTTATCTCTGGATGCAGGAAATCATGAAGCGCAGCTCGGACAAATCTTTGTTCCTCCGCCGAGAGGCCGGGCTGTGGCACGCCGTCGACCAAATGAAGGCGGAGAAGGCGGAGCTTGAGGCCCGACTGGCTGCGACTCAGCAGGCCGGGGCAGAGGCGCTTACCCGCGCCGAGGAGGAGAAGGTCACCCTCGAGACGAGGGTGGCCGAGGCCGAGAAGAGGACGGCCAAGGCGCGGACGGCGGCCGAGGTCGTAAACCGAGAGAAAGAGGCCGCCGTTCAGGAGATCGAGAGCCTGAAGGCGAGGGTGGTGGACCTTCAGAAGGACGTCAATGACGCCGCCCTTGACCTGAAGAAGGCCAATAACGAAGCGGTTGACCTGGCCGGCAAGCTCAAGGCCGCCGCCGATGAGGGGGCTCGTCTCAAGGAGGTTGCTCAGAAGCGGGAGGAGGAGATCCTCGGTAAGTCGTTTTTTCCGATTTCCTTTGTTGTCGAGTTGCTTTTTCCGTCGTCCTCCGAGTTACTGACAGTCGCTTGTCTTTGTTCGTCGGTACAGCTCTCCGAACCCAGAAAACCGACCTGGCGGCCAAGCTGAAAACGGAGCAGAGCGAGGTCGCCAAGGCTTTCGCCACGAACCAGGAGTTGGTGCAGCTTGGCCGCGACCTGAGGGCGGAGATGGCCAGTATGCATCATGTTTCCCCTCGTCTTTCCTCCTGTCTTTTTTTCTTAGTGATAACTCTTGACGGGGAAAATTCTGCAGGAGCTGTCGAGGACCTCCAGAGGTCGAAGGCGGCGGCTGAGCAGAGTCAGAAAGCCCTCGAGAAGAAGTCTGAGGTCCATCAGGTCTTGGTTCGGGCCGTCGAGCACCTGCTGGAGGAGCTCAACGTCGGCGGTGGTCCGTCGCTGGTGGAGCGCATCGCCCTCGTCCCGGGAAGAACTCGGGAGCTTGCTTTGGAGCTTCAGCAGAGCGTGGTGTGGAGAATCGTCGCCATGTTCTTGTCGCATTACCCGAGCATGGAGCGGGAATGCCTGCGAGGTGGATGGGCTCCCGGCTATGAGGACCATGAGTATGACGCGATTGAAGCCGAGTCCTCCTCCTTTGCCGACGAGATGATCACCGTCGCCCTGAGGGACCTCTAGCTGTAACAGAACAGTAGAAACGTAGGGAACTTAGGACTGTCATTTTGTAATGTAAATGAGGTTAATTCCCTACAAAGGGTCGCTCCTCTGTTGAGAACTCATTTTTTATTAAGTGGCTCATGCTTTTATCTGTTGCCCACTATTTTTATTTTCTTCCGAATGCTTTTAGGACCACGAGCCGAGATGGTAGAGCTTAGGACTTCGCCAGCCGGGCTCCGTTCCGTAGCGGTCGGGGCGTAGGAACTCGGGAGTTAGGCTTGACTTAGTCGCATAGCGGTGTTACTCAGACTTGCAGCCCCCGAGCGATTTCGGGAGGCCGAACCATATCGGGCAGCAGTCTTAAGTGTCGGAAGCAAAAGCTAGTTGGGACGGTTCCTTTGTCTCTTGTTAGGAAAAAAGGAGATCAGTCCGAGGGCTTGGATCTTGTCCGTAAGTCTAGCGCTATAGCCGCAGGGGCGTAGGCACTCGGTGCTTGGACGAGCGTAATCACAAAGCCGCGCAGGCTGGTCTCCCTTTTCCCTTAAGCGGGAAAGTGTACCGCCGATCGCACACGAGGGCGATCATTTGTCGTGATTTTTGCGAAAAAGGAGGGGCACTGTGCCCCGGGTGGAGCCCCCGAGCGGCGGCTGACCCCGTGCGAGGAAGGGGTCGCTCGCTGCTCAGTTAGAAAGCTCGAAAGGCGCGTTTCGAAAAACGATTGCAGGCTTGCAAAGTACTCGGAAAAGTGCTCAAAGCTTATAAAGTAATCGGACTGAAGCTAGTACTTTATATTATCGTAAGCGAATTGACAAAGTACAGATACTTGTAAGGGTAAAAGCGACGTAGCTGTTCTATGTTCCAAGCGTTGGAGAGAACTCGGCCGTCTTCGTCTTTAAGCTTGAATGTTCCCGGGCGGAGGACTTGATCGACGATGTAAGGGCCTTCCCATGGTGGTGACAGCTTGTGGCGGTTGCGGTTGCTTTGGACTCGTCGGAGGACCAGATCGCCAACCTGGAACGCTCGGCTTCTGATGTTGCGGTCGTGGTACCGTCGCAAGGCTTGTTGGTACTTGGCCGAATGGAGTAGGGCGACGTTGCATGCTTCATCTAGCTGGTCGACAGCGTCCTCGAGAGAGGCTTGGTTCCCTTCATCGTCGTAGGCTCGAATCCTCGCGCTGCCGTAGTCGAGGTCCGTCGGGAGGACTGCCTCGGATCCTTGGACCTTGAAGAAAGGCGTGCAACCGGTGGCTCGGCTCGGGGTGGTCCGTAAGCTCCAGAGGACGGATGGGAGCTCCGCGACCCACCTTGCACGGAACTTCTCAAGGCGTTTGAAGATTCGGGGCTTTAGTCCTTGCAGGATCATGCCATTCGCCCTTTCTACCTGTCCGTTGGTTTTTGGATGGCTAACGGCGGCCCAATCTACTCGGATGTTGTAGGTGTCGCAGAAGTTGAGGAACTTCTTGCCCGTGAACTGATTACCGTTGTCGGTGATGATCGCATTGGGGACTCCAAAGCGATAGACGATGTCGGTGAAGAATTGGACAGCTTCCTCCGAGCGGAACCCTCCTGATGGGCCTTGCCTCAATCCACTTGGTGAACTTGTCGACGGCGACGAGGAGATGCGTGAAGCCCCCGGGTGCTTTCTTGAGTGGCCCGACCAGATCCAGGTGATGGGGATGGTCTGTAGTGCTTGAGCCGGGAGGTGGGTTTGTCGCACGTAGAATTGGCATCATTCGCAGCTGCTCACGATATCCTTGGCGTTGGCGACAGCGGTGGCCCAATAAAAACCTTGTCGGAAAGCTTTGCCGACAAGAGTTCTCGGCGCAGCGTGGTGTCCGCAAGCCCCGGCGTGGACGTCCTTCAACAATTCCCTCCCCTGCTGGGCAGGGATGCAATGCATCAGGACGCCGGATGCGCCCCGCCTGTAGAGCTCTCCCTCGATGAGGGTGAATGTCTTGGCCCAGCGTGCGATCCGCCGAGCTTCAGTCTCGTCGAGCGGGAGCTTTCCTTGCACGATCCACTCGAGGAGCGGGAATCTCCAATCCGGGTCTTCAAGGTTGGGCTCTGATACTCCGTCAACTTCCATCACTTCTGTTGCTTCTTGTGCCGAAGGCTCCGGTGGCTCGTCATCGAGTCGGATGGAGGGCGTGTACTGGTCCTTGGCGAAGACACCATTGGGAACGGGCTTTCGGTTGGAGGCCGCCTTTGCAAGGGTATCGGCCGCCTCGTTGTACCGCCGCTGGATGTGCTTGAGTTCGAGGCCATGGAACTTGTCTTCCAGCTCGCGTACCGCCTGGCAGTAGGCAGCCATCTTGGGGTTGACGTAGCTTGATTCCTTCATTACTTGATCGACGACGAGCTCTGAATCACCACGGACCTCGAGACACCGTATCCCTAGCTCGAGGGCGATGCGAAGCCTGTTGATGAGCGCCTCGTACTTGGCGGCGTTGTTGGAGGCCGGGAAATGTAGTCGGACCATGTATTTCATACGCACGCCCAGGGGCGAGACGAAGACAAGTCCGACGCCAGCTCCTTCCTTCATAAGCGATCCGTCGAAGTACATGACCCAGGTCTCGCGCTCGATGGAGGTCGGGGGGGTTTGGACCTCAGTCCACTCGGCGACGAAGTAGGCCAGTGCTTGTGACTTGATGGCGTTCCACGGTGCATAGGTGATGTTCTTCCCCATTAGCTCAAGTGCCCACTTTGCTATTTTCCCTTCGGCTTCTGGGCTCTGGATCACCTCGCCGAGTGGATATTTTGACACCACCGTGATGGGATGGGCGTCAAAGTAGTGTCTGAGCTTTCGCTTGGCGATGAGGACGGCGTAGACCAGCTTCTGGATTTGGGGGTATCGTACCTTGGTGTCGGACAAGACCTCACTAATGAAGTATACTGGGCGCTGCACTTTTTGGACTTTCCCGGGCTCTTCACGCTCGACGACGAGGGCGGCGCTCACCACCTGGGTGGNTAAACTCCAGAGGACGGATGGGAGCTCCGCGACCCACCTTGCACGGAACTTCTCGAGGCGTTTGAAGATTCGGGGCTTTAGTCCTTGCAGGATCATGCCATTCGCCCTTTCTACCTGTCCGTTGGTTTTTGGATGGCTGACGGTGGCCCAATCTACTCGGATGTTGTAGGCGTCGCAGAAGTGAAGGAACTTCTTGCCCGTGAACTGAGTACCGTTGTCAGTGATGATCGCATTGGGGACTCCAAAGCGATAGACGATGTCGGTGAAGAATTGGACAGCTTCCTCCGAGCGGAACCTCCTGATGGGCCTTGCCTCAATCCACTTGGTGAACTTGTCGACGGCGACGAGGAGATGCGTGAAGCCCCCGGGTGCTTTCTTGAGTGGCCCGACCAGATCCAGGTGATGGGGATGGTCTGTAGTGCTTGAGCCGGGAGGTGGGTTTGTCGCACGTAGAATTGGCATCATTCGCAGCTGCTCACGATATCCTTGGCGTTGGCGACAGCGGTGGCCCAATAAAAACCTTGTCGGAAAGCTTTGCCGACAAGAGTTCTCGGCGCAGCGTGGTGTCCGCAAGCCCCGGCGTGGACGTCCTTCAACAATTCCCTCCCCTGCTGGGCAGGGATGCAACGCATCAGGACGCCGGATGCGCCCCGCCTGTAGAGCTCTCCCTCGATGAGGGTGAATGTCTTGGCCCAGCGTGCGATCCGCCGAGCTTCAGTCTCGTCGAGCGGGAGCTTTCCTTGCACGATCCACTCGAGGAGCGGGAATCTCCAATCCGGGTCTTCAAGGTTGGGCTCTGATACTCCGTCAACTTCCATCACTTCTGTTGCTTCTTGTGCCGAAGGCTCCAGTGGCTCGTCATCGAGTCGGATGGAGGGCGTGTACTGGTCCTTGGCGAAGACACCATTGGGAACGGGCTTTCGGTTGGAGGCCGCCTTTGCAAGGGTATCGGCCGCCTTGTTGTACCGCCGCTGGATGTGCTTGAGTTCGAGGCCATGGAACTTGTCTTCCAGCTCGCGTACCGCCTGGCAGTAGGCAGCCATCTTGGGGTTGACGTAGCTTGATTCCTTCATTACTTGATCGACGACGAGCTCTGAATCACCACGGACCTCGAGACGCCGTATCCCTAGCTCGAGGGCGATGCGAAGCCTGTTGATGAGCGCCTCGTACTTGGCGGCGTTGTTGGAGGCCGGGAAATGTAGTCGGACCATGTACTTCATACGCACGCCCAAGGGCGAGACGAAGACAAGTCCGACGCCAGCTCCTTCCTTCATAAGCGACCCGTCGAAGTACATGACCCAGGTCTCGTGCTCGATGGAGGTCGGGGGGGTTTGGACCTCAGTCCACTCGGCGACGAAGTAGGCCAGTGCTTGTGACTTGATGGCGTTCCACGGTGCATAGGTGATGTTCTTCCCCATTAGCTCAAGTGCCCACTTTGCTATTTTCCCTTCGGCTTCTGGGCTCTGGATCACCTCGCCGAGTGGATATTTTGACACCACCGTGATGGGATGGGCGTCAAAGTAGTGTCTGAGCTTTCGCTTGGCGATGAGGACCGCGTAGACCAGCTTCTGGATTTGGGGGTATCGTACCTTGGTGTCGGACAAGACCTCACTAATGAAGTATACTGGGCGCTGCACTTTTTGGACTTTCCCGGGCTCTTCACGCTCGACGACGAGGGCGGCGCTCACCACCTGGGTGGTTGCCGCAATGTAAAGCAGCATTGGTTCTTCTTCAGCCGGGGCCGTCAGGATTGGTGGACTTTTCAACAATGTTTTGAGCGAATCGAGGGCCTCTTGAGCCTCGGCGTTCCAGGTGAAGGTCACCGACTTCTTTAACAGGCGATATAAGGGTAGGCTCCGCTCGCCGAGTCGGGCGATGAAACGGCTGAGCGCGGCCAAGCACCCTGTGACACGCTGAACGCCCTTCACGTTCTGAATGGGCCCCATGTCAGGAATGGCGGAAATCTTCTCGGGGTTGGCCTCAATGCCACGCTCCGAGACAACGAAGCCGAGGAGCATGCCTCTTGGGACCCCGAAAACGCACTTCTCGGGGTTGAACTTTACCTTGTTTTGCCTGAGTTTCTCAAAGACCTCCGCAAGATCTGAGACCAGGTCACCGGTGCGCTTGGACTTTACCACAATATCATCAACGTAGGCTTCGACCAGTCGGCCGATGAGATCGCCAAAGACGTGACGCATGCATCTCTGGAACGTGGCGCCCGCGTTTTTTAGCCCGAATGGCATAGACGAATAGCAGAAAGTGCCAAAGGGTGTGATAAAAGACGTTGCGAGCTGGTCGGCCAGTCTCATCGCGATTTGATGGTACCCGGAGTACGCATCGAGAAAGCAAAGGGTTTCGCACCCAGCGGTGGAATCGACCACCTGATCTATGCGAGGAAGAGGGAAAGAGTCTTTGGGACATGTCTTATTAAGGCCGGTATAGTCAACGCACATCCTCCATTTCCCATTCTTCTTTTTTACAAGGACAGGGTTTGCTAGCCACTCGGGGTGGTAAACTTCCCTAATAAAACCTGCGCTGAGGAGCTTCTTGAGCTCCTCGCCAATGGCCTTACATTTGTCCTTATCGAAACGTCTGAGTCTCTGTTTGACTGGTCGGGAGCCAGACTTAACGTTTAGTTTGTGCTCGGCGACCTCCCTTGGAATCCCCGGCATGTCCGAGGGCTTCCACGCAAACACGTCGAGGTTTGCTCGGAGGAAGCCGACGAGCGCGCCTCCCTATTTTGGATCGAGCGCCGTCCTGACACGGAGGGTGCGACCATCGTCGGCCACGGCAACCTCCTTGACGTCCTTGGCCAGCTCAAAGGAGCACGCGGCACGCTTGGAGGTCTCGGGGATTTCGAGGTCCCTGGGAGAAGGCTCTGCGACGAGCTTCTCGGACCGGATGAGTGCTTCCGCGAACTGGAAGCACTCGGTATCGCATGCGTATGTGTGCTCAAAAGAAGTCCCCACCGTAATGACGCCCTTAGGCCCAGGGATCTTCAGCTTGAGATACGTGTAATTCGGGATGGCCATGAACTTTGCGTAAGCCAGCCTGCCAAGGATGGCGTGGTACGTCCCTGGGAATCCCACCACTTCGAAAGTGAGGGTCTCTCTTCGGAAGTTTCGCGGAGTCCCAAAGGTGACGGGTAGATCGATCTACCCGAGAGGTACCGCGTCCACGCCGGGAACTATCCCGTGGAATGGCGCCGTGGACGGGCGGAGCCGGGATCGCGGGATCCCCATCTCATCGAGAGTTTCAGCATAGAGGATGTTGAGGCCGCTTCCTCCGTCCATTAGTACCTTGTGGATGCGCTTCGTCCCAAAAAGAGGAGCAACGACAAGTGGGTACCTTCCTGGCTGAGGGATGTGGTCGGGATGATCGGAACGGTCAAAAGTGATCGGGGCCTCTGACCACTTGAGGTAGGAAGGCACTACGGGTTCTGCTTTGCAGACCTCCCGCCGAATCAGCTTTTCCGTGCGCTTCAAAGGGCAGGCCGCGGATCCCCCAAAAATCATCATGACAGCACCATCCTCCCGAGGATATTCGTTGTCGTCGCCGTTCGGTCTCCTGACTCCGTCTTTGGCTGCCTCGGGTGCCTTCTTCTTTAGAGTACCTGTGATGAAACTCTTCATAAGCTTACAATCTTTTAAGGCATGCTTAATGGGGCCTTCGTTGTTGGTGCAGGGGGCCTCGAGGAGCTTCTCGAAGTGGTCCTTTGGCGCGTTTCCGCCGGGCTTGGCAGCTTTTCGCTCGGCCGCCGCTACCATGCTGCTGTCGCGCCACCGCTTTTCCTTCTTCTTCCTCCTGTCGGGCTGAGCGGAGGTGCCATCGCCGGCCGCTTCTGACTGCTTGCCCTTGTTTTGGGGCCGATCAAGGGTTGCGGCGACCGTGTCTTCCCCGTCAGCGTGGTCGGTGGCGATGTCAAGGAGCTCTCAGATGGTTCGCGGCTTCTTGCGCCCCAACTCATGAATTAGGGTTGCACAGGTGGTTCCGAACCGAAACGCTGAGACGACGTCGGTGTCGGCGGTGTTGGGCAGCACGGTGCACCGTTTGGAGAAACGCTTAATGTAATCGCGCAAGCTTTCGTCCTTCCTTTGGAGGCAGTTGCGCAGATCCCATGGGTTTCCAGGGTGAGTGTAGGTACCCTGGAAGTTACCAACAAACGCATCGCGCAGCTGCGCCCAGTTGTCGATCTTGCCTTCAGGAGGTGCTCCAGCCACGTTCGCGCCGAGTCAGCAAGGTGGAGGGGGAGGTTTTTGATGATGAAGTGATCGTCTTGCGCTCCGCCTGCGTGGCATGCCAATCGGTAGTCCTCCAACCATACGCTGGGGTTTGTGTCCCCATCGTATTTGGGCACCGTTGTTGGAGCTCGGAAGCGTGGAGGGAAACGGGCGCCGAGAACTCGAGGTCCGAATGCATGCGGCCCCCAGGGATCAGGGGACGCACTCCTGCTCCGGTCCTCACCACTGTCATAGCGCCCCCCGTGCCGTTTGTTGTAGGCTCGTCGTGGGCGGTGCTCTCGGTGCTCGTCTTGCTGCCGAACATCTCTGTCCGTTGCGACCCCATGATAATGCACGGACTGCTCCCTGGCGTGTTCCCTGGAAGCCCGCTGGCGTGACGCGGAGCTCTCCGCTTGCTGGACCGCTGCAGTTTCCAGAAGTGCGCGGAGCTATTGGTGAAACCTTCTATCCTCAGGGGTCGCTGGTTCAGGGTGTTCACGAAGCAGGACGGCGGCCGCCGCAAGGTTCTGGGATGCTCGCTTGAACGTCGGCGCATTGTTGGCGTCGTCGTTGTCGTCGTTGATTATGCGTTGTCGTACGTCCCGTGCACGTGCGCGAGCGGCCCCTCCATCCGCGTTTCTCCCAAGCTCGCGGCGGAGTTGCCTGCGCTCGTCCTCGAGCTGACGCTGCGCCTCGTCGAGCTCACGTAGCCTGGCCCGCCGAGCATCACCTGCGAGGTCGTCCCGGGGCAGTGCTTGGTGAGGGTCGCCCTCCGTCGAGCTGCTATCGGTCCGTACTTCCAGGGTGTGGCACATGAAGCACTCCCGGGAGGGGTTGTAGAACACCGGGGGAGCCTGGTTCGAGCGCGGGGCCGAGTCCCGTTCGTCCGCTGTGCCTCCATCGACGGATGCGGTGCAGGAGTTGAACCTTGTCGGCGGCGGGACGACCACGGGGTCGTGTGGTAGGTTCGGCTGTCCCTCCGGGTACATTGCGCCGTAGTAGTCGAGGAACTCGTCCCAGAGGAGCTGCTCTTCCCCTCCAGCTTGGAGGGCGAGGTTGGTGATCATGTAGGAGAGGTTGCGGAAATGCTCCTGGGTTGGATTCCGCCCCAGCGCGGCCGCCAAGCCCTCGCCCAGAATGTCGAGGACGTAAGCGGTGGCTCCTGATGCGACACGTAGAGTCTCGGATCTCTTGTCGTGGATCGTGGTGGGGCCGTCGTTGAGAGTGGGGTCAGGGCGCAGAAAGGTGGCCCCGACGAGGGGCTCCTCCGACTGGCTGAAGACGAAGTCAAGGGAGCCGAACCGCAGGTGAACGCCTGGCACCAACAGGGTGCCGTCGTGGGCCATCCAGACCCTGGTGAAGCGAAGCGACACGCGATGGCCCCTACCTGGCGCGCCAACTGTCGGGGTTCTCTACCCCCGGCAAGTAATATTTCTACGATCGCGTGTCAGGGCGCTGGATGGTGGCTCGAGAGACACAGGGAATTATACTGGTTCGGGCCTCCGGAGAGTAACACCCTACGTCCAGTGTGAGCCGATGTTCTTGAGCCCAAGTCTGTAGTTGGGGATACAAACTAGTCGGGAGAGGGAGTATGGTCCCAAGTCCCTGTGTGGAGTGTTACAGAGTGGTGCATGTTCGAGTGTTCTTCAATCCTCTCTCCCTCTCAACCCTCCCCTGATCCCCTTTTATAGTCGTAAGGAGAGCGAGAAAGGAGGGGGGTAAAAAGGGAGGAATTACAGAGCGAATTACAGTGCCAGGGTCCTCGTCGTCATTTTGCACCCTGGATCGTACGAGGGGTACAAATGCCCACTGTAGTAGTTGGTGTTGACGGAATGGGGCGCTCCGTTTGACCCGGAGCCGGCGGCGTCCGAGGAGTTGGTGTTGGTGGCTTCTCGGGTACGCTCCCGAGTAGTTCTCGGGCCGTGGTTGACTGGTTCTGTTCTCCCTTGGACTCCAGGTGTCGCCTTCGGACTCCAGGTGTCTCCCCATGGACTCCAGGTGTCCTCGCGTGAGCTTGCGAGCGTCCTTTCTGGGACTGTAGTTTTCCTGTTCTGACGAGACGGGCGTCCCTGTGGCTGCCGTGGCGAAGGACGGGCGCCCATCCCATTCTGACATGGCGAGTACCAAGTTGGTATGGCCCAGAATGGGTAAAAGCGGGGAATGACGCCAAGCGAGCCAGTCGGGCGAGGCGGGCTCGTCGGGCGAGGCGGAGCCTCGTCGGGCGAGTCGGAGACTCGTCGGGGGACAGTCTCCCATACGGGGCTTTCCCAAGTAGGCCCAAAACCATTCGGACGAAGTAGGCTTGTTCGATCTGGGGTGTTATTTCTTGTTTAAGAGAAAACTGGTGATGCGTCGTTGATCAGAGGGTTGGTTGGTCACCCCGGGTCTAGACCCTCGTCACCCACGTCATCTTTCATCCCAGCCTTCGGCTCTTGTAACCCAAGGAAAAGATTCTGGAGGTGGAGCTTCTTCCCAAAGGTGGGACACTCACTGGTGTCATAGCACCATCTGGTCACCTGATCGGCCTCTTCTCGACGACCCGTGGTTACTCTTGTTATTATAAAGCACATTTGCCAATTGCGCATTTTCGTGAAGGTCTCTACCAAATCAACAATGTGATCTTTCTTTTTGGTTATTTTGACCATTGTATCATCCACATATGCCAGAAAATTTCGGGATCTAGCTTTTTGAAGATGTGGACATTCCGGAGAAGGGACACCATTCTTGAGCCCCTTGGGCATTCTACAAAATAGAAAGTGCCGGATTGTGTGATGAAAGCTATGTGTTGCTCATCTTCTTGTTTCATCCAAATCTGATGATACCCTGAGAAACAATCGAGAAGAGGCAACACATGTTGTTTGCTGCTTCGTCAATACTTTATCAATTCTTCAGCTGGTTGCGGGATCAAGTTGTGCTTGCTAAGTTGAAAATAGTTCCCCCTCTGTCCCCTTTCTCCTCAATTATCTTCATCTTGTCAAATCTTGCTGGGGTTAAACTTTGTTCCTGCACATGAAAAGAGGGTAGAAAAGATGAGAATACCTCTGATTGTTGTACCCAAAGGTAAAAAAGTGCCGAAGATTAGCTCTTGTTTTGAATTGAACCCAAAGGTCATATTTTTGCTTTATTCCTGAATCGAGTGAGTTTCCCAAACTGATTGTGCAGAGATTATGGTTTCTCTTGATCCCCAACACAAACGATGCATCATATCTGATCAAGGGAAACAAAAGAATGTCTTGGCCCAAAACAACATCTACTAAATAAAAACACACTGAAGAACATAGTCATCTTCTTCCTTCGAATGATCGCCATCCATCGAAGCTTGAAAAATGCACTGAAAAGATAGTAAGGTAAAGGGAAACATGCAAATGCCGTCACCATACAAAGCTTTGAAGACCGCAAAACCACTTGCTGCTAGCAACGAGATCTAGTATCCACTGAAAGAACATCGACTGGGGGATCTCCAAAAGCAATGAGGTTCGCAGTCCTTCATCACCTGATCAAAGGGTCGTAGAATCAAGACCTTGTCCCAGAACAAAGGGGAAGAAGAGGTTGACGAAATTGCTACATCCAAAGTTAGTCAACTGCATCCCCTGATTGCCACACCGACCCCCCAGCACTACAAGAATGCTCCAATTTACCAACAATTTTTCTATAAATGGCCAACAGTTTCTAGTACATTTGAATAACTACCTACCATAATTGTGCGAAATGAGTTTGTGGGGGATTACATTGTTAGTGATTTAATAAAACTATTGGGAAAGAGACAAATTACACTAGAAAAACTGTCGGCCACTCAAGAAAAAGTAGTATAAAGCATCAAAACTGTTGGCCATGAATTAAAAACAATCGGGAATGATTGTATATCTTGTAGTGAAGATGTAATGAAAACTTACAAATTTGGTAGAACCTACTCTTATTGGCCCTTCATCAGTGCCGAATTGAACGTCTTCGAGGTAGAGAGGGGCCGAAAAGACCTTAAATAAACTAAGATGCATAAAAAACTAGATCTACGATGGTAACATGTCCCCACTCTTCTCGCTACCGACGAGATAGAAGGACCGACACAGCGACGGCTAGGAGGACATGGTGGCGGCAGGCCGGCAGCGGTGTTTCTCTTAAGAGGGAGTTAAGGCAAACTTTAAATCTAAAATTACTTGTTTTTTCGACGAGGGAGTAGATTTTGAACGCTGGAAGTTTTATAAGGAAAAAAAATCTTGAAGACGCTACCTAAATCCCGGCTTAAACACACACTAACAGCCTCCCATCCGCATGCGTTCTTGCCTTCTTGGCCGTGGCCTGGCCGTAAGCTTTTTGAGACAGATCACGCGAAGAGCAGCAGCACTCGAGACCGGAGAGCCCGCCCTATTTGGCTATGGACTCCTACGAGCTGTTGTTGTTCCTACGGGGAAAAAAAACAGAGCTGTTTTTGATTGAGAATTGTAATTTCGTTGTCAACGACTCCTCCCCTATATGGTATGTCACCTTCTCGCGTAAGCTGTACAAACGTGAAAAAACGCTTTCTTGAGAAACTAGTATACGAGCTTCTGTATTTTAGTACAAATGCAAATGGTGAGAAAAAAACCGCCGGTCAGATAAAGCTATAAAAACACCTCATTTGGCTGGTAGTTTCAGTTTATTGTGTATAAGTAAAATTTAAACCATTCCAAATGGGACCATGGTAGGCTCCTAGGATGAGGTTCTGTATGATCCTCGATGGACCACTGTCTGTTTCTTCCGTGCGATTGGCTTGCTCGATCGGACAAGTCACAAGACCTTTGCGCATCGTGACGTACCATGAAGCCACCGTGATCAGTGGTCAGTTGGACAAATAAACGTCACCAGTGACGTGAAACGAAGCGCCTTGCTTCATTTTTTGGCGCACATGAATGCATGCCGCCGGCCGTTGGCGCGTAGCCAATGCAGCTTTCTTTCTTTCTTCATAAAAAAATTGTTGCGACGCTGATACATTTTCTGTTGCTACGTGTCGTCCAGCAGTAGTCCGACTTCGTTCTCTACTGATCCAAGCACTGCTCTGCCACCATCAGTAGCCCACGCACAAGCACACAGCAATGGCCGGCCGCGACGGCGACGGCGGCGTCCACGGCGGGGGACCTCGTGATCGGCACCAGCAGCCCGGCGCGCGGCGCGTGCTGGTGTTCCCGCTGCCGTTCCAGGGGCACATCGACCCGATGATGCACCTCGCCGGCGCGCTCCACGCCCGGGGCCTCGCCGTCACGGTCCTCCACACGCGCTTCAACGCGCTGAGCCTGAGCGCCGCGCGCCGCCCGGAGCTCCAGTTCGTCGAGGTCCCCGACGGCGTGCCCGCCGACGTCGCCAGAGAGGGCAAGATCATCGACGTCATCCTCGCCATGAACGCCGCCATGGAGGCGTCGCCGGCCGTGCGGGACGTCCTGGCGTCCGTGCTCGCGGAGGAGGGGCAGCCCCGCGCCGCCTGCCTCTTCCTCGACGCCAACCTCCTCGCCGTGCAGAAGGCGGCCGAGGCGCTCGGCCTGCCCACGCTGGTGCTGCGCACGGGCAGCGCCGCGTGCTTGCGTTGCTTCTTCGCGTATCCCATGCTTTATGAAAAGGGCTATCTGCCTCCCCAAGGTCATTACTTTGTTCAGATTCTTGTCAGAGGAATCTCCGCAGATCCATCTTATCTTTTTTTTTAAGGCCTCTTTGGTTCACGGGATTTCCAAAGGAAAACCGTAGGAATCGATGATTAGTATACAGTGCATTCGAAGAATTCCTATATTTTCCTATGTCCATCCAAATGCCTATTTAGGAAATTTTCCCCCATTTTCGAATCCTATATTTTCCACGTGAATTCCTTTCTTGTTCCTATGTTTTTTCTATTCTCATGCTTTTGGATTCCTATGTTCCAAAGGAGCCTTTAGACCCTCCACAACTATAGACCCATATGGGCGGCCTGGCCCTAGCCCGGCCCTGGCACGAAATGGCCCGGCCCGAATCGGCCCGGCACTAATAGGCACTACCCTCTATTCGGGCCGGGCCAGGCCAGCACTGCATGCCGAGGTAGCGGCCCAGGCACGGCCCTAGGGTCCTTTTCTAGTGCCGGGCCGGCACTATATGGCCCGACGGCCCATCGTGCGGTCGTGCCGGCGTTGGCTCCTGGCTGTGGCCGGCGNGAGGGGGCGGGTGGGCGCGAGCTGCGCGACGGTGCAACGCGCGAGGGGGTGCGTGCGAGGCGCGAGGGCCGAGGGGTAGTGCGTGCGGCGCGAGGAGACCGGCGGCTGCCGCTGGGTGGAATGAGAATTGATGGGGAAGAAAATTATGGTTTGGCTTTACATATTTATGCAATGTTACTTGGGCCGGCTGAATGTTATTGGGCCACCATCGTGCCAGCCCACAATCGTGCCGGGCCAGGGCCAGCACTACGTGCCGACTTGGCGGCCCAGGCACGGCCCAAGGCATCGGGCCGGGCCGGCACTGGCACTATAAGTCTCGGGCAGGGCCGGGCTAGTGTCGTGCTTTTTAGGGTTGGGCCTCGGGCCGCCCATTTGACTCGGCCCATATGGCCATCTATATCCACAACGTGAGTGGTGCGGTGCCCAAAACAAAAAAAAAATGGGACCCACATGGAAGGAAGTTGGCATCACTCCTAGTATGTCGCTGTGTGAGCATCAGTGCCTGGAAAAATAAAAAAGTGAAGTCTAAAACCGATGTCAGAAACTTTTGGTGTCTGTGCATTACACCTGGGCATCGGTGAATGTTCTTGCTTTGCTCCTGAATTTTCAAGCACTAGCACTGTGCATTGCAGTGTAGGGAGCGATGCCTAAAAGTTCTCTCTCTATTTCAAGCACCACTTCAAGCGCACATTGTGGAGGGCCTTAGTCTTTTCACTTTTCATCAAAGAGCTGCAATCTTAGGAAAAGTTAAAATACCAGCCCAAACATATTCTTCACCAGTAACTTAATTGGGAACTTTTTTACTACTTGATTGCTGCCTTTGCCATTGGGTTTACATCCTGAACAATATGTTTCTATTCCAGAGTCGCAACACTACACGTTGGTGCCGGAGCTTCCACCGCTGCGGGTAAAGGACCTCTTCTTTTCAAAGATTGCCGACCATGAAATGGTCCGCAGAGTCATCGCCCGGGCTGCTGAAACTGTGAGGAACAGCTCGGGCCTCGTCATAAACACATTTGAAGCTTTGGAGACAACCGAGCTAGAGAGGATCCGCAGCGAGCTCGACCTCCCGGTGGTGCTCGCAGCCGGACCTCTGCACAAGCTCTCCTCCAATAGCTTAGGGGGCAGCCTACTGGACCCGGACTACAGCTGTATCAAGTGGCTGGACACCCAGCCATCGGGATCGGTGTTGTACGTGAGCTTCGGGAGCTTGGCAGCCATGGACTTCGCTGAGTTCTTGGAGGTGGCTTGGGGTCTGGCCAATAGCGGCCACCGCTTCCTATGGGTTGTCCGACCCAAGCTAGTGCGAGACCGTGACACTGTGCAGCTACCAGATGACCTTGAGGATGCAGTGAAGGGTAGGGGCATGGTGATCCAGTGGGCCCCACAGAGGGAGGTGCTGGCCCACCATGCAGTGGGTGGGTTTTGGACCCACAACGGGTGGAACTCGACGCTGGAGAGTATTGGAGAGGGGATCCCAATGATATGTAGGCCGGACGCGGTAGATCAGATGATGAATACTAGATATGTGCAGGATGTTTGGGGTGTTGGGTTTGAGCTCGAAGGCGAGTTAGAGAGAGGAAAGATTGAGAATGCCATAAGAAAGTTAATGGATGAGAGAGAGGGAGGTGAGATGAAAGAGAAAGCAAAGGTGCTTAAGAGAAAAGTAGCAGATTGCTTGGAGAGATCTGGGTCCTCTCATATTGCCATGGATAAGTTGGTTAACTACATACTATCCCTGTGAACCTTCGGTTGTATGGATGTTTTAGATTCAAATTCTTGGAGATCAATACGTGGCTGATGCATGTTCATGGCCCAATTTTATGTATTCCCCAATGAACAACTCTTGTTCATTCTAACGATCTAGATATTTCTAATAGCTGTTTGTTTCCTTGACATAACAGCTCCCTTTTTCCCTTTTAGTTTCTCTAGTAGCTGGCGCAGTTGAATGTGATATTCTTCTTTGTTCAATCTCTTCCCATACTATGTACTACCTCTGTTCCAAATTACAATTCGTTTGACTTTTTTGACCTTAAGTTTGACCAGTCGTCTTATTCAAAAAATGTGTGTAAATATAGTCAAATTTAAGTCATTCTTGAAGAACTTTGTTTAATAAAGCAAGCCACAACATAAGATGTGATATTGTGCACAATTGTTTGAATAAGACGAGCGGTCAAATTTAGAGTCAAAAAAGTCAAACGAATTGTAATTTGGAACGGAGGGAGTATGATTTAGCTTTTGAATGGACTTTTTATTGAGTTTGGCTGATTTTGATGAAAGCTTATTGTGGATTTGTTTGGAATGTGTTTATTTGCTAGTTTAGACATATGAAAATAATCTGTTATTGTGAAAAATATGATATATATATATAGGGCGCGTCTATTCAACGCGCTGTGCGTTGGATAACATTCAGCGCCGCCGCCGCGGGCGTGACCAGGTGCGGCGTCACGCCGGCATAGTAAAATCGCTTGGTTTTACTACTAGTTGGGTGGACTGATTGATTGTCATGCCGCGGAACCGTTTTAATGCCTACCGCGAGGATTTAATGCTAATGATTACGCGGACTGTGTCTCCGGCCGCAGCGCATTATCCGGCGACTCTCCGGAGTAGTACGAATCCATTGTTTTTACTACAGTGTCACGCTGCAGTCTAGAAAAATCCAATTGACAAAGTGAAATCCATCGTTTTTTTTTTACTACTAAGTCCGTGAACTGAATGTTGGTGAATCTGCATGCTAGAAAATTCTAACGATTACGCATGCCCATATTGTATAGTAAATCTGTTTGGTAGTTTGAAATACAGATTCGAGGTAATTGACTATTTTGACAGTTTGAAATAATATATGAGAATCACAAATGTAGCATGTAGGAAAAATTCTAATATGAAAAGTTTGATTTTGATTAATACTTATGTTGACATTCGGTCAATATTCAATGGACTAATATTTTTCAAATTATCTAAGATTACTCTTACAAAATTGCTTTTCTAAGTTTTGGAATTACTTCTAAATTAGTGAACTTCGAAGATGCTTGTCATCAGAAGACACCAAGTGTCCGCAGCCGTAAAAGATTGATGAGTTGGTGTCCTCGACCGTAAAATTGCCAAACCGATTTTAATGGTCAGTTAATTTATCGCAACTGCAGTAAATCCATGGCCGTAAATCTTCAATGACCGTAAATCTTGGCCGTATTATACCTTTCTTTTCTGAAATGTAGTATATGTACTTAATTTACTACTAGCATTGTATAATATTTTTTTCTACTATTTCTGGTAAATCTATGGCCGTAAATCTTCAATGACCGTCAATCTTCAATGACCCCGTTCGGCTGGACAGGAAGCGGCTCGGCTGAACCAGCTGCTGGAAACCAGCCGTGCAGCCAGGCGCTGCTGAAGCTGGTGCTGGAAACCAGCCGTCCAGATGGAAATCAGCAATGCAATGAAATCAAATTCAAAATTTTCAATCTGCTGCTTGGCGCCAACTGCACCACAACCTCGCACACACAAACAAAATTGCAGAACCACAACCTCGCAGCAACAACCTCGCACACAGACAACAATATGAACAGAACAACAATCTGGAAATCTGTACAGAACCACAACCTCGCAAACACAAAATGGCAGCAACTAAAATCTGGTGCTTGGCGCCAACTAACGAACTGCTCACAGCACAACAATATGATGCAGTTAGACAATATGGATGACCCTCCTATCCAATTGATCCTACTACTACTTCAATTGGCTGGTCACATAAAACAAATTCAGCAAACCCAACACACTATATCAGTAGCCCTGCTTAACCTCCATGCGTCCACAAACTACAACCTGCAATTGACAAAAGCATATATATCACAATTGCAAACTACTATTGCAGATCAGCACAACAATCCATGCATACATAGTCGAAATAAACAGTAGGTTCATAACAAGAATTGGTGTGCACAACAAACAAACCAATATTCCTCCAGGTCTGAAATCTAAGCAATTAGATCAAACATCCTTCCCACATCAATGAGCTTTCCCACATAGCATAACTAGCATTGGTTTGCAAGATACCAAAGGGAGAAAGTATAAATTAACAGAGTATCTTTTCAAATAATTTTACAGTAACTGAATGAAGCTAGTTAGGACAAACATTTCATATTGCTGCAAAAGGAAATACAGAAGCATTCAGGAGGTGAATTTACATGCATCTGTACCAATTAATAGACCACGGCTACTGATTGTTAAATGAGTGGACAACCCAATTGAACCATACAGGATGCATGTTGAAACTGACTAAATATATAAGTATGACCTATTTCTTGAGGGAGAGCGCGGCTCACCTGTTTCTTGCGCTAAGAACCCAAGATATGAGCTCTCTCATCCCCGAAGTACTTGTTGTCTTGTGCATCTCCGCAAACTCAGATAGAGGGTACCATCGACCATTTCCAAACTTCCTGCGCCACAAGTAATTGTCCAAAGCAAAGCACGATATGATAATCTTTGATTGCTTCTTCCTTTCAAAGAAAGGCACCTTTTCCAATATCTGCCATCGCTCCTTCAGCACCCCAAACCTACGTTCAATTACATTGCGGAGCTTCGAATGCACATAGTTGAACTTCTCCTGCCTAGCCAAATCGGCTATTTCCACATCCTTAAACTCTGGCTTATGGTACCTGGTACCCGGGAACGGAACCATGTATCCTTCCTTGTCCATATAACCCGAGTCTGCCAGATAGTACCGTCCTACAACCACATATGCACGTTAGCCTTCCTACCTGAACTCAGCTGATCCCAGGTGATCAGTGAGCTCACACTCACTCACTCACACACAATCACTCTGATAGCTGTTGGTTCAAGAAGGAGATAGGAGCAGAGGTAAGAGCAGAACACACACACGAGTTGTGCTGGGCTGAACTGAGCTTCAGGTAGCAGCTCCTTGCATTATATTCATGAACAAGAAGGTTTACAAGGTATGGCTAAAATTTTTTCATCTACTTGTACTATTGCCACTACTTGGCACTGCACTGCCACTACTTGGCACTGCTGCTAGTCAGTCTACAACCATGCTGCTAGTTGCTAAGCATTTACATCAACCAGCCATGAAGACCAGGTGGTCGAGTAGAAAGCCAAAACTACTGAGCTCTATTAGCTCTATATACAAAGAGATCAACAGCTAGACCACTCACAATTATATGACAATGCAGGCCCTAGTGTCCGAACCAAACCACATTATACAAATTGTAAAAGCTTCAGCTGAACAAGGTTGTGACACATTGCATTTACCTTGTGGCGGACGAGGGAACCTTGCTTCGGCTTCGCAGTCTCTCAAAACAGCGATGTCATGACATGAGCCTGCCATTCCAGATCCAACATATGTCCACATGCCATGCAAGTCCACCACGGCACACACATTGATGCTTACATCACCATTCCTATCCCTGAAATCCATTTTTGCTTCTCTGTTGACCTCTACTGGGATGTGTGTACCATCTATTGCGCCTATGCACCCATCGAAGAGGGGTTCATATTTTTTAAGTTTGCAGTACACTGACCTATACTCTCTATCCATAGGTCTTAACACATCATGAGACCACATGAACACAACTTCAGCCACCTCTGACATCTTCCTACTAACTGTGTCCAAAGACCTTTCGAACCTATACTTGGTTCGCCTACAAGAGGCTCGAGTTGCACAGGCCCACACAAACAACCCTAGAGCTTCTACTGACCCACACTCACGGGTAATGGGCAGCCCATACTGACATAATATGTCATGCAAATGGAGGAAATCATCACGGTTCATACAAAAATTGTCATAGCAACTTTCCTCGTCTGAAAGCATCAGCTGCATCCACTGTGCACCCGTCAGCTTGGGTACGGCACAAGGAGGACTTACCTGAGGCTGCTGCAGCTGGTGCAATGCCTTGAGCTTCTTCAAGATGACACCGAGCCTGCCAGCAAACTTGAACCGCTTCTCCGTTGACGAATCGCTTGTGGTCGAGTCGCTGTTTGAGTCCGTCTCCATGTCCCTGTGAGAACAAAACAACAGGGTGAGTACATCTATATGCATACAAACTTAGGCAGTACATGTATATGCATACAAACTATTGACATATAATTGTGACTACCATAGCTGCTGATCATCATGTACTTAGAGCTAATAGAGGTCAGTATTTTTTGTTCTTCTTGTGCCTGACCAGTTTGGACTCAAGGGCAGGTAGTTATATTCATACCAACTTCAAGCATGGTTGTAGGCTGACTACCTGCAGTGCCAAGTAGTGGCTGTGCAGTGCCAAGTAGTGGCAACAGTTGTAGAGGTAGATGAAATATTTTAGGCCTTACCTTGTAAATCTTCTAGTGGCTGTGCAGTGCCAAGTAGTGGCTCAGTGTCTTTTTCAGCTCTTCTTCCTCTGCTCCTCTTCTTCTACTACCTGCACCCAGCAGAGGTGTGTGTTAGTGTGACCTCAGTGATCATCAGGATGACTTGAGCTGAGGGTAGGCAAACCTAACAATTATCATAATATGGACAGCTTTAACGAAATGCGTCCAATTCAATTGATGCCTCATACAAGTGGATCCGCATTTGTACAACAACAACCACCATATCCACATAGACACAAATAACAACACTGAGGTACATATAAAGTCTCCGAGCACAACGTTATTACAAATTTTGTATTCGAAACAGCATGATATAAAATTCGACACTAACTGAAACAGATCCACAGTAACTCATAAAGATGCACACTAACTGAAAAAATTCCACACTAAATGAAAAAGATGCACACTAACTCATAAAGATGCACACTAACTGCAAAAATTTGACACTAAATGAAAAAGATCCACTTGCAGATGTAGACAACATGATCACACAGGCTTGTTGCTTCTGTTGCTGAAGTAGAAGTTGACATAGTTCTCACGATCCTCCTTTGTTTTGTAATCCAGGAATGCCTTACGATGCATCCTGTCCGTGCAAAGATGCTTGGTTTGGGTGAAGAACATGTCCGCCTCATTGTACCCATCTTGTTCCAGAATCTGATGAACTTTCTCCATGTCCTGAAGGTCTGCAGTAGTCCTGGACACCGACAGTTGGCGACGGCCCTCATTAACGAAGGAGCTGATGTCACCAATAATGTCCTCGTATGAGGGAGTCTTGCTTGCCTTCTTTCTTGGGGTGTGAACAGAAGGTTCTTCCCCGTAGGGTCTCTTGGAGGGCTGAGCAGAACAACCTGGGAGTTGTGAATCACATGGTGGAGGCGTGGGAGTGTGTGGGCTCTCACCAGGTGTTTCCTCACTAGCATGACCCCCCGATGATACCAGCACTCCCCTATCCCGAGGTGTATGCCCTAACAGTTTGTACAGTTCCTCACAGCATGGGGGACATTTGAACTTCTGACCAAGTCTCTCACTACTTTCCTGCAGGGGGCATAGGATGACAAGTTAGTCGAAGTTAGATATGGAAAAGCCTAGTGCACTACAGGCTGCGACAAAGTTGTAGTCAATACCTCGGTGACAGCTGCACACCATACTGGGTCATAATCAACTTCACCAGTAGCTGGGTCAAGACCCAGCCCCGTCTTGTTGAGCAGACCTTCGCGCCAGTTAAAGTAGGCATTTTTCAGTTCAGTGTACTTGTTTTGCAGTTGCCTCTTTTTATACCCAAGGTTTGTGCGGTCGTTGAAGGCTCGGTGCACGTTGGTTGGGTTGGGG
>CM014271.1:67299738-67312871 GCA_004135705.1 Alloteropsis semialata | reverse complement strand
AAATATACTACAATGCTAGTAGTAAATTAAGTTCATATACTACATTTCAGAAAAGAGGTGTATAACATGGTCTGGATTTACGATCATTGAAGATTGACGGTCATTGAAGATTTACGGCCATGGATTTACCAGAAATAGTAGAAAAAAATACTATACAATGCTAGTAGTAAATTAAGTACATATACTACATTTCAGAAAAGAAAGGTATAATACGGCCAAGATTTACGGTCATTGAAGATTTACGGCCATGGATTTACTGCAGTTGCGATAAATTAACTGACCATTAAAATCGGTTTGGCAATTTACGGTCGAGGACACCAACTCATCAATCTTTTACGGCTGCGGACACTTGGTGTCTTCTGATGACAAGCATCTTCAAAGTCCACTAATTTAGAAGTAATTCCAAAACTTAGAAAAGCAATTTTGTAAGAGTAATCTTAGATAATTTGAAAAATATTAGTCCATTGAATATTGACCGAATGTCAACATAAGTATTAATCAAAATCAAACTTTTCATATTAGAATTTTTCCTACATGCTACATTTGTGATTCTCATATATCATTTCAAACTGTCAAAATAGTCAATTACCTCGAATCTGTATTTCAAACTACAAAACAGATTTACTATACAATATGGGCATGCGTAATCGTTAGAATTTTCTGGCATGCAGATTCACCAACATTCAGTTCACGGACTCAGTAGTAAAAAAAATGATGGATTTCACTTCGTCAATTGGATTTTTCTAGACTGCAGCGTGACACTGTAGTAAAAACAATGGATTCGTACTACTCCGGAGAGTCGCCGGATAATGCGCTGCGGCCGGAGACACAGTCCGCGTAATCATTAGCATTAAATCCTCGCGGTAGGCATTAAAACGGTTCCGCGGCATGACAATCAATCAGTCCACCCAACTAGTAGTAAAACCAAGCGATTTTACTACGCCGGCGTGACGCCGCACCTGGTCACGCCCGCGGCGGCGGCGTTGAATGTTATCCAATGCGCAGCGCGTTGAATATATATATATATATATATATATATATATATATATATGTATATATATATATATATATATATATATGTATGTATGTATGTGTATGTATGTATGTATGTATGTATGTATGTATGTATGTATGTGTATGTATGTATGTATGTATGTGTATGTATGTATGTATGTATGTGTGTATGTATGTATGTATGTGTATGTATGTATGTATGTGTATGTATGTATGTATGTATGTATATGTATGTATGTATGTATGTATATGTATGTATGTATGTATATATGTATGTATGTATGTATGTATATATGTATCTATATATATGTATATATATATATATATATCTATATATATATATATATATATATATGTGATCAGTGCATTACTATTATATGTTTAAATATGCGAACATGTTTTCCTGGCATAGGACAATCAGTACCCATTTGCGCAAGAATCAGCACAGTAACGCATTTTGTACCGGTTCTTAAACTTATACCCGGTGCTGACAACCATTTTGAACCTATTAGGCACTGTTTGGATCTCATGTAGATTATAAGAATCTAGATATTATATGCCCTCAAAAAAAAAGAATCTAGATATTATAAGAATCTGGATTATAGATTATAAATAGCTAAGCCGTTTGGATTTCTAGATTATGGGGTGGTTAGAGTGTTGGTTGTGTGTATTTCTGTGTTAATAATTACCGTAATTTAGAGTCATATATCAGTTTACTTTTGGACTTTTCGGTAGAATACATAATTAGATTAAGATTTAGGTGTTTAGTTTATGTTATCTTTAGTAAAAACATATGTGGGTAACTTAGATACAAATTTTGAATGTCATTTTAAGTTATACGTTATAATGATATGCATGAGTAAATTAGATAAAAATTATGGGGTTAATTTCAATTATTTTTTTATAATACATAGATCAATAATTTAGATATATTTTTAGGATTTATTTTAAAATACTTTTATAATAATAGTGGTGGGTAACTTTTTAAAAAATATAATAGACCAATGACTATGGTTATTAGAGTTTACATGATTGATGTTTTTGATTTTTGTGAGAATTTTTAGCATTTGTCTTTTTTCTAGTGTGTCTCGTGATAACTAATGCGGGTCTTCAAATAAAAAAATTAAGGCTACATTTCTACGAAACTAATATGAACTATCTCTCATTTGTTTAAATATTCGAACACAATACCTATATAGGTATATACTTATTATTTGCATCTGATTATGATAGATCTTTGTTAGTAATTACTCTATAATATTTTCATACACAATTATAATCTTTAAATTTTTACTTTGCATCACATGTATGCCTTGAATTTATTTAATGAATCCTAAATTTGAACTATAATTTTAACATAGAATTCTATATTATCGTCACTTCCCCTATATATCTATAAATGACAACGCTCATTATGCGTATATACCTTAATCACTATGTCGGATCTAATGTCCGGCAGTCCACCCGGGGGTACCCAGATGGTTGATTTGTAGGCAAAGGGCAATCGCGAGACTAGGGAGCTCGAGGTAACACAGGGACACAGGGATTATACAGGTTCGGGCTACCCGGAGGTATAATACCCTACGTCCTGTGCTCGGGGGTTTTGTATTGCTTTACTTGGCGAGGTTCCGGGGAACAACGGTGAGCTCTTGGTTACAATGGATGAATGGCGTGGGAATCAGATGTCTAAGGGGGTCAACCTTGGCCGCCTTATATAGGCCGACGGCCTAGGGTTTACAAGTCGGTTATTTCTAAATACTGTCCGGCTCAAATCAGGAAACTAATCCAAGTCGGTTACAACATAATTGCCGTGATCTCCGGGCGGGATCTGAGGATATCGCTAAATGCCTTGCTGGTTAAGTCTTCTCCAATCTTGTCCATCAAGTCAGGGATCCTCGTGGGCCGGCCTGGGGTCGGCCCACATCCTTGTCAGACGTGGGACCAGGCCGACTGGCTATCCGGTCGGTAGTGGGCCCAGGGGTACCAATATCCCACAAGTCCCCGAGCAACGTGCAGGCGCGTGTCGGACTGTTGATGAAGAAGCGAAGCCATCAAGGTCGGCTGAAGCGTCTTGGTCGGCAGTCCGACACAAGGGTGGGCGGTGCTCAAAAAAGAAAACCGCAGGTCATCCGGGAATAACCCTGGGCAGGCCCGAGGGCGAAGCCTCGAGTGATGTAGCGCTGAGTCGTGGCCGAGCCGGGCGCCGAGGAGCTGCACCACTTGGGGAAAGTGACACATCCTGATGGGGCATATGGAGGGCGACGCAAGGAGCCCTCCATATGGAGTAGTCCCCGAGCATTGGGCCGACTAGAAAAGTCGGGCTAATGGTCAGAAAAGAATAATCTCCAAGCATCGGGGCAGTCAGGCCGCCCAAAGGATAAGCTCGCCAAATAGCGACGAAAATAGTATTCACGTGGATGCACAGGGCAATCCCGTGGTCGGATGAAGCTGAAGGTGATAAGGGCGGACTGAGCGCCTCGAAGAAAGGAGCTGCTGCGTGGCACAGGGCTCACGAGGAGCTGATGCGTGGCATAGGGCTCACGAGGAGCTGCTGCGTGGCACAAGGCTCACGCGCTGAACAGTGCGACCGGAGTCACATGCGGTTGTATAGCACGGGGCTATAAATAGACGCCGAGGCCCGGGGCCTTGTTATTATCCGAAAGTAGGTATAGCAACCACCTCACTTGAACATGTTGGGGACTATGTGCAGGGTTCATCCTCCGGGGAGGAACCATGGGGACTTGATAGTTTGGTGCTAGAAGAGTGCTTGCGAAGATACTGAGGTGTTGATCAGTGTCTGAATGCTGTCCCATTCACCCCTGCATTCCCATGTGACGAGGGCCGTGTGGGGTGAAATGCTTTGTAGAGCAAGGGATACCCGGAGGCATTCGCTATCAACCCTCTGTTGGTGCTGTCCCGTCGACGGCTGCAGTGATGCTACAAGAGAGCTTGCGACGAGCTCATGTGGGCCAAGCTTGCTTCGGATGTAGCACTAGGCGCAGGGACGAGTGCCCCAGGCCGTCATCTTGACGGTTAATGTGTTTGATTCCTGTAACCGGCATATGACCGGCTCTCTTTGTAATTTGTAATCCTTGCATTGAACCTTTTCTCCTTTTCATTGCTTAGAAATGCAATATCTGTGTCCCTGGACCCGGGGGTCATGAGAGGCGTCGTAGGTTCGCACCGTAGTAACAAATTACAGAATCCTCTTGGCAACGTGCCAAGGCACCGAGTCCGGAAACCCGTTGACCAGAGTCAAAAGCGCCGAGTCCCCGAGGGTCGGGGCTGGCCGAGTCCGGAAACCTGTTGACCGGAGTCAAAAGCGCCGAGTCCCCGAGGGTCGGGGCTGGCCGAGTCCGGAAACCCGTTGACCGGAGTCAAAAAGAGCGCCGAGTCCCCGAGGGTCGGGGCTGGCCGAGTCCGGAAACCCGTTGACCGGAGTCAAGAGCGCCGAGTCCCCGAGGGTCGGGGCTGGCCGAGTCCGGAAACCCGTTGACCGGAGTCAAGAGCGCCGAGTCCCCGAGGGTCGGGGCTGGCCGAGTCCGGAGACCCGTTGACCGGAGTCAAAAGCGCCGAGTCCCCGAGGGTCGGGGCTGGCCGAGTCCGGAGACCCGTTGACCGGAGTCAAGAGCGCCGAGTCCCCGAGGGTCGGGGCTGGCCGAGTCCGGAAACCCGTTGACCGGAGTCAAGAGCGCCGAGTCCCCGAGGGTCGGGGCAGACCCGTTGACCGGAGTCAAGAGCGCCGAGTCCCCGAGGGTCGGGGCTGGCCGAGTCCGGAGACCCGTTGACCGGAGTCAAGAGCGCCGAGTCCCCGAGGGTCGGGGCTGGCCGAGTCCGGAGACCCATTGACCGGAGTCAAAAGCGCCGAGTCCCCGAGGGTCGGGGCTGGCCGAGTCCGGAAACCCGTTGACCGGAGTCAAGAGCGCCGAGTCCCCGAGGGTCGGGGCTGGCCGAGTCCGGAGACCCATTGACCGGAGTCAAGAGCGCCGAGTCCCCGAGGGTCGGGGCTGGCCGAGTCCGGAAACCCGTTGACCGGAGTCAAGAGCGCCGAGTCCCCGAGGGTCGGGGCTGGCCGAGTGTCGCAGTAAAGAGCCGTTGGCACGCTGACAGCCGTTGGCCCGCGATTAACGGGAGTCCCGCGGATTCCGTCCGTTAGTTACGGCGCTGTTAGGGTAATTTGGATCGACCGGGGGGATAAATCGGAACTGTTCACCGGCGGCTTTTACCACAGTCATTTCCAAATCGACATTCATCCCGCGCCTCCGCCGCCGCCTAGGGCCGTTGTGAGATCGATTCACCCACCGCCCGTTCGCCGCCACCGGAGTTCACGCGCCACCACCGTCTCGAAGTGCCCCCGTCGTGCCTGTGCCCTCTGACGGAGATGGCGGACACCAGGGAGACGGCGAGGAGGTGCCGCCGGCGACGAGGGTGGTGAGCACCCCCATTTCCATGGTGGGTGGCAACGCCGACGGAAGAGCCGGGATGACGCCCTCCGCGGGCCACTCTGGGGCCGCGGGGAGCGCCGCCGCCCACGAGGGCGGTGATGCTGATACGCCGGTGACCGCCACCGGGGCGGACACCGGGGGGAGGGCCGTGGCCTCGTCTGGAGAGGTCCCGGAGCTCACCTCCGTGCCTGGAGGAGTGCCGCCCCAGGAGCCGGCCTGGGGCCAATCCTCCATCACCGAGGAGAGGCTGGAGGACATGGTGCGCCGTGGAGTGCTCGGGTCGCGTGAGATCCTGCAATGGCGGCCCGCCGGCGATGACGCCCGGCCGTGGGAGCGCTCGGAGACCGAGATGGCCGTCTTCGCGCCGTTCTTCGAGCGTGGGTTCGGATTGCCCACGGGAGACTTCTTCTGGGGTCTGCTTCACTTCTACGGGGTGGAGATGAGTCACTTGAATCCCACCTCAATTCTTTCAATCTTTGTCTTCATTCATCTGTGCGAAGCTTTTCTTGGGATCCCGCCACATTTCGGGTTGTGGCGGCGATTGTACCGGATGAAAGTTATCAGGGAGAGTTCTGAGAAGGGTCCTGCTAGGATCACTGGTGTGGCAGACCGCCCCAATTAATCCGGTTTAAAAGCATGGGCCCACTATCACAGCAGTGCTCCACGCCCTTAAACCGAGCTAATCGTGCAATCCGTCGGATACCTTCCCGATTAAACCACCTTGTTCTCTCGACCGAAACGAAATAGCAGCAGTCCCACTCGAGGATGGGCTCAGGCAGTACAACTCATCACAAATTTTACAACATGTGGTTCACATAGATAATTATACAAATACAGTGCATATGTTTTAGTTATTACAAACCAGAGTTATAATACAGCGGAAGTCTAAGCGTCGATACACATAACATCATATGGGGCCCACATATGATATTCAGTTCCCGCGGCCTGAGTCGGACTCAGACGGCCCCCACTCAACTGTCCAACCATCAGGGAGCACTCCAGGCCAAGTCAGAGCAGCAACAGGGTCATAACCAGCAACATCATCTGAAAAAGATAGCCACAAGCAAGGCTGAGTACTAATTACTCAGCAAGACTTACCCGACAAGGTTAAATACTAGACATGCAAGGCTTTCTGGCTGAGGGGTTTGTTTTGCCAAAAGCATCTATCAGTTGATCCCTATTTTCAATATTTTAGCCCAGTTTTAAGTGAGACTAACTCTTACTAGATTTGCCAAGCTATCCAATAACATTCAATGTCGAAAAACAATTGATTAATAAATCATCAACATTTCTCATCTAACAACACTTTCCCCCATTTGGCCCAAGGACATTGATGTATGAAAAGAGATCAAGCAGCTTCATGTAACCGCGAAGGACGGACAACTCGAGTTGATTTTCAACCATGCATGGGACAACCTAATCGTACGACCCGTGAGAGACACCCCGGACCTCACGAGGCAACCTTTCCCATCTCTCCCTGCCATCTGCCATCAGGGACCACTCCGCCCGAGTGCACGCCCCAACGGACCCCAGGTGCCCCAGGCAAACCTGTGCCGTGGCCACTGCTACACTCGCCACAACCCCTCGCCCAAGGGAGTGATAAAACCCGTCAGACGTCAGTTTGAATCAAGTACTAGGTTTACCAGTTTACCATATTTCCCGGCATACGATTAGTACCTTCAAAAGCTTGACCAACATCGCCACACAACCAATGCCTTAGCCAACATTCCTCTGTGCAAGCGGGGTGTTCAATCAAACAGGAATATCGCACAAGCCCCGCTTGCCGAATCTGATCAACTGATAAATAAAGTAAAACCTATATCTCGCGAGTGACAAGGCAATCACTCGACTTCTACCGATCCTAATTAAGCATGGCAGTCTAAACGACCTACACATACTAGTATTAGGACATAGGTACCTAGGGATCATGCAACTAGGGTTTCATTCAACTCCTCAAAACTTAAATGCACAAATTAAGGCACAAATTAAAGAGGGTTAGAGTTAACAGCGGGTTATGCTCCGGGGCTTGCCTTCCTGATCACCGCTGGCCTTGGGCCCTTCCGAACTTTGGTTCGGGTCTTGTGCAGCAGCAAGATTCAGCTCGGCAGCAGCTTGTTCGTTCTCGTGCTCGACCTCAATCTCGTACACTCCGTCAGCAAGGGTTTGCTCTACAGGAAAATGCGGATGCATGAGATGCAGCAATGCACGAGAAACAATCACAGAATAACTGCAACAACTCACTAATACATCACGGGGCAATCATTTACGGAATATAAACAATTAAGAAGCTCACAAAGCAGGGGAACCGGTCTGACCGGTTATGGGACCGGTCTGACCGGTCAGGACTGGTTTAACCGGTTACGGCACCGATTTGACCGGTTACTGACTTACTCTACTTCATCATTTTAATTAAAGCATCTAGAACAATCTACTAGTAGTACAATGGAGTCCTTGTGGTTGAAACTGATCATTTGGTAAGCCCTGTTGCTACACAAAATGCTAAGATTACATTCCCATCCAGAATTCTATTTATGAAATACGCATTCTCTAGCTAGTGTTTACTAAATAAAGCCTAGAAACTATATTTTCAGAAACAAAAATTTAGGCATACATGTTTCTGTGTTCTTGGTAGCTAAACCTATTTTTCAGAAATTTTCCAGCATTTTACCTATTTATTTTCTATTTTTCTTAACAGCCCACATTTAACACCAATTAGAAAATCATAACAAATTCTACAAAAATGTTCTGCAGCTGAAATTTTTACTGCAACTACTATTCTACTAGAGGCATGTTATGTGAATTTTTCAGATTTTTCTGAGTTATATAGAATATTTGGTGATTTAACATTTCTTATCTAGCTAGCAACAACTTAAATCCAAATCTACTAAAATCATGCACAAACTGTGGCCAACAGATACTCAATTCAACTCCACTGGTCACAACAGATCCAACAAAAGTGGTTTTGCATTTTTAGCACATTCCTATGATTTATAAAGCCATAAACATCCTTTCAAGCACATCTTCATATATTCAAAAATACATCAGGATTCACACAGATTATACATGCATATGATACACCACTGGAAAGATAATTTCTCAAGGATTCCAAAAATTCCAAGTTTGTGATTTTACGATTTTTCTGTGATTTTTAGTGAATTATTGAATCTCAGCCGAAATCAAAAGAAAGAACTCATGAATAGTGAATATGTATTTACATCCGGGTCCTCGGGAAAACAAAGGTTCACGGACAGGTCCTTTTCTTTACGAACAGGTCCTCGGATTCTCGTCGAAAACCCCCTGCAAGATCCGAGAATCACATACAGGTCCAAAAACTTTTTGGATAACCCCCTACAAGATCTGTTCTTTTACCTTTGGGATCCTCTTTCTTCTACCTCTGTCTGGCTCGGCTCTGTTCGAGCAGGGAGGTCTGGCCGGCCGGCCCAAGCCGCGCCTGGCCCCTCCCCTTCGGCCTGGGCGGCCCAGGCAGCAGCGGCCGGCCCCCCTGGCCGTGCTAGGCCGCTGCAGGCGGCCTGCAGGGGCGGCGCCCGCCCGGCCCCCAGGCGCCGGCGGTTGCAGTGGTGGGCGGCGGCGGTCTGGGCCCCTGGTGGCCGGACTTTGATGGGGAAGGGGTCGGGGATGACCTTAGGAATACGAGGAACGTCTCTTGAGGCTTGGATTGGAGGGAGGAGGTCCGTAGAGTTACGATTTTGGAACCAAGGAAGCTCGGCCGAACTCTTGCTAATGGCGGCCGAAATCCTCGATTTCTCGGAGTATGGGCAAAGGCGGAGGATGCTAGGCCATGGAGGGCGGAGACGGCGAGGTGGAGGAGTAAATGGCGAGGTTAATTGGAGGATGGTGGATTAGGGGAGGTGAATTTGGACCGAGGGAGTACCGAGCTCTTTACTGTCCTCGATTTCCACCGATGCTTATCCTGCCAGCTCAATGGACAGCGCGACCTCCACTTGGCACGGCCACGGGGCTCAAGAGGGGCTTGGACGCGTGGCTGCCAGCTGGTCGTACGGCGAACGGCGTCGATGACGCCGAGGCGCCTCCCTGACCGTTCTCTGCCGGAGGACACCGTGGTCTGGACCGGTCTGACCGATCCCTGGTGGCCACGCGACGCCGATCACTTCTTTCAGTTGTTTCTCTCGATTTTGTGTAAAAACCTCACAATCGCCCAATGCGAAAGTTGAAGATGGTACAATGGGCTACAAATTCTACAAAGAGTGTCACTACTTTTGGGCAACGGTTTGAAAGTTACGGGGCGACGAAAATGGGTAAAAAGCACTACCCGCGACACATGAAATGACGATCGGATACGTTCAAAATCGAACTTCGAATTTTTGGTTTGAACTTTCCATACTCAAGTGAGTTTATAAGCATATAGTTGACATTATTTACGGCACTTTGGTATAAGTTTTGTATTTCGACTACTTTGGTTATTATGGTTGACTACGTCAACTTACACACAAATGCACAAACAACACAATTAAGCAATGATGCATTTCATAATAAGTTTAATTAATCTAATTAAGGGTTTTAATTATATTAGTGACACCGGGGTGTCACAACTGGCGGAGCTGGGTTCTCGTTGAGAGTCGGCATGGCCAGGAGGTATTTTACCCTGGACATGAACGACTCCAACAAGAACTGGCGACAGGAGTGGTTCTATGTCGCGAACCACCCCCCTGCTCTGCCTCTTCGGACTGGCCACCGACCAGTGAAGAAGGACTGCTGGGAGTCGCAGCCGGAGGGTCAGGAGCTTCAACAAGCTGAGGAGCTGCTGGGATTGATCGCCGAGGTGAAGAAGCAAAGGCTGTCTGCTGCTGCTATCATGATCTCCTTTGTCCAGCGGTTAACGCAGCCGATCAAGGACCGAGTGCATCCCGGGTTTGAGTTCTCGGGTGGCAGGGATCCTACTCGGGAGCAGGTCCGGACAGTTTCTGTTGCCGAGGTCTGCGAGAGGATCTCGGGGTTCATGCGGGGCCAGATCTTTAACGAGGGGACTCCTGTCCCATTCTCTCTCCGGAATCCTCCTCCACCGGTGAGTTTCTCATCCTCTTGCGTATTTTCGTATATATCTTACTGAACTGTCGAATGACTGACGAGCTGTGCTTGTTGCTGTATGATTGCCTTGCAGGAGCGAGCGACGAAGTACCTCAGCCACGCGCCGCTGCCTGAGGGTGACGTCCGGTTGGAGAAGTTGATGACGGCAGAGGAGGCATCCCGGGTGCCTCGAGTCATGGAAGAGGAGCAATCCGACTGGGATGAGGTCGGCATCATCCCGGCTCCTCAGGAAGGAGGGGAGAATAACCCGGTGACGCGGATACTGGGTATCAGCATGGGGCGGCCATCGCGCCAAGTTGTGCGAAAGCTGACCCCAGCCCAGAAGTCGGCTCGAGAAGGGTCTCCCAAACCAGCACCGGTGCTGGGGCAAGCCGCGCGGGCCGAGGCCGAGGCGCGGAGGAAGAGGAAGGCTGCGGGGGATGGCCCTGACGGCTCGTCGTCCAGGCTTGAGTCGGATCAGCCCGCGGAGCAACCCTTAAGGGCTCAGGGGAGCATCTTCGCCCAGCCAGGGCTGCAGCCGGACTCGAGCCTGTTACCGAGCCAGACGCCTCCACAGGTGCTGCGGGGCGTGCAATTCAAGCGTCCTCGCAAGGGCGGGTAAGTCACCTTGAGTTTCTGATTGTTGGCTGAACAATTCTTGATCTGTTGACGTGTTGAATGCAGGCTCGGGGGCCAAGCGGGCGTAGGCACTCTACTCCGCCGGGGGGGCCGTTGACAAGGCGCCGCCAAGTCGGTCTTCCGCCGGAGAGGCGGGTTCAGGGTCAAGCATGGCCCTGATCGTGCCGGAGCAGGTACCAATCGGCATGGCGGGGCCGCCAGACCCGCCGAGTCCACCTCGCATCGCAGGGACGGGTGACCCGGCGAGGGATCTGCAGGCGGACACGTCTGAGGTCGCCCTCGAAGAGGAGGTCCCGGAGGGTCGCGCAGAGATGGAGGAGCTGCCGAGGAGTCCTCCACCACTTGAGGATGACGACAACCGGCTCCTTGGGGAGGATCTGGATGCCGATCCAGGCGTCCACGTGCCTCCCCAGGGGGAAGCAGTCGCGGGCGAGCTCGGGGACGGACCGCAGGCCCCGGAGTTGACCATGGAGCGGCAGATGGAGCTTGACGCCGCCGACCAAGCGAGCGAGCTCCGGAAGTTGCAAAACGTGGCCGGCGTTTTGACCCGTGTCGTACAGGTATGTCTTCTTGGCGCCGTGTTGTCAGTATAGCACGCGCGATGACCCTGAGGCCAATGTGTTATGTCACAGGGTTTCTCGGAACGGGCCACGAGGGACCTCGACTTCAGGCGGCAGGCCCTTGAAGACCGCCGGGCCTTGGCACGAATCCGCGCGGATAGAATCCGTGAGGCAGAGGCTGCCAAGGAGTTCCAGAGGCAGAGGGAGCGGGAGCTCGCCGACCTGCAGAAGACCAACGAGGACCTCATGAATGACATGAGCGTTCTCACCGAAGGTGAGTTCTTCGTGCATTGCTTGCTGGTGTATCTCGCCGAACAATTGTGTTCATGGGGGTTCCTTTGCAGAGTCGAGGAAGAGGGAGGAAGCCCTTCAGGGGAGGGTCAACGAGCTGGCCGGGGCCAAAAAGAAGCTTGAAGACGAGCTGGCCGGGGCCAAGCATGGGCTCGAGGAAGAGGTGCGTGGGCTTAAAGCAGCCAATCTTCGCCTCGCAACCGAATCGGAGCACCTGAAGGAAGCCAATCAGGTCCTGAAGGATACGCACGACCAGGTCGTGCATGGTAAGTGTCTTTTGCCGGATTGTCTAGGGCTATGGAGAAGTCAGTTGTGCTTATGCATGTTCATCTGCAGGGCTTCGGGTGGAGCAGATGGAGCTAAAGCAGGCGGCCGAGTTCAACGCCAATTCCTTGGTGCCTGCCGAGTCCGGCCCGGCGGCGGTGACGTTGGCAGAGCGGCTCAGGGCCGGTCCAACTCGGGCAGCCCAGTTGATGCAGCAGACTGCGATCAGCTTCGGGAGTCGGGTCCTGGCACTGTTCAGGATACATTTCCCTACGCAGGAGCTGGCTCCCATCGCCGACGGCATCCCTGAAGAACTCGCCGACGAAGAGTTCGACGAGTTAGTCGAGGAGTGTACCCCTCTGGCTGAAGCTGTAGCAGCTGAACTGGGCCTGTAAAAGCAACTATAGATGTAAACTCTGTAGAATCTGTAAATAAAATACCGGTTTTATTTGAAGTATGAGTGTGCACTGGTGCTTTACTGGACCCTTTTCCCTGCCGACTAGGACTTTGCGTTGCCCAGCTAGCCACTGCCCTGTGCTGTTTAAGCACCCTTTTTGACCCGCTGACCACTGCTCACGGAGAGGACGGCTTACCCAGCTACACTGCTCAGCGGGGAGGCTTAGGTGTAGGGGGCGCGCGGGTTGAGCGCGGAGCTCAGGGTTTCACAGTTTGGGACTCGGACCAGCCGAGTTAGCTTAGTAGTCGCCGGGGGGAATATAGGGTTGGGCAAGGACTCGGAAGTCGGAGTAAGCAGGTACCCCCCTAAATATCATGATGAAGAAGACGCAACCTGGGTCGGGCCCAGTCCCCGAGCATCAGCTTGGATGTCGGGTAAAAAGACAACAGCTAGCCATGAGGCAAAAGTAATTTTATT
>CM014271.1:67269877-67292452 GCA_004135705.1 Alloteropsis semialata | reverse complement strand
ATGAATGGCGTGGGAATCAGATGTCTAAGGGGGTCAACCTAGGCCGCCTTATATAGGCCGACGGCCTAGGGTTTACAAGTCAGTTATTTCTAAATATTGTCCGGCTCAAATCAGGAAACTAATCCAAGTCGGTTACAACATAATTGCCGTGATCTCCGGGCGGGATCTGAGGATATCGCTAAATGCCTTGCTGGTTAAGTCTTCTCCAATCTTGTCATCAAGTCAGGGATCCTCGTGGGCCGGCCTGGGGTCGGCCCACATCCTTGTCAGACGTGGGACCAGGCAGACTGGCTATCCGGTCGGTAGTGGGCCCAGGGGTACCCATATCCCACACACTATATAATAGTGTATGAAATACACGATTTAAAATCTTATATTGGCGTATATTTTTAATTAAGGTGATTTGGATTCCAATGTAGGATTACTTCATGTTATTTTTAATAGTGACATATATGGGTAATATAGATGTAAAATAGTTAATTTAAGTTATTTTTTGGTACTCGTAGCGGGTAATTTAGTTGCAAATTTATGAGGTTATTTTAAATATTGTTTATAATGGCATAGTGGGTAATTTTGATGAAGATTAGGGATTACTTTGGTTTATTTTATATAATGGCAGATGTGGGTAATTTTGATATAGACTTAGGGGGTTACTTTAAGGTATTTTTATAATGGCATAGGTGGGTAATTTTTTAGAAAATATAATAGATCTAATGGCTATGATGATTTGAGTGTTCCAATTGATGATCAGATGTTTTGTTTTTTTTGAAAACTTCTAGGATTTCTCTCTTTTTTCTAGAGTGTCCACCTAGGATCCTAGGTGGTTTCATCTGGAGACTTCAAAAGGAGCCTCCAATTAGTAATAGTAAGATAAGATGTTGTTTCATGGGACATATTGTACAAGATCAATTAGTTTGCTTTAGTGTATTGATGCTTTTGAACGATATATGTGCGCATAGCTGGTAAGCAGGGGCGGATACAGGCCTTGGGCCACTAGGGCCATGGCCCTAGGCGTGGCCCAAAATACCCCTTATACCTCTCTTCAATTTGTATGGGCCAGCGAAATTTTATGGGAATTGGCCCTAGTCCGCGTTGGCCCAGAAGCACAGAAGGCAGGGTCGCAGGGACACCTTCCTCTCCCAGCCTCCCGTCCGAAGAGGCCCAGGCAGAGCCGCGGAGACGACTCCGCGGGCGAAGCGGCGAACGCGAGCGCCGAAGTCCGAACTCCGAACCCTAGCCGCCGCCCCGCCGGCTGTCGCCCGCCCGCCGCCGCCGCCGCACCGCCCGCACCTCCGGACTCCGGCCTTGCTGCTGCGGTGCTGCCCGCTTTAGTGCTGCTGCCTGCTAGGCGCTGCGCCGCTGCCGGCCTGCAGCCCTCGCGGCCTCGCAGCGCGCCGGCGCAGCTGCGCAGGGCGCAGGTGCCGTGCGCGGTGCGCCCGTGCGGCCGAGGCCGACCGACCGACGAGGGCACGAGCGACGAGCCGACGACTGAGCCTGACTGCCTGAGGACCGAGGTCAGTTCTCACTTCTCTGATTAGTTGATTTTCCATGGCTTAATGTCTTGATTATATTAGTTGATTTCCTTGTTAATCCGGCAATTCATAAATGCTTTTATGTTGCAATTCGTAGACACGATGAAGGGAGAGGAACAGAATCAGAAGAAGAAGAAGAGATGCAGGACATTGACAATGACATCCTTTTTTTCTCCGGCTCCTACTCCAGTAATTTCATCAAACCCATCTTTTGTGCAACCAGAACCGGAAGTAGGAGTAGGAGGAACATCAGAAATTGGAGAAGCTAGCAATGTGAATGTGAATGGTGAACCGGAAGTAGAAGGTAGCAATGATCCTAATGTTGTACTTAATGATGGTGACATTATTGCTGATCCTGGCCTACGCATACCAATTGAGAAAATGCATCCAAACCTTAGGGATGCAGCCAAAAGAGCATATATCTTGAAGGGTCCATGCCAACCAAAAGGTCATAATTATCCAGTAAGAAAGATATATGGTCGCAATAGGCATTTTAATGATAAGTGGTTCACAAATCATCCATGGTTGGAATATAGTGTTGCTAAAGATGCTGCCTTTTGTCTCTATTGTTACCTCTTTAAACAACCAAGAGCTGAAAATTATGGTGTTGATGCTTTCACGGTTAATGGGTTCCGTGGTTGGAAGGATGGACGTGAAATAATTGATGCTCATGGTAATGGCATAGACCACAATAAGTCTAGAGGGGAGTATGAGGACTTCAAAAATCAGAGGCAAAGTGTGTCACATGTTATGAGGCGTGGAAGCAAGAAATCCGAGGAGGTATATAAAGGCCGTTTGATTGTTATATTGGGAGTTGTTAGATTTCTTTTATTGCAAGCACACGCTTTTCGTGGACATGATGAATCTTCTAGCTCTAGCAATAAGGGAAATTTTTTGGAGATGCTACAATGGTTCAAAAACAAGAATAAAGATGTAGCAAATTTGTTCAGTAACAATCAAATGACTGGGCCTAAGATTCAAAAAGACCTTTGTAGAGCATGTGCAGAACTGACCACCAAAGCGATTATTGAAGATATTGGGGATGGGCACTTTGCTATTCTTGTTGATGAGGCCCGAGATGCTTCAATTAAGGAGCAAATGGCTGTTGTTTTGAGGTTTGTTTCTAAAATTTGTCTTTCTGTTTTTATTTTAATTATATATCATATTAACTATGCTTCTAACTCTATGTAGGTATGTCAACGCACGGGGTGAAGTGATTGAGAGATTCCTTGGGTTGAGAGAGGTTGCAGACACAACATCTTCATCTCTAAAGAAGGCTTTGGATGGTATGCTTTCTTTTCATGGGTTATCAATTTCTAGAATTCGTGGGCAAGGGTATGATGGGGCATCAAACATGAGAGGAGAATTCCATGGGTTGCAAAGAAGGATATTGGATGAGAACCCACATGCTTTTTACATACATTGCTTTGCACACCAATTGCAATTAGTGGTTGTTTCGGTTGCCAAGTGTTGTTCTTCTATCTTTGATTTCTTTGGAACCACCACTTTAATTGTAAACACAGTTAATGCTTCTTGTAAGAGAAGGGATCAATTGGCCCAACAACATCATGATAACCTTGTAAATCAATTGGAGACGGGTGAGATTTTTCCAGGGAGAGGGAAGAATCAAGAAACCAACCTTGCACGACCTGGGGATACTCGATGGGGTTCACATCATAAAACCTTATGCCGTATTGTTCTTATGTGGGATGCTGTTTTAGAAGTACTAGAGAATGTGGCTGATGATGCATCAAATGGGGATAAGAAATATGCAGCTTCTGGTTTGTTAAGGCAAATTGAGACTTTTGAATATGTGTTGATTTTGCATCTTATGATCAGATTATTGGGCAAAACTAATGACTTGTCACAGTGTTTACAAAGGAAAGACCAGAATATTGTTCGAGCTGTGGGCTTGATTGGGGCAACAATACGTACAATTAATGATACACGTGAGAATGGATGGGAGGAACTATTTGAGGAGGTAAAGTCATTTTGTCTCAATCATAACATTGTCATACCAAATATGGATGATACAATAACTGTTAGAGGTCGCTCAAGGGGGCGTGGAGGGCAATTAGTTACTTACTATCATCATTTCAAGAATGAAATCTTTAATGTGGTGTATGACCAAATAAATGTGGAATTTAACAATCGCTTTTCTGAGAGGTCTACTAAATTATTGAGATGCATGGCTTGTTTGGATCCAAAGAATTCTTTTGCCAACTATGACATAGAAAAGGTAATAGAATTGGCAAAGCTTTATGATGCTGATTTCAGTGGCTATAATATTATGACCCTTAGAGAACAACTTACAGTATTTATGAATGAGGTGAAAAATGACCCTGCATTTGCAAATTGTCATGACATTGGTGATCTGGCTATCAAGATGGTTCAAGCTGACATGGACACAGAATTTGGATTGGTTTTTCGCCTCATTCGGTTAGTCTTGATTTTGCCGGTTGCAACTGCTACAGTTGAAAGGGCCTTCTCAGCTATGAAATTTGTCAAGACAGACTTGAGAAATAAGATGGGTAATGATTGGTTAAATCATCGTATGACATGCTATATTGAGCGAGATGTTTTTGCAAGCATCAAAGATGAAAAAATTTTAGAACATTATCAAGAACTGAGGAGTCGTCACAAAAAGCTTCCATTGCCTCGAAATACTGCAAGCGGTATGTTGCATTGATATTTATCATTTACTTACTAATGTACTTTTTATATAGCTTACCTAATTCTTTTGGAATGTCCGATCTTACTTATGTAGGCTCGACTTCGCTTCCCACTATTGATGAAGAAATGATATCAGAGCATGAGGATTAATCAAATTGGCACTAGCTAGGTACTACTTTATTTTATTGCATTTTTTATGAAATTCGTTGTACGTTTAAACTTTGAATTGAGATACTTTATGAGCCTAAGTCATGCTTTTTAGCTGGTTATATGCGCTATCGCTATTGTTACTACCGTTATTTGGACATAGGATATGTTTGGGTAGTTTAGTCGCTTTGACAAGTGGCCCTAGGCGTGAAAAATGATTTGGTCCGCCACTGCTGGTAAGATAAGGGGGTCGATATGTATAGTATTGGAGCATTGTCGTTTTGTTTTCAAAGGCTACGTAGCTTGTCCCGTTTGATGGACGTGGCTTGCCTAACTTGTGGGTGGCACTTCATTGTCGTACAAGCGGACTTGTGTATGGCAGATTGGCAGTGCTGCAAGCTCTTGCTCACCATTTGACGCACCATTTGACGCCTGACGAAGGACACGTTGCACACATTATCTCTACGACGAGTACTTTGCTGGAATAACCAACGTCAGACAGACGAAGCACACGCACAAGGCACACGGCCATGGCCGGCGGCGTCCACGGCCAGGGGCCTCATCCTCATCAGCCGCCCGGCGAGCGCCGCGTGCTGGTGTTCCCGCTGCCGTTCCAGGGCCACATCGACCCGATGATGCACCTCGCCGGCGCGCTCCACGCCCGGGGCCTCGCCGTCACGGTGCTCCACACCAGCTTCAACGCGCTGAGCCCCGCGCGCCACCCGGAGTTCCAGTTCGTCGAGGTCCCCGACGGCGTGCCGGTCGAGGTCGCAAAGAAGGGGAGCATCGTCGACGTCATCCTCGCCATGAACGCCGCCATGGAGGCGTCGGCGTCCGTGCACGACGTCCTGGCGTCCGTGCTCGCGAACGAGGGGCAGCCCCGCGCCGCCTGCCTCTTCATCGATTCCAATCTCATCGCCGTGCAGAAGGCTGCCATGGCAATCGGACTGCCTACGCTGGTGCTGCGCACCGGGAGCGCGGCTTGCTTGGGATGCTACCTCGCCTACCCCATGCTTGTTGAAAAGGGCTATCTGCCTCCACAAGGTCAGTTAGAGTATAGATTACTAGACTGAGCAACTGACCATGGGAGTTTCGTGACTAGTATATTATTTTAGCTGTCAATTTTGTAATATAGTTAAGCTTTAAAGTCTTCTATAGCAGCTACAGTACAGATTCTTACCCCAGGACCAATTTCTGAAATTTTCACTTTTCACTAAGACCTTCTATGCATATCAGTAACTTTGAGGACTTCTTTTCCTAGTTACTCCCCTGTCCCAAGTTACTATTTATTTTGGTTTTTCAAGACTAATTATGTTTGCTATGCATCTAAAACATGGTGTATATCTAGACAACTATTCATTTTTGGCTTTTCTAGGTTAATTACATTTGCTTTGCATCTAGACATAGGCACATAGCATATATCTACATGTATAGAAAAAAGAATGAACCTAGAAAAGCCAAAATAAATAGTAATTTAGGATTCCTCGCAAAAAAAAAGAATCGTAATTTAGGATGGATAGAGTATTTGATTTGCTTTGTTGGTTGGTTTGCGTTCTGAAATGTATATGTTTCGGTTCCAGAATCGCAACTCTATATGCCGGTGCCAGAGCTGCCACCACTGCGAGTGAAGGACCTCTTCTTCTCAAATACCAGCCACGAAACGGCCTGCAAAGTCCTCGCTCGGATCTCTGAAGCAGTGAGGAATTGCTCGGGCCTCGTCATCAACACATTTGAAGCTCTAGAGGCAACCAAGATAGAGCGGCTTCGCAGCGACCTCGACGTACCACTGGTGCTCACTGCTGGCCCTCTCCACAGGCTCTCCTCCAAGAGCACTGGGAGCAGCTTACTGAACCCGGACTACAGCTGCATCAAGTGGCTCGACACGAAACCCTCGGGATCGGTGTTGTACGTGAGCTTTGGGAGCTCGGCGACCATGGATTTCAACGAGTTCTTGGAGGTGGCATGGGGCCTGGCAAATAGTGGCCACCTCTTTCTATGGGTTGCACGGCCCAAGCTAGTGCGAGATTGTGAGACTGTGCAGCTACCAGACGGCTTTGAGGATGCAGTCAAGGGTAGAGGCATGGTGATCCAGTGGGCTCCACAGCAAGAGGTTCTGGCCCACCGTGCGGTGGGTGGATTTTGGACGCACAATGGGTGGAACTCGACGCTGGAGAGTATTAGCGTAGGGGTCCCAATGATATGTAGGCCATACGCTGCGGATCAACCGATGAACACGAGATACGTGCAGGATGTTTGGGGTGTTGGGTTCGAGCTAGAAGGTGAGTTGGAGAGAGGGAAGATCGCAAATGCCGTTAGGAAGTTAATGGATGATAGGGAGGGAGCTGAGATGAGAGAAAGAGCAAAGGTGCTTAGGAGAAAAGTGGCAGACTGCTTGGAGAGCTCTGGGTCCTCTCAGATTGCCATGGATAAGTTGGTTAACTACATACTATCTCTTTGAACCTTCTGTTGTATGTATGTGTTTGGTTAAACATTCTTGGAGATTAATAGTGGCTGATGTTCCATTCCGTTCCGTCGTTGAAGAGTTTGCTTTAGATTGTTTTGGTCATTAACTTCTGTTTCAGTAGTCGTTGTCATTGCTCAATCGGTGGGGGTCGTTGTTGCTTCTCAGTTTTACTAACCAGTCTCGATTTTTTTTCCTTTTTTTCAATATAATCCGTAGCTCTCCTTTCTGGTTCATTTTTAAAAAAATGTGGCTGACATTCTTAGTCCTATTGCATTTTGTCATCCGTGAACAATTCGTGTGAATTCAAATGCTGTCTTTAACACTAGTTGTTATTTGTTTCCTTGATAGCAGCTTCAATTTTCCTTTTATTTTCCTTCAGATATATTTTCAATATGTTCCTATAAAACTTAGAAAGCATATCATGTTATTACTAGTATCTAAAAGAATCTAATCTTGCAGCTGGCAGGTCAACTCTAGGTTGGGTATTAGGGTTAATTAGCAGCAAACCATATATTTAGGTGTCGCATCTATTCATGCCAGTTGGCATATTTAATAGCAAAGTACCTCCTCCGATTTTCCATAAAAGATTATAGAAAACAAATCTACGATCGTTTTCGAAGATCTTCGTGACGTGCCGATCAAAAAAAATTTGATATCGATACCGAACCAAAAAAAATATCCGGTACCAATGCCAAATCAAAGGTCGGACCGAAGCCCCTTTCTTCGGTAGCAGTGCCAGACCGTCTTTTTCATATCCGTGTTGCTGCTGCGAGTGCGCACATCCGAGCTTTAGGAAGATTCCTCGAACCAAACTCGGAGGATTAGTTTATGGTCAACGAACTGCTGATGCTTGTCACTGTTTATTATAAAATGTATATATGTATATACGCTCTCAAAGCTATGAAGCCGGAGCACCGACGCATTCAAAGATTCAAAGCCATCCTACATTCCTACCCTCCCGGCGAGAATGGCCGCCGCCGGAGGAGGAGCGGACAGGCGCGCCGCCCGCGTCGTGCTGTTCCCGCTGCCGTTCCAGAGCCACATCAGCCCGATGCTTCAGCTCGCCGGCGCGCTCCACGCGCGGGGGCTCGCCGTCACGGTCCTCCACACGGCGTTCAACGCGCCGGACCCAGCGCGCCACCCGGGCCTCGCCTTCGTCGCGGTGCCCGACGCCATCCCGGAGGCCGTGGCCGACGGCACCAGCGGCATCCCCCAGATCCTCGCCCTCAACGCCGCCATGGAGGCCTCCGGACGCGTCCGCAACGCGCTCGCGTCGCTCCTGGCGGCGGCGGAGGAGGAGGGGCCCCGGCTGGCGTGCCTGGTCCTCGACTCCACCCTCACCTCCGCGCAGAAGGCCGCCGCCGGCCTCGGACTGCCCACCCTCGTGCTGCAAACCGGCAGCGCGGCGTGCTCCATTTTGCTCAGGTCCTACGACATGCTCCACGACAAGGGCTATCTGCCAGCGACAGGTTAGTAACAAGAGACCATACGGAAGTGCTGTAACTTTGATTAAATTTATAAAAAAATATAGCAATATTTATTATAAACTTGGTAAAAGTCGAAGAACTTTGATTTACAACAAAGCTAATACGACATGTAAAAAAAAATGGAGAAAATACATCCCTGAAGAGTTTTCTTTCTTAGTAGTACTGCCTATAAATTGTAGCACTTTACAATGTTTTAGAATGGATTTCCCATCAACAAATAAATACTGATATACATAAAAACTTTGAAAAGTCAACTACTTTTACTACTAGAGGCACAAATCATCACCGGAGAAAGTAGCATTTGTAAAAAAAAAATTATGTTGCTGCATTTCCTTTTTGAATCCTTTCAGAGTCCAACCTACACATGCCAATAAAGGAGCTGCCGCCATTACAAGTGAGGGACCTATTTGACCCAAGCAAGCTCCCCAACAAAGAAATTGGGCGGGAGATCTTGAATCTGGTCACTGAGACCACAACAAACTCCTCCGGGGTAGTCCTCAACACATTTGAAGCTATTGAACCCCATGAGCTTGGGATGGTCCGGGATGAACTCATCGACAAGGGCATCCCACCCTTTGCCGTCGGTCCTCTCCACAAGCTCATCACCTCTAACAATGGCGCCGAGACTAGCCAACTCGACCAGGACCGCAGCTGCATCGAGTGGCTCGACACGCAGGCACCCGGTTCCGTGCTATATGTGAGCTTTGGTAGTGTTGTTCATGTGACCCAAGATGAGATCATGGAAGTCGCTTGGGGTTTAGCGAACAGTGGCAAGCCATTTCTATGGGTCATACGACGCGGTCTAGTGATTGGGGTGGAGAAGGTGGAGCTCCCGGAAGGGTTCGGCTCGGTGGTGGAGGGTAGGGGCAAGGTGATCGAGTGGGCACCGCAGCAGGAGGTGCTAGCGCACCCTGCGGTGGGGGGTTTCTGGACTCACAATGGATGGAACTCGACTTTGGAGAGTATCTATGAGGGGGTGCCAATGCTGTCGAGGCCAATATTTGGAGATCAACTAGCAACCGGAAGGTATGTAGCGGATACGTGGAAGATTGGGATTTTGTTGGAGGGTGTGTTGGAGCGAGGCGAGATCGAGAAGGCGATTAGGAAGCTGATGGAAGGAAATGAGGGAGTTGAGGTCAGGGGAAGAGCAAAGGATTTGAAGGAGAAAGTGAGAATGTGCCTTGAGAGTAATGGGTCTTCTCAGCACGCCGTTGATAAGTTGGTAGATCACATACTTTCTCTTTGATGTTCTTTTTCCGTTGTTGTAGTGCCTAATACGGAGATTATGATATCTGGAATTGTTTCCTAACTGTATGGTTCGATTTGAATAAATCAACTACTAGGTTTGTAATTGTTGTTTGCCATTATATGGCATGTTGAGCCTGGTCCTCAAATTGACTACTTCCTCCATTCCAAATTGTAAGTTATTTTAGCTTTTTTTGGAAAAGTGAAACCATCTCAAGTTTGACCAAATTTATAAAATAAAGTACCAACATTTATCATATCAAATAGATACCATTATATTCTTCATTAAATATATTTATAGTATATTTTTTTGGTACCATAAATCTTTTAATCTTCTCTGATAATTGTGATCAAATTCAAAATGGTTTGTTTCTCCAAAAATGCTAGAATGACTTACAATTTGGAATGGAGGGAGAATTACGTAGCAATCCTCTGGTATGAACATCCATTCAAAAACATAGATTTGTGCAAGAGCGACGCTAAGAGCCTGATTGGTTACCTAGCTCGTACCTGCGATGCTGGCTCACACGGGCCATGCTTCCCACCTGTTTGTTTGGTTGGAGTTCCCATGCAGCCAGGCTTGCTCAAGCAACTGATTGGTTGCCTGCACAAACAAGGGTCCAACGCCTTTTTACTGTTTTACAGCCTGCACACACACCCTAAGCGGCTCCAGGCCTATGGGAAGCGAAGAAAAATTTTACATCCTAGTAGCCAGGTCCGAGGTGGCTTTTGCACCAGCAGGGCCATAGGCCAGGCCCAATAGCTACTTCAGACAACCAATCAAACGCACCTCCATCCAGTGAGCTCGGTTCGCCCAGCGAACCAATCACGGGATTAGAAATTAGGCTCCTCCATCTGTTGGATATTTTATAGCAGGGGCCTTGATCTAGTTTTATTTTTTTTCTCTCTTATTCAAGGCTCTGCATGGGCTCTGTGTTTGCACTTTGCAGCCATCCTGAGTGTTGAAGTGTATTCCTTCGTTGTCTTGGACTCTTGGTCCTCTCTATTAAAATTGCCCATCCCCCACAAATTCGATATGAGATGAGACAGAAGCTCGTAATTGCAAACCTTTCCTTAACTTTTCAAATTGATCTTCAGTTATGGATGCATATCTCCTGCAGTATCCAATCCATGGCCACATTCATTTACTGAAATCAGAAAATGTTCTCCATGCTGCTATTAAGCTGATGAGCCTTTCAGCCCCATCAAGGGTGTCACAGTCTCACAGACTCACATGGCCAGATCTCCTGCCCAGAGCTCATGCACTTGACAAATTCCGCGTCGCTATCTGCTGACCTCGCATGGCCAGTTTGTCAGTGCCACAACCACTCTGCAGTCCAGAGCCGACGATGGCCGGACAAGAACAGCGCCGCCGCTGAGTCCTCTTCCTGCTGCCGTTCCAGCGGCGCGCTCCTCCACGCGCGGGGACTCGCCGTCACTGTCCTCCACATTGGTTTCAACGCCCTTGAGGTCCCGACCCGGCCTGCCACCCGGAGCTCAACTTTGTCCCCATCCACGAGCATTGTTCAAAATTTCGGCCAAAAATTACCTGTTTTCGACAGATTTTACCGGTTTTCGGCAGATTTTGGTTCTACCGGCCGGGACCGGTAAATAGTCCTAACGATAATATCAATGATTTTTCGATCAGTATTTAGTTCAACTTTCAAATTTCAATTAATTTTGTCCAAATTTCAAAATACCGACTGAAAACCGGTTTACCAGTTTCACTGGCCCCTCCGATTTTTTTTTTCCCGATAAGTTGAACACTGTCCATGAGGCGTTTCCCGAGGAGGTCCCCTCCCCCGGAGGCGGCCTCGCCCGGTAGTGCTGCGGCGGTCGACGGGCACGGCAGTGCCACGCGGCACTGCACGCGGCGAGCCAGTTCGGCGTCCCCGCGCTCGCGCTCCAGACGTACAGCGCCGCCACGTTCCGCAGCTTGCTCGCTTACCCAAGGTTGCGCGACGCCGGTGGAGCAGAGATCCTGCACGCTCCCGACCGCGGCTGCCTGGCGTGGCTGGACGCGCGGGCGACGCGGTCCGTGCTGTACGTGAGCCTGGGCAGTCGGCAGTGTGGCGCGCGTCGACCGCGCCACGTTCGAGGAGATGGCGAGGGGCCTGGCCTGACCGTTCCTCTGGGTCGCCCGGCCTGGCATGGTCACCGGCGCCGGTGAGGAGGCTCCACCACCATTGCCATATCTGTTCGGTTTCTCCTCCATCATCGCCATATCACCAACTCAGCCGACTGCCCCTTCTGCGATGAGGAAGAATCTTAGGAGCCCCTCTTGTTCCATAAATCCTAGGATGTAACACTTCATCCTCCTTTAATGAAAAAAAAAACATCATCTGCAGATGAAAGCGTCTGCTGTTACTGGTTGGTCCATGGATAGTCTATAATTCGTTACATATCGTCCCTATCAACTACCAAGTGTAGACATTATATGGTCACGGCAAGAATTTAAGAGAATTAATATTAAGCTTCAGTCAGAAACGGCAACAAATTTGATTATTACAGAAGCAATACAAGATTTCTCTTTTGATAACTAATTTTTGAAGCCGCATGTTTTTGAAAAAAAAAAATGTATCTATTGAAACTTGCTTTAACAACGGTCTTTTGCAATTCATTCCACTATTTAACAATCGTGCGCAAGCGAGTAAAAGCCCAAACAAATAGGGTCTTAAAATGACTAATTGCATACTACTTTTGGAGCCCTATATTATTCTCAAAAAAATGTGTCAAAAAAATAATAGATACTAATCATTCTTGGTAATAATAGCTGTTGAGTCTGTTAGGCTTATTTTTTTTAAAAAAAATCCAGCTCTAGCACTGTGTAAATAGACTAACATATCCCTTAAATCTATATTTATATGCTTGTTTGTAGTTATAAAAATATTAAAATAACTCCCTAATGTTCATATAGATTACCCAACTTTGCGGTAATCAAAATGATCTAAAGTAACCCACCAAAATTTTCATTTAAAATACCTATCTTCATCATTATAGAAATAGCCTTTAAACGTGTCCTAGTGTGCCAAGCAACTCTGAAAATACAATTTTCTCTCTAGTACGCTCCAAGGTCCATACACCTCACATAGGTTCCTAGCGCTGTCATGACATGATAACTAGCCACGTCACTATAGAATTGTGTCGCCTATAGTCCTGTCGGCGACGCTACTCTATTTGGTTGCGTCGCCTACATCCCTGTAGATGACACGTGGCTCTTACAACGCTCACCTATCTTATCCGTAGGCGATGCGGAAAAATGTGTCATCTATGTCAAAACATAGGCGACGTGATGAAGGCAGCACGAGCCGCCCGTATCGCCTACAGGGCTTAATCCGTGTCACCGAATGGGGGTTTCTTACGTAGGGCGTGTTTAGTTTCGCCAGCTTTTTCATCGCTACAGTAATTCGAATGTTTAAATACTAATTAGGAGTATTAAATGTGGATAACTGACAAAATCTATTCCATAACCCCCGGTGAAATTGTGAGACGAATCTATTAAGTCTAATTAGGCCATGATTAGACAATGTCATGCTACAGTAAACAATCTCTAATGACAGATTAATTAGGCTTAATAGATTCGTCTCGTGTGTAATTAGTTTTATAATTAGATCACGTTTAGTCCTCATAATCTTCGGTTTAAAATTGCTACAGTAAATTTCGCAAAGTTTTTCACCGGATTTAAACATCCCGTAGTGTTTGGAGAGGGGCAAATGACAGGAACAACTTCCAAAAGGTGAACAGTAAATGTGGGCTCACCTGTCAGCTAATAAAACAGAGCAAACGAGAGGTGGGGCGCGAGCGACGGATCGGACGGGAGAAAAAGCAAAAGCAGAGATTGGGATGGCTGCAAATTCCAGTGACAGCCCGTTTGGCTCCTTGGAAACGGGCTGAATTGGAATCAATTTCTAGCCTGGCCTGTTTGGCTGCCCCAACGAATTGGAAACTCGGATTCCTGGGCTTTCTGAGCCTGGAATATTGGCCTGCGACAAATTCACCTCTAAAAAACTGGAAAGTGATTCCATCCGCTCCGCTCCCGACTCGTCCCGGCCTCAACAGATCGACCGCTTCTCTCGATTCTCCCTGGACGCCGACGGCATGGCGGCTAGGGTTTCCTAGTGCTGTGGCCTCCACAGCCCTCAGCCCCTTTCCTGCTACCAGAGCAAGGCCTCAAGACCAAGCACAGCGAAGAAGACGACGTCGAGAAGCTCCAAGGCTAGGCTCCAGTTCCCCCTCTGCATCGGCGCCGACACCGTCGTCTACGTCACCGCCGTCCTCGAGTACCTTGCCGCCGAGGTATGTGCTTCAGACCTTTCCCCCTCTGATCTGGTTGTTGCCCTCTTGATGTGCATGTATGGCTGCTCATAATTCCAAGAATTAGTTTCTTTGTATATCCAAACAAACAGAATATTTGAAATGAATTGGATTCTTTGTAATTGAATTCCTATTGAATCTAATTGCTAGAACGAGATTCCTGGAATAAGATTCAATTCAAGGGAAACAAACGGGCCCCCAAGCGACTGATAGCTTTTCCTTCCACAAAAGATTATAAAAAAAAAGATCTATGATCGTTTTCGAAGATCCGTCAGCCGTTACCCATTTCTACCTGTCTGGACAGCAGGAGCCATCTTTGACCAGACCGTCTATTTCATACCGTATCCGTATGGCTGCTGCGAGAGAGCACGCACATCCGAGCTCTACGAAGTTTCCTCGAACCAGCTCGGAGGATTAGTTTATGGTCAACTAGCTGCTGAAGTAGTGAACTATATGATGAAGTATCAGAGGCCATGCTAGATCGTGCTCTTGCCACTGTTTATTATATATAGCAACTCTCCAAGCTTTGGAGCAGGAGCACCGACGCATCACAGCCATCGTCCAGTCCTAGCCAGCCGGCGAGAATGGCCGCCGCCGGAGGAGGAGCGGACAGGCGCTCCGCCCGCGTCGTGCTGTTCCCGCTGCCGTTCCAGGGCCACATCAGCCCGATGCTGCAGCTCGCCGGCGCGCTCCACGCGCGGGGGCTCGCCGTCACCGTCCTCCACACGGCGTTCAACGCGCCGGCCCCGGAGCGCCACCCTGGCCTCGCCTTCGTCGCGGTGCCCGACGCCATCCCGGAGGCCGCGGCCGCCGGCACCAGCGGCATCGCCAAGATCCTCGCCCTCAACGCCGCCATGGAGGCCTCGGGGCGCGTCCGCGACGCGCTCGCGTCGCTCCTGGCGGCGGCGGAGGGCCCCCGGCTGGCGTGCCTGGTCCTCGACTCCACCCTCACCGCCGCGCAGAAGGCCGCCGCCGGCCTCGGGCTGCCCACCCTCGTGCTGCACACCGGCAGCGCCGCGTGCTTCCGTCTGTTCAGGTCCTACGACATGCTCCACGAGAAAGGCTATCTGCCAGCCACAGGTTAGTAACAAACTTTTGTACGAATTTCTATGAACAAATCTAGATACAGATTAAAACTTGCAAAGTCTTCTACTTTTACTACGAGGCACAATGTTACCATGAGCGTTTTACATTGCTACCTTACTTGTATCATTATTTCAGAGTCCAACCTACACATATGACGATAGAGGAGCTGCCACCACTGAAAGTTAGCGACCTCTTTGACCCAAGCAAGCTCCCCAACAGAGAAATCGGGCAGAAGATCTTGAATCTAGCCACTGAGACCACAACAAAGTCCTCCGGGGCAATCCTCAACACATTCGAAGCTCTTGAACCCCACGAGCTTGGGATGATCCGGGATGAACTCGCCGACAAGGGCATCCCACCCTTTGCCGTCGGTCCACTCCACAAGCTCATCACCTATAACGATGGCGCCGAGACTAGCCTACTCGACCAGGACCGCAGCTGCATCGAGTGGCTCGACACGCAGGCACCTGGTTCCGTGCTATATGTGAGCTTTGGTAGTGTTGTTCATGTGACCCATGATGAGTTCATGGAGGTCGCTTGGGGTTTAGCAAACAGTGGCAAGCCATTTCTGTGGGTCGTCCGGCGCGGTCTTGTGGTTGGGGTGGAGAAGCAGGAGCTCCCGGAAGGGTTCGACTCGGTGGTGGAGGGTAGGGGCAAGGTGATCGAGTGGGCACCGCAGCAGCAGGTGCTAGCGCACCCTGCGGTGGGGGGATTTTGGACTCACAATGGATGGAACTCGACCTTGGAGAGTATCTATGAGGGGGTCCCAATGCTGTCGAGGCCACTCTTTGGAGATCAACTAGCAACCGGAAGGTATGTGGCGGATACGTGGAAGATTGGGATTTTGTTGGAGGGTGTGCTGGAGCGAGGCAAGATCGAGAAGGCGATCAGGAAGCTGATGGAAGGAAATGAGGGAGTTGAGGTCAGGGGAAGAGCAAAGGATTTGAAGGAGAAGGTGAGGATGTGCCTTGAGAGTAGTGGATCTTCTCAACAGGCCGTTGATAAGTTGGTAGATCACATACTTTCTCTTTGATGTTCTTTTTCCGTTAGCTGTAGTGCCTGATACAGGGATCATGGATATCCGGAATTGTTTTCTATCTGCACGGTTCCAGCTGAATAAATCAGTAATTGTTGTTTGCCATTATACTGGTGTGTTGAGTCCGACCATCCAATTAACTATTACTATGTAGGAATCCTCTGGTAGTACAAACACCCATTCAAACATATATATTTGTGCAACAGCGACGGTAAATGAATCTCTCAGATCTTGGACCAGAGATAAATTAGGCTCCTCGATCTGTTGGATATTTTATAGCAGGCGTCGTCTCGATCCAGTTAGAATTTTCTTCTCTTATTCAAGACTCTGTATGGGCTCTGTGCTTGCAGCAATCTCTAGTGCTGAAGTGTATTCCTTCGCTGCCTTGGTCTTGGTCCTTTACTCATCTGTATCAAAATTGCCAGAAGTTCATCATTGCAAACTTTTCCTTAACTTTTCAAATTGATCTTCATTTATGGATGCATATCTCCTGCACGATCCAATCCATGGCCACTTAGGTGTATTCATTTACTGAAATCAGAAAATGTTCTCTATGCTGCTATTCAGCTGATGAGCCTTTCAGCCTTATCAGGGGCGTCACATGGACATGGCCAGATCTCCTGCACCAGAGCTATTTGCTGACCTCTCATTGCCACTTTGCCAGTGCCACAAGCACTATGCCGTCCAGACTCCAGAGCCGACGATGATCGGACAAGAACAGCACCGCCGCCGCCGCCGCCGAGTCGTGCTCTTCCCGCTGCCGTTCCAGGGCCACATCAACCCTATGCTCCAGCTCGGCGCGCTCCTCCACGCGCGGGGCCTCGCCGTCACCGGCCCACCACCCGGAAGTCAACTTCGTCCCCATCCACGAGGCGTTCCCCGAGGAGGTCACCTCCCCCGGCGGCGACGTCGCCAGGCAGCTCCTGGCCCTGAACGCCGCCTCCGAGGCGCCGTTCCGGGAGGCGTTCGCGTCGCTGCTGCGCGGCTGCCACAGCCAGGACGACGTCGCGTGCGTGGTGGACTGGTGGTCGACGGGCAGTGCTACGCGGCAAGCCAGCTCGGCGTCCCCGCGCTCGCGCTCCGGACGGACAGCGCCGCCACGTTCCGCAGCTTGCTCGCGTACCCACGGGCCGCGGCTGCGCGAAGCCGGCGGAGCAGATCCTGCACGCTCCCGACCGCGGCTGCCTGGCGTGGCTGGACGTGCGGCCGCCGCGTTCTGTGCTGTACGTGAGCCTGGGCAGCGTGGCGCGCGTCGACCGCGCCGCGTTCGAGGAGATGGCGTGGGGGGCTGGCCGGCAGCAGCGTGCCGTTCCTGTGGGTCGTCCGGCATGGCATGGTCACCGGCGCCGGCGAGGAGACTCCGCCACCATTGCCAGATGGGTTCAGCGAGGAGACAAGGGGCAGAGGGAAGATCGTCGCATGGGCTCCTCAGAGTGAACTAGTGAAGTGCTGGCGCACACGGCGATGGAGTGGACGCACTGTGGGTGGAACTCGACATTGGAGAGCGTCTGTGAAGTGCCCATGCTTTGCAGTCCAGACGGTGAACGCGAGGAATTACTACAAGTGTACGTATGCATTAAATGGTCACGGCAAGAAATAAAGAGAATTACTATTGATGCACATCTTATCTTAGGGTCTGTTTGTTTAAACTTCAGTTAGAAACGGCAACAAATTTGATTATCACATAAGCCTCCACGTTTATCCTCAAGAGATTAAGCTAGAAGAAAAAAGATTCATCGTCACAAAAGTAAAAAAAAAAATCTGACCATCCATATAAACTCTGATAATCATATCCATTGGATGTATCCTATTTTCTACAAAATTATCCATTTTTGCTATTATTAAAATAGCCTAAAGTAACTCATTAATTTTAGGTAAATTACTCAGCTCTGCCATTATGAAAAATAAACTAAAAGTAACCCCCTCATACCCATCTAAATTACACACCTATGCCATTACAAAAATAATTTACAGTAACACCCTAAATTTGCTTATGAATTAGCTACATTTGTCGTTATTACATAATCCAACATGTTTACAAAAATATCCCAAAGAACAACAATATTTAATTCTAAATTAAACATTTCTTCTACTAATTTTTAATATAGAAAATATTAACTTAGGGTGTGTATGCATGATGTGTCTCACCCTGTCGAGCATGTGTAAATGTACATAAGAAACGATGAAAACACATATTTCCATATTCAATAGGTAACTCAAACTTTAAACTTGCATCAAATTACCCACATATATCATGAAAAAGTTCTAAAGCAAATCAAAGTATAATTCTAAAATATCTACTTCTACCATTGTTAATATGAAAAATGCTAAGTTATTAAGGTATACGCATACAATTGTACATGATGGATCTTATCATATAGACTATGTATACATGTATGGAGGAAGAAAAGAAAATACTAATTTCCATGTTAGTCGTGTTGCTCAAATTAAGGATTCAATAAACACATTTAGAAGTGCGATATAAAGTGAAAAAACATATTTAATTAGCAAGAGAGAGCGCAATGTAAATAATTTTTATTATTATATAGATTTTTCATGAAATTTTAATACTTATGTGTTCTAAATTATTAGCCCGTGCGGTAGCACGTGTTGATAGACTAGTACTATCAATGGACCAGAGAACAGAGGTCAAAGACAAGAAACAAAATTGTGGAGGTTAAACCTTCAAGCGCTACCTGAGCTTTAACAAGGTGCTAAGCAAGAGACAATGTCAATTTTACGCTCGACCGCAAGTTCCGGTCCTCGCGGTCGATTCGTCGGACCGCACGTCGCCCCTTCCCCCGCGGATGTTTTTTTTTTGCCCACCTCCTGTCCCGCTTTCTCTTTTTTTAAAAAAACATTGCTACATAATTATGGGTCCACACATACAGATACGTCCCCACACATGACCACATGATTGGTTACGAGTTATTTTTTTTAATGCCGATAAAGTGGACCACATTAATGACCTGCTCCCTTTTGTGTCAAATTATTACGTAAAACTTTTACACAACAAATATGATAAACGAGGTACAAAATTAGCACATTTACGTAAAACTTTACATAAAAGTTTTTATGAAAATCTTTTACAATGTAAACTTTTATGATAAACTTTTATAATAAACTTTTACACTGTAAACTTTTATATAAAACTTTACATTACGAATATGACTTAGCAGCAGTATTATCAGTATTTTTTAATCTAAAATTTTTATATTATTAAATTTACATTGGGAAAATACATGTCTTAAAAAATCTACTTTTCTTCGGCTTTGGTCCCTCTGCCATAGAAGGTCGAATTGGTTAGTGTTCAGGGTTGTCGGGGGCGACTCCATCCTATCGGGTTCAGAAGGATATTTGGGGTTTAGGGTAGCCATGTATCTCTGCCATAGAAGGCTAAATTGTTTCGACATCGATCCCCTGCAATAGAAAGTTGAACTGGTTAGGGTTCAGGGTTGTCGGGGGCGACTCTGTTTTATCGGGTTCAGAAGGATGTTTGGGTTTGGGGCGGCTATGTATCCCCTGCCATAGAAGGCTAAACTGTTTCGTTTTCGGTCCCCCTACCATAGAAGGCTGAACTGGTTAGTGTTCAGGGTTATTGGGGAGCAACTCCATCCTATCGGGTGCAGAAGGATGTTTGGGTTGGGGGAGGCTATGTATCCCCTGTCATAGAAGGCTAAATTGATTCGGTTTTGGCTCCCCTGCCATAGAAGACTGAACTGGTTAGTGTTCAGGGTTATTGGGGGGCGACTCCGTCCTATTGGATGCAGAAGGATGTTTAGGTTTGGGGCGGCTATGTATCCCCTGCCATAGAAGTCTAAATTGTTTCGGTTTCGGTCCCCCTGCCATACAAAAGTTTCATTTAGAGCGTTAAAGTTGTTTATGGAAGTTTGCTATAAAAGTTATGGATGAAAACTTTTTGTTACCTGTTTGTAGAAAAATTTTGTATTAAAACTTATCTGTTGTTCAAAAAATATAGGTATTACGTAGTTGTAGGAAACTTTTGTATTCAAACTAATGTAAAATTCGAAAAACTTGTGTAAGTAATTTTTTCAGCAATTTTTTCTTTTATTTGTATTGTATTTTAGTTTTGAAAGTTACTTTTATTTTATTTTCCCCATCATTTTCTTCTCCCTCTGTCCCCCATCTCGAATGTTTTTAGTTTGTAAAAAGAGAAAGAAAAAAAGGCACAAATAAAAAAACACGGAAAAAAAATGTACGTGGGGACCGAGAAAAAAAAACACAGTCTGGGGGATCGCCCGGACCGAAGCGTAAATTAGGTCCGCTGTAAGCAAGACCGTGGATCTATTTGAGTAGCTGTCAAGTTCCTTGACAAAGTTGCAACCACCTCACAAGTTGTCAACTTTCCGTGTAATTACTGATTATATAATATGTCAAGATAGATTATTCTATTACTACAAAAATAGACAACAGAGCTTGTACTTCATCTATTTCTTCTTTTTAAAAAAAAAAACTGAAAACAGGATCACTGAAAGAAATTGAGAAACATATATTTGCGTGTCGTCATCAAATTTGACCCCAACAATGAAAAGCCCCAATGAATTGAACAAAGTGAGGATGTGTTCATATCTGCAGATTAGTTGAATCACGCCACGGGGTGAGGCTTCTTTCGCTTTTTGTTGGTCATCAGTTGTGGTGTCTCCATCTCACAGCTCATCAGGTAGCTGTGGTACGGGGCTATGTGTGATTTCCATACCACGACTTCAAACTTCCCATGACTTTCACCACTTCCAGTATGAACATCAAGCAACATCGTCTCCGGAACCTGATTATCTTGAAAATGCTTTTCGCGATGGTAAACTTTGAACCACATGGCTCTGTTGGATATGGTCCAAAGGTAAACAGGCCGGTTTTTCTGAAGAAGGCTATGTGGATGTTCGCCGAAACGGAGGATATTTCTCTCTACATGGTTTCTCTGCAAAGCAAGGATCTTGCGCCAAAACCGGGCACTGAGATTAGCTCTCAGCATGCCACTGACAGTGTTAGCGCCCAAGAAAGATCCATCTAGCAGTTCAGCAATTTCCATAGCTATTGATGCAAGCTCCGGGTGCTCCTCAGGATTTGTACTTCCAAAGGCCAACACTTTGAAGAAATACCAGTAAGCTTCTTGGGGTAAAAATTTCAGTCTGATAGCTCCTGTTGTTCCAAGCTTCACGATACTCTCTGATCTGCTTGTGATGATAACTTTACTTCCCGGTGGCATGTGGCTCCCTGAAGAGTACAACTTCTTGCACTGGCTCTCGTCTAGAACAACATCATCAGCAAGCTCCACGATCACAAGTGACCTTGAACCATGAGTTCGTGTCTTGATAACTCTGCTGCCTTCTGGTTCTGGATCTGTAGGATATCCATTGCATAGGATTATGGAAGAGAAGTGATTGCGCACCCTGTCGTCGTAACAGACATGCTCGACAAGAGTGCTTTTGCCAACTCTTGCAGGGCCAACGATCGGAAGCACTTGCAAAGTTTCCATGCCGGGTGGATCTTGCTGCAGCAAGAAGCTGATTGTTTTCTCAATCTCTACCTGGCGCCCAAACATGAACTTCTCAAGAAACATGTACATGCTATAAGGCTCATGCCTGATGGGAGGATATGATTTCAGGAAGACAATGAACTCTGACATATCGTCGATGACACCACGCAGGCTCCTAAGCATCTCCTGAACCTCCTTCACCCCATCACCTTGAAATGACATGTTCACCCTCCTGGAACAGAAGCACACATGCTTGGCTGGATCTAATTTCAACAAAGCAGATGATGACTGGCGACCAGATTTGTAACTGATACTCTTTTGATGCAGCATGTGGTAGCTGACAGTGTCAAGAAGGTAGGAGCCTTGGTACATGGCTTCTCTCAGCATCTGTAGCTGCCGGAGCATGGCTTGGTTTGTGATGTGCCGCCCCTCGGCCTCCTCGACGATGATCTGGATGCGCAGCAGCATGCGGCGCAGCCGCTGCAGATCCTCCGCCTTGCCGTTGTGGTTCCGGTAGTATCTTTCGACGACGAAGGATACTGATCTGCTGACAAGGTCACCAAGGACTGCAGAAATGAAGGTCTCCATGCTGGGTTTTTCCACAAGGGAAGATGAGGATTGGTTTGGCTTCAGTTCACATCACTTGTCTGCAACTATATAGGCTGAGGCAGCCGGGCAGATTGAAAGCTGCAAAAGAAGAGGTCCTCATGTACGTTCACACATTGCACATTTGCAGTTGCCGGCGGCTACGAAGATGTAAATTTTCCGCTGAAGGTACTGTGCTCCATTATTGGCCAGCGGTTGTTGCCCCGCTGATGTCGACCAGAGGATTATTAATTATACAGGTTGTTTGTGTCCAATTTGGTCTTCCCATGACGTGAAAAGGTCAGTATGCTCTTTGTTCAGTTTTACAAGGAATTATTTGACTTGGTATTGTCTTCCTTTCTTACAGGAACACTTTGACCAAAGAATTCTCTCAGATAATTTTAAAAATATTTAACTTAGCACAAAATATTTACATAGTCATAAACATCTCCCTCTTAGGGTCACTCATCTCTGTCTTGCTCCAGTGAATTCTTTTCTCTTTTAAATCACCT
>CM014271.1:67220425-67268877 GCA_004135705.1 Alloteropsis semialata | reverse complement strand
GAGATTCGGGCTTAGATTGGAATAGATTGGGATATTCTGCCTTTAGGTCATCTTCCTTTTCCTAGTTTGCCTCATCCACTGAATGTTGGCTCCAATGCGCCTTGCACATCCGTATAACCTTGTTCCGGGTGACTCTTTCAGCTGTCTCCAATTTCTTAACAGGATACTCAGTATAAGAAAGATCCTCCTGCACATTCACTTCCTCCATCGGTAACTGTTTCTCTGGCACTCTCAAACACTTCTTCAGTTGTGACACATGGAACACATCGTGAACAACCGAAAGCCTCTCTGGTAAATCTAACCGATATGCCACTTCTCCTTTTCTTTCCAATATTTTGAACGGACCAATGTACCTTGGTGCTAACATGCCCTTCATGTTGAATCTTCGAACTCCCTTCATAGGTGACACCTTGAGATATACATGATCATCCACTGCAAAGCTCAATTCTCGTCTACGCACATCGGCATAACTTTTCTGCCTAGACTGTGTTGCCTCCAAATTCTGCCTGATGAGCTGTACCTGTTTCTCTGCCGTTTTCAATATTTCTGGCCCAAAGACTTGACTTTCTCCCGTCTGATTCCAGAACAATGGTGTTCTGCACTTTCGGCCATACAATGCCTTGAACGGTGCCATCTTGAGACTTGCCTGAAAACTATTGTTATAAGAGAACTCTGCGTAGGGTAAACTCTTATCCCAACTAGTCCCATACTGCAATGCACAAGCCCTGAGCATATCTTCCAGTATCTGGTTTATTCTCTCTGTCTGCCCATCTGTCTGCGGGTGATATGCAGAACTGAACCTTAATTCTGTATCCATAGCTTCATGAAGCTTCTGCCAGAAATATGAAGTGAACTGGGTACCTCTATCTGACACTATCCTCTTAGGCACACCATGCAGACACACTATCCTTTCCATATATAGCTCTACTAACTTTGCACCGGTGTAAGTAGTCTTTACTGGAAGAAAGTGAGCCACCTTGGTCAACCTATCCACAATTACCCACACTGAGTCAAATCCTCTCTGCGTGCGTGGCAATCCTGTAATGAAGTCCATAACAACTTCTTCCCATTTCCACTCAGGTATCCGAAGCGGTTGAAGCAATCCAGCAGGTCTCTGATGTTCTGCCTTAACTCTCTGGCATGTATCACATAGAGCCACGTATTCTGCAACTCCCCTCTTCAATCCATCCCACCAATATCTTTCCTTGATATCCAGATACATCTTGGTATTTCCCGGGTGAATTGAGTAGGCAGAGTCATGAGCTTCCCTCAATATTGTCTCTCTAATATGCTTTACTTCAGGCACACAATCCTCTTACCATACCACAATGTCCCTTGCTCATCAACTCTGAATCCTGGAGCTTGACCCGTTGGAACTTGTTCCGCAATCTCCCGAATCTTCTTATCCTCTAACTGTCCCTTTTGGATTTCCTGCTCTAGAGTAGGTTCAACTTCCAACTCCACCAAATTGGCCACAAATCCCAAGTTCAGACGTTCAAACTCCTTGGCTAACTCCTCCGGCATCTGGGTCACATTCAGCTCATTAGCGTAGCTTAGAGCATCAGCAACGAGGTTTGCCTTCCCTGGATGATAATGAATCTCCAGGTCGTAATCCTTTCTCAGCTCTAACCATCTTCTTTGCCTCAGGTTCAGATCGGACTGAGTAAACACGTACTTCAAGCTCTTGTGATCCGTGTATATATTACTCTTATGTCCAATCAAGTAGTGTCTCCAGATTTTCAGTGCATGAACTACTGCTGCCAATTCCAGGTCATGTGTGGGATAGTTCACCTCATGTTTCCTGAGTTGCCTGGATGCATAGGAAACCACCCTTCCTTCTTGCATAAGAACAAAACCCAATCCCTGCCGAGATGCATCGCAATAGATCGAGAAGTCCTTATTCAGATCTGGCAATACTAGCACCGACGTTGTAGTCAATCTCTTCTTGAGTTCTTCAAAGCTTGCTTGGCACTTCTCTGACCACATGAACTTAACACCCTTCTCTAATAGTGCCGTCAGTGGTTTGGCAATCTTAGAGAATCCTTCAATAAACCTCCGGTAGTAACCTGCCATTTCCAAGAAACTCTGGATCTCACTGACATCCTTCAGCGGATTCCAGCTCAGAACATCTTTCACCTTCTTCGGATCCACTGCTACTCCTCCGTTGGATATCACGTGACCGAGAAAAGACACTTCCTTCAACCAGAAATCACACTTGCTGAACTTGACAAACAACTGTTGTTCTCGCAACCTTTGTAGAACCAACCTCAAGTGTTCTGCGTGCTCTTCCTCAGTCTTGGAGAAAACAAGGATGTCGTCGATGAATACCACCATGAACTTGTCCAGATAATCCATGAATACCTTACTCATCAGATACATAAAGTAGGCCGGTGCATTGGTTAGTCCAAACGACATTACCGTGAACTCATACAGACCATACCGAGTAGTGAAGGCTGTCTTGGGTATATCTGACGGTCGAATCCTCAACTGATGATATCCTGAGCGAAGATCAATCTTTGAAAACACACAAGCTCCCCTCAGCTGATCGAACAAATCATCAATTCTAGGCAAAGGATACTTGTTCTTAATGGTCACTTCATTAAGAGCCCGATAATCCACACACATTCTCTGTGTTCCATCCTTTTTCTCAACAAACAACACTGGTGCTCCCCAAAGTGAAGAGCTAGGACGGATATAACTCTTACCTAGGAGTTCCTCTAGTTGTTTCTTTAGTTCTTCTAGTTCTTTTACTCCCATTCTATAAGGTCTTTTAGCTATCGGTGCAGTACCAGGTTTAAGCTCAATGAGGAACTCGGTTTCGCGTTCTAGTGGCATACCTGGCAAATCCTCTGGAAAGACGTCTGGATATTCATTCACCACCTTGATATCCTCCATAGTTGCACCCTTCACCTGATTTATTTGACCTGGCTGCCCTGTAGCTGGATCTGCCTGAAATTCAACTTTCTCCCCAGTCTTTGTTATCAACTCCACTTATCTCTGAGCACATTTGATCACTGCCTTATGGAATCCCAACCATGACATACCCAGGATGACATCAAACCCCATGGAATTCAACACTATGGGCGTAGCCTCAAGGTCTACCCCCCTTATGTTAATGTTGACATTAGGACATGCCAATGTTGCTCTTAACTCTCCCCCAGGTGAATTTACTATCATGGTGTGGGTCATAGGTTGCATGGTCATTCTATACTTTTTCACGTATTGAGCAGATATGAAAGCATGTGTTGCACCAGAATCGAACAGAACTGAAGCGGGGTTTGAGTTGACTAGGAACGTACCGAACACCACATCGGAAGCTCCCTGGGCTGCCTCTTCGTTCACATGGTTGACCTTCCCACGAACAAAGTTTTGTTGTCCTCCATTATTGCAGGGCTGCTGTCCCTGCCCAGCATTCTACGTGTTCTTCTTGGGGCACACGTTGGCAAAGTGTCCTGGTTCTCCACAGTAGAAGCACACTCTTTTGGTCGGAGCCACCGGAACGTTGTTAGCCTGGGTGAGGCGAGGTGCCTGAGCCTGCTGCTGATTCTGAGGGCGTTGCTGGTACTGCGGCTGTTGACGCTGTTGTTGCTGCTGCGGGTTCTGTGGACGCTGCTGGTACTGCTGGCGCTGTTGATACTGCTGCTGGTTTCCAGAGTTCGGTGGGCCTTAAATGCACAGCTGACCACCTGTCTGTTGGTTGTACCGAGGACGAGAGTTGCTCCCATGCTGCTGGTTGAGGAATTTCCTCTTCTTGTCCTCCATCTCTCGACGCTTGTGCTCTAGCATCAGGGCATTGTCAACCAGCGCTTGGAAGTTACCGAAGGTGTGGCTAAGCAGCTGATACTGGAGGCCATCACTCAACCCTCTCAGGAACTGCCTCTGCTTCTTCCTGTCGTCGGCGACGTTCTCAGGAGCGTAGCGCGACAACTCGATGAACTTGTCATGGTAAGCTGTGACAGTCATTGATCCCTGCTTGAGACCCAAGAACTCCTCCTGCTTCAAGGTCATGAGACCCTCTGGGATATGGTGAGAGCGGAAACTCGCGCAGAACTCTGCCCAAGTGATGTGATCAGGGTCTTGGTGAGCGCACAGATATGCATCCCACCAGTCCAGAGCAGCTCCTTGTAGTTGTCCAGATGCATACAACACCTTCTCCCTGTCATCGCACTGGGCGATGTCCAGTTGCCTGCCCACTGCCTTCAACCAGTCTTCAGCCTGCAACGGGTCAGTAGAGAGGGTGAAGGTCGGTGGACATCCTTTCATGAACTCCCCACGTCTATCTCTGATGTGCGGGACATGCTGTGGGGGTGGCTGGTTCTGCTGGTTCTGCATGTTTTGCTCTATAGCTGCAAACGCCGTAGCCATCTGTTGCAGCAGGTTGTTTTGATTGGCCAACAGTTGGTCCAGTGGCAGCGGCGGTGGTGGCGGTGGTGGCTGTGGGTTGCCTCTACCTCTGCCTCTGCCTCTTCTTCCAGACATCTGTTATAAACACATCTCATTGTTACTTCATAAGTCTAGATCACAGTAATTCTGTCTTGAGTGCAATAAGAAAGATTGCTCGAGATAAAGTAACAGATGTAGAGATAATGTGACAAGAGATTTGAATAGAGAAGCAAACTTGATAAAGACCCAACTATTGTTTCATTAACCTCAAGACCTTACTCCAATATTCTAGATGTTTGTGAACAAGAGGTTCACATCCATCGCAATCATTACAAAATCCAACTCAAGCAAAATCATAAGAACAATAAGACAAGCACTCACTGACACAGTTCAAACACTAAGACTCCAAATGACTCAACGACTCAAACTCGCAAGACTAAACGTTTATTTATTACATCTCATGGGAACTACTCCTGATCTATGGTAGTGCGGCTGGCGGGTGTCCCGTAACGAGTCCTCTTGCGTGGTGGTTCTTCTGCAAGGTACTCTGGATCCTCTTCGACGGGCCTGCTGTGTGGGCGCTCCAGCTCTGCGATCCTCTCTCTAGCCAGATCTAGCTCCTCCCGAAGCCTGCAGTGCTCATCCAGAAGTGAGTCGAACTCGGTGTTGATCACAGCAATGAAGCCCACAGTCTGCACCAGTCTTGCATTCTCAGCGGAGGGGTTGGCGATCTTGCAAGCTGTCTCACCACGAGCAACACGAGGAAGGTAGCGCTCCGGTCCATCATGAACAAGGTCGTAGAAGTGGTGGTGGTACACGTAGAGAGCCCATCGAGCTGCATCACTGATGCCTGCCTCCATCGTGTCCCTTGGAGCAAGTGCGGCGTGCTCAGACTCCAACCTGGCAGCGTGGAGTCGAGGTGTGGAGACCCTGATGTTGACTGCGACCTTCCAGAAAGCTGGGTAGAGATGATGAGTCCACCACTCGCAGAGGTAGTCGAGGCTGACACGGCCACATCCGTAGTGCTGGCAGAGTAGGCGGTACAAGCGGTCGTGGAAGTAGCTGTCTCCTCCATCCCGAACACAGGTCATGACCATCCACCCTAGAGCTGGCGGAGTGCGGTTCTCTCCAGTGTTGTCATCATCCTCATCTCCAGAGCCATCTCCATCATCATCAGAGTTGTCCTCCTCATCACCAGAGTCATCTCCACTATCGTCGGGGTCGTCTAGGTCTTCTCCAGCAACTGCACTCCCCTGGTCGGCTGGCTGCTCCGCTGGCTGAGCGACAGGCACGAACTGTCCTGTCTCCTCGTCGTAGATCTCCACCTCCTCGGGGTCCTCCTCCTCTGGCGCCTCTGGCTGAGCTGGCTGAACAAGTGGCTGCCTCAAACCACGAACAGGGTCGGGGTTGAGGAAGCGCAGGGCGATCTCTGTAACACTGGGAGGCAAGTATCCACCGGTACGCTTGCGGGGAGTGGTCTTGGTGCGTGCCATCTAACCAAGAGAAAGAAGGAATGGATTAGAATTTTTACAAAAGAACGAGATAGAAGTATAAGCAACATTTTGAACAAATAAGCAACAAGATGAAGCAAGAACTAAGAGCAAAGTAGATGAAGTAGTATAAGAACGAACTGAAATAATCAAGGATAAAAGCTAGAGTGAGCAAGACTTAAATGCTAAACGACCATTCTAACTAGGCTGCGTGTCCTACAGTCAGCACGGCTTTGATACCAATCTGTCACACCCGAATTTACGAAAGAAATCCGAATGCTACTATATGTGTACCCAGGAAGTCCAACACACACATATAGCTCCAGAATAATAATATCAAAGATAGACCAGTGCTCGAATCAAAAGAGTAGCATCCTGAATTATTACAAATAAGACACAAGTCTTTAATCGAAGTAATACGCAGACACTAATTATTAAATACTCGTGGCGCCATCAATCCAAAGGGACGCCGACTGATGAATAGCTGCCTAGAACTCCTGAAACTCCTCTGGGAACTCACCAAAGTCCGCTGGTGCATCTGAGTACCCATCCGGGATTTTGTTGAATAATGCAAGTGTAAGTAATCCATCTTTACTTAACAAGTATAACACGAGGTATGAAGGCTTAAAAGGTTAGACACGGTTTAACTGCGATTAGCACTTTTAGTTGATCATCTTTTAATATTAACCAAATTACTACCATTTAATGCATCCCAGTTGAACCCAAATTAATGAAGTAGAAGTATAATAATAATAACCATCAAATTTATTAAAACCATCATCCCAAAGAGGTGACCAATTAGCAAAAAGGATCCAGGCCGCTCTTGACCGTGAGCACGGCTGTTATAACAGTTTTACACTCTGCAGAGTTTGTACACTTTCACCACCAGTCGCGACACCCCTTTGTCATAGACAATGCACTCCCAAAGACGAGCGCAGGGCATCGCTACGAGACCTTTCAAAAGTCCCCCTAACAAGTTAGTGGCCGCTATGGTTTCAACTTAGGCGCATGAACCCCTCCCCCTCCAGTCAATCCCACATGTAAACATGATCCCATGCCAGAGGTGAGCCGAGGTCCATACTTCAACCATGGAGCCCCACTTGCGCCTTTCGGTAACCACGAGTAGTTCATTTTACTTAATCAAGACCAGAGCCATGTAGTTCTGTTGGTTGTACGGTTTTCCTGGGTTGTCACTTTAAGAAATTGGACCTTCAAGAGAGATGCTTAGAGCAATCCAAAACACATGCTCAAGCTCCCTAACCATGTTTCTAAAAAGCATGTTTTAATCACAAGTTCCATATACCATTAGTCAAAGTTAACAAGTTACATCATGAGATCATTGATTCATAAGCAAAGATTGCGAAGCATAGCAATAATCTACCCGTAATGCATAAACCCAGGTGTTCAAGGTAAATAGGATAAAGTAAAACTAGGTACATGATAATTAAAGGTTATTGGGTTGCAAGGAGTTTCTCATGTTACACTTGCCTTCCTCTAGGTACTGCTGCTGCTGCTCTTGCTCCTCGAACTGCTGATCTTCTGAAGGCATGAACGGCTCACCGTCTATACTCGATCAACATCACCACACAAACATCCAGACAAGCCAGTACATGCAATACAAGTGAGCTCTATTAGAATAGTACACCAAACAGTACAAACAGAAAGAAAGAGGCTCATAAAACTATTCTACGTATTACTACGAACACATGAGCGCAAGAATCACTTTAATCGGAGCTAAAACGTATTTTATATGAATAAAACAAGAACCAGGGGCATAACTGTAAGAAAATAGGGTCCTAAACGTAATTACGAGTATAAACAGAAGGTCTAACGCGTAAATAAACAACCTAGGACGGTGGGTTCAAATAATTAAAAGTGCAGGGGCTAAAACAGAAGAAAAAGGACCTATCTGCAAATACTTCTGAACTACGGTTGGACGGCGGGTTGATTTGGGTAAAACAGAGGGGCCTAGATGCAAAAGGGGCACTGCGTGGTGGCTCGGCTGGTGTGGCTGCTTGCGTGGCGCACACGTGGCAGCCACGTGGCTCCACGTGTCGCTGACGCGGCTGTGGACCAGGCCCATAGACCCGGTCCTATGGTCTACGGTGGACGATTAAAGGGGCGAAGGGGTATCGGGTGATCAAGGCCATCCAGATAAGATCCGACGGCCAGGGTTTGAGGAAAGCAGCGCAGGCGGCTGCCAGCGGCGGTTATTGCGACGGCGAGCGGCGGCGGCGCAAGCAACTCCGGCGAGATCGGTTTAGGCCCTAGGGAGCTCGGTTTGGGACGGAATTTGGCCGGGGAGTAAGCTGGGGCAACGGCGAAGCTTAGCAGGGGCTTAGGAGGGTCGATTGAGCGGCGGTGGTGTCGGTCGGCGTCGAACGGCGGACGGCGGCGTCGGGGCTCTCTGGGGCTCGGCAACGACTCCAAGCGGCGGCTTCGGTCGCGGAGGGCTCCTGTGTACGACAAGGGGAGCAAAGGGGTGAGCCGGGGGTCCTCGGGGTGGCAAATCGGAGCACGGCGGCGGCGGCTCACCTAAGCTCGTCGGCGGGGTCGCGGTGGAGCTTCGGTTGAGGGGAAAAGGGGGCGGGGCTCGGCTTTATATAGCCCGGGGTGATGCGGGGATGGAAGGGACCAAGAAGGAAGGGCCGGGGATGGTAAGGGAGAAAGAGGAAGGCGGCGCCGGCGATGGAAAGGGGCGGCGGTGGTCGAGTCCGACTCGAGCTCGGCTCGGCGGGGAAGAAGCCCGACAGGTGGGCCCCACCTGTCAGCGGCTCAGGGCGAAAATGCCCCGGCGCTGGGCGCCTCCAGGTGAGCGGGAGAAGGGACGCGGGCCGAGTGGGCCGAGGAACTGGGCCGCGAGGGAGGTTAGGTGGATCGCGGGGAAAAGCGGAGGGGTTTAAAGCGGGCTGGGCCAAAAGTAAAAGGGGCACTTCTAGACTTATTCGCAGAAAACAAAAATATACTCAAACAAAAGCAAATTCAAATGGGATTTCCAATTTAAATTTATATCCCACGAGTTGAATTGCTCTCAACCAAAATTATGCACCAACATGTATGCACACACATGTTTCTATTTCTTTTATATCAAATTTTATTTAGAACAAAGTTGTATAACCCTAAGTTGATCATGCTCACATTGAACAAAATAAATCAAATTTTACTATTAATTTGTTAACTTATTTTTAGGGTGTTACAACATCGGGCTTAGCGAATAGTGTGGTAAGCCGCTACTATGGGTGGTTCGACGCGGCCTTGTGCTTTGGGGTTGAGAAACCAGTTACTGTGCTTATGGTTTCAGCTCAATAAACATTTATTATATTTGTATTTATTTTTTGCCCATTACATGGTCTACTTGGGTTACCCAATATGTTCAGTGTGGAATGATGTCACACAAATTGGAGGACAGGAGGAGCACCCAACCAATCCGCAATGATTCTCAGATGTTATAAAGATACTGTGAATAGTTTGAGAAGATCAATTGTGGATTTTTTTTCATATGGAAGAAGAAATAGGTAATAGGTTTTCTATGGTAAAACACTTCTTCAAAACCCAACCGCCCGTCCAGTGATGAAAAAACACGGAATTGAAATCAAGGAGTTAGATGAATGGTCCACTTGAAGAGAAGGACACCAATATAAAAGCTTTGGTACCTAGAACTAGAAGAGAGATTCGAGATTCTTCAGAAAAAGGGACAAGGTTTGGTATCATTCAGCAAGGAAAATTAGCAAGTTAACCCACATCCAAAGCACAAACTCGGCCAACACAGTTCCACTGCCAGATTACACAAAAGAAAGCCAAGTCCCAAATTCCATTTGGTCTGTTTTCTTCATCTGAAGCTCCTAGTCACTATTTATTTGGAGATTGGAATTTCAGACTACAACTCTGAAACCAGAGCGCTTCAGCATCAAAAGGGCACATGAGATCGGAATTTCAGACAACAACTCTGAAAGCATCAAGTTAAATTCTTGACTTGGACCAACATAGAATCCAAACTGGTCGGCTCAGCGTTTCCCAAAAATGCGACAAAGAATCAAACCAAATCTTTAGGTAGCACAGAAAACCAGATAGATTTTGAAAGAGAGTAGTCGAGGAAAAAAACTGGATTGTGTCGAATGTCGATAAAAACACATTTTATCTGGCTAAAAAATGCTGCATGCTACAAGTTCCATCACAAAAGCAACTATAAGTCTATAACAACAAAGGACAGCCACAGAAATTGGATCACTAGCCATCACCATGGCTAGCTTGGTCTGTCTGAACAACTATATATGGTTCAAGTTCATTTATTCAGCTCCCTCAGCATAATCAGAAGAATGGAGCCCTTGCTGGTTCTTCCTGCTTGCGCCCCCGCCTACGGAATGTGCGGTTCTCAGCTTCCCTCGGTGGTTCATTCCCTTGCTCAGCTTCAGGTGCATGGTGCTCTGCCGGAGCCTCAGGTGCATGGTGCTGTGCCTGAACCTCCGGTGGTTCCTGAGATGGGCCTTCTTCCAGCATATTTGTTTGTAGGCTCCTGTAGCGGCGCTCAGCTTCAGGCCCAGAAAAGTCATCTTGCGACACATTCACTTCCCGCTGATAAGAAATGAAAAAAAATAATCAAAACTAATGCCCAAGACATACTTGATCTATACGTAATGATGAAACTAAATAGCATACATACTTATTGTCATTCTATAATGTAAGAGATGGTGTAAGAGCTATAAAAGCATAATAACTCGCTAAACAATTAAGTTTAAATTTGGTTTATGATAACTAAAACAATGATAATATGCAGTAGTAGCCATAAGAAAAACAAACCTCGCAGGTAAGTGAGCAGTATAGGTTGGGCACAGTACGGATCCAACATTTGCAGGTCAAGCAACGAGGTGTCCCTGCTTGAGGCCTAAACAACTTGGACCTACTCATCGGCCTCAAATGCACCACCTTTTGTCCATTGATAATGTATGTCTGCAAATACAACAAATTTGGAAGCTATTTATTATGAGTTAAACAAGCTTAAACATGGCATTATGTACATATATATCTTCGGCATACATTGTGTAGTTAGTGTGTCAGACATGTATGCATATGTAGTTTGTGTCATAGACATTTAGGCATATGTCGTGTGTCCTAGACATTAATGCATATGTAGTGTGTCGCAAACATTTATGTATATGTGGTTACTATGTATCCATAAGACAATACCTGTATCCTTGACGCATCGATGCCAAGGTCCTGGATATCCTTGGCAAGGACGACGGAACGGTAGACGTAGCGCCGTATCTTGAGGAGGCGGTGCCCAGGCTCGTCGTGGGTACAATGCGGGCAACTCACATTGTAGCAGTGAAGGCAGAACATGCACTTCTCTCCTCTATTCTCAGTTGCATGCTCCACACATGACTCCCAGAAATTGGTACGCAGTAGCACCTTAAGCCATTCTGGGGTTTCCTCCTCCTCCCCCGCTTGCACCACTGGCAGCAAATCCTCCAATGGCGGCAGCTGTTCCTCCACCATAATCTCTTCATCCTGTATCAACACCAAAAATTGAACAATAACCATAAGTTAGCTAGGTAGATTAGCTTGAAGATTTGAGTTTCTTAACAAAAAGTTTTTAGTTTATTTTGTGTTAGAGTAAAACTTATAGAATTGACATCCCATGTGTAGTTTTACCCCAAGTGCTAAAGATAAAAGCATGGTAAACTAGACTTGCACATGACTTGTAGCCGATGGTGGAGACACATTAACAGTGATATATAACAACACTTGCACACAGCGATCAACATTGTTCTACTCTTAGAGTCGACAAACCAAATGTGCATGTAGATCACAATTCTTACAAAACACTTGTACTCAAAGGGGCCAAAAGTTGATTTGGAGTTACGTGCATTAGGAAACAGTCAATGAATCTTTAGGATAGTATGCATCATGCAGTACACATTTTCAATAACTAACGAGGCATATGTGTGTAAAGAGGACATACAAACGCTGGTACACATTTCCAATCAATTACTTAGGAATGCCGCTCTCGGTCAATAAATTGTGTGTAAAGAGGACATACAACCACTGGTCAATAAGGTCGCCGATAAGTGGCCCACGTGGAAAGTAGGACTTCAAAATTTGGGTGGTTGCATGACCCTAAAAAGGTCAACCTCACTTCTGTCACCATCTAGTTCTCCATGTGATGAGCAACCAAAGCTATTGACAAACTCAGGCATGGTTTTATTTTGACTGGAACCGCCTTGGTATCTGGGGGGCACTATCTGGTGGCTTGGCCCCACATATGTTGCCCCATGGAGCTTGGGGGACTGGGTCTTCTATATCTCAAGGTAATGGGCTGGGCCCTCTGCCTACGATGGTCCTGGCTCAAACACACAAATCCTATCTGGTTGTGGACAGACTTGCCCACGTCTCATGACAAGGAGGTGGTCGCGATGTTTGAAGCCACTTTTGGGTCATCGTGGGAGATGGCCAGACAACTCTCTTCTGGTCGCATAGATGGTTCTAGGGTTCCAAGATAACATAATTAGCGACGGAGTGTATCAGGTAATGCCGGCTAGGTGTCGTAGTTTGAGGACAGTTAGGGATGCCCTGGCCAATTGGAGATTGGACAGAGATATGAAAGGGTCCATGATCATTCCGGTTATCACCCAATCCATATGCCTTTGGGGTGACATGCAAGGGTTGATCTCATGGTTCGGGTGCTAGACCAATTTAGTTGGAAGTGGTCATCTATCGGAGAATATTCTATGAGTTGCATGTATAGTAGAGAGCTTTTTCCAAGCTCGGGTCTACTTAACAGGTGGAAAAACAATATGAAAGTGTGGTGCTCCTCGAAAGAGTAAGTTTTTCTTATGATTGGCAGTCTAAAAACGATGTTGGATCTTGGAGCGCATAATACGTCATGGATTGTCGAACCATTGCAGTTGTGCCATGTGTGATCAGGAATCCAAAACAATTGACCACCTCCTATTAGGTCGTAGTAGGAAGTGTGGATTAAAACTCCTCTGCCCCTCTGGCAATCAAGGAGTAACGCCAGCTGGGAGATGAACTTCTAGATTGGTGTCTACAGGGACGGAATCGCAAAAGCCATTAGGAAGAGGGTTTTGACATGCTAGTTATGCTCACAATTAGGAAATTTGGCTGGAAAGGAACAATAGGGTCTTCCATGGACAAGAGTTGGTGGTGGTGTCTTGCATGATCAAGGAAGAGACAACAAAAAGCAGCTGGATCACAGCGGGAATAGCGCAGTTGTCGCGCTTCATGTTTTTAAATGTCTAGTTTCCTTTTAGTGCTAGGTCGATTTTTCTATTACATAGCTATGTAATTTCCTGTTCCCTCTAAGGTAGGAGATCAGGTATTGTGTAAAACTCTTGCTTTTCCTTAACGAAATACTTGCCCATGTAAGTTCTCAAAAATATTTGGCTTGCCATGGCTGAATTTCGTCCCATTCCAGGAACTGCACTGTACCATTACAAGGAACAATGCTGGATGAATTAAAAAATAGTGTTGTAGGGAGATGGATTTGAGCTACAATTTGCTCGATTTGCTGCCGCCTACTGCTGTCGGAGCTAGGTAAGAATGGAATGGGAGTGGATTGGGCAACTATGATGGCCAGTGGTGTGGGGTGTTTGTGGTGGCTAGGGCTAGCAAGAGATATCACACCACGGTTGCATGAGGAACAAATAAGGCTGCATGGAGGGAGGATTTTATATATACACACATAGGGCATAGTCCAAGAGCAGTTCTAGTGCTTCAGATCTCGGTTCGAGGGCTCTAGTGCTGCTTTCGTTGCTGCTCCAAGGAAATAATAAAAAGTTTAAAACTGCTCATTTGCTGCATTGTCTAGTTCTGTGATGCTGTGCTATGCGTGAAATATTTTAATTGAGCTGGAACTGCATGGTTCGCATCTTCTCACAGCTTCGATTTTGGTTCTGACATCCAGTCGTCGAATTCTCTAGTGTGCTATGTTCGATTATATAGGCCGAACCGTGTTTTCCTTGGTTCGGTCCAGGAGCAAAATATAAAAGCACCCAATAGTTATTTGACATATATATAGGACTATCAGTGTCCAACAAGTACCCTGAGCGTTTGCAAGTATCTGTGCACCGTAGCTCACCAGAACCTAGTAAACCCTGAACCATAAGTCCCATATCCTATCCATACCGCACATGGCGTCGCTTGAACGTTTTTAAGCTGACTTCTAGTTAGATAAAAGGCACCAATTAGAAAACTTAGAAATGAACTAAATATATCCACGTGGACCATCCAAAAAATAACTCAAATTCATGTAACTAGAACTACTTGACATCAACTAGACGTCTAGACCAAAGTACGTACAGAACACATATGGGAGAGTTTTAAAAGCTGCAGAACCAAAGAATGTTAAAAGGACTGCATGGAAGAGCTCTCCCAAGTCCCTGCTATTGTTAGTAGCATGGGAGATTTTGGAAAGAGATGTGTGACGTCCCAGCGTTGTTGGCTTGATAGCCTTAGCTTAATAACTGGTAACATCTGTACAGCTCTCTCTCTCTCTCTCTCTCTCTCTCTCTCTCTCTCTCTCTCTCTCTCTCTCTCTCTATTTGGCTTGTCCTGCTGGCAGTCTGCTAGACCGTTCTGCTTGTATTTTCCTTCTATATTGATAGAAATGAGCACAATCACGTGCTTCATTCGTTCCAACCAAAAAGGGACTGCAAGGGTTCTTTGCAAAGTCACTCTACCATTACCTAACGTGCAGTGCTGGATGAACTAAAAGAAGTGCTGGACGACGCAATGGATTTGAGCTACAAATTCCAGTTGCAATAGGAAGGGAGGTAATCAATTTGCTGCTGCCTACCGCCACCAGAGCTAGGTAGAGAGAGGATAGGGAGAGGTGGATTGGGCAACGATGATGGCCTCTAGACCATCCAAAAAATAACTCACATTCATGTAACTAGAACTACTTGACATCAACTAGACCTCTAGACCAAAGTACGTACAGAACACATATGGGAGAGTTTTAAAAGCAGCAGAACCAAAGAATGTTAAAACTTAAAAGGAGTGCATGGAGAGCTCTCCCAAGTCCCTGCTATTGTTAGTAGCATGGGAGATATTGGAAAGAAATGTGTGCCGTCCCAGCATTGTTGATTTGATAGTCTTAGCTTAATAACTGGTAACATCTGTACAGTTCTCTCTCTCTCTCTCTCTCTCTCTCTCTCTCTCTCTCTCTCTCTCTCTCTCTCTCTCTCTCTTTATTTGGCTTGTCCTGCTGGCAGTCTGCTAGGCCGTTCTGCTTGTATTTCCTTCTATATTGATTATTGATGGAAATGAGCACAATCACGTGCTTCATTCGTTCCACCAAAAAGGGACTGCAAGGGTTCTTTGCAAAGTCACTCTACCATTGCTAGGTAGAGGCCTGTTGCGAGGATGTCGGTGGTGACTAGGGCTAGCAAGAGATGACGCATCTCCGTTACGTGAGGAACATGCAGGTATGCATGGGGCGAGGGTTTTGTGCACACATAAGGTGCCATTCTATTTATTTAAAAATCATAACATTATCCTATACTTGTCTGACAAGTATCAGAGAAGTAGCACCGTCCGACAAATATCGGTATCGTGTAGCCCACCAGACCCCAAAAACCACAAACCTTAAGTTCTTTCCCTAACCTCTCCATGCAGCACTACGGATTTCTATTAGTTGCTCCCTGAACTGATTAGATCAGCGTTAAAACTGTGGACCATCCAAAGAAAACTCAAAATAACGGAACTAGATCGAACTACTTGACATCAAGTACTGGATCAAACTACGGAACACATGCGGGAAAAAGCAGCAGAACAAAATATACAGAACACTTGTTGGGGAAAAGAAGTGGAACGAAAATATACGGAACACAAGTGGGTAAAAAAGCAGCAGAACAAAATAATGTAAAAAGGATACGAGGGTTATTTGCAAAATCATCACGGTAACATCCTCGCTCATGTTAGTGTAAACTATGCCCACGGTAACGGTTCTATAGCCATGATGAACATCCAATCCAGATCTGAATCTAGACCCTTATCATAAGAAAGCTATTGAATTTACAGCACACACCCGCAAAAAAGTTGAACATGAATCTCATAATTAAATAAACTACCAAGAATCCAATTTTAATATCTAACAAGAACAGAGAGAACTATATAAGAAATCATGCGTGCATCGGGCAGATCTTTTGTTACCTTGTTGCTTTGGGAGGATGCGGAACCGGAGTGAGACATGGTGATGGAGATACTCTCGCAGATTACAAGCTAAACCAAAAGTCCTCTTGTTGCTTGGGTAAATATGATAGCACAAGCAGAACTGCAGAGGGTCAAGGGTTATAAATAGGAGAATGGAAGGAGAAATGAAATGAAACAACTGCAGTGTAAAAAGAAAACAGCGAACAGTTTTCACATTGTGACTCTATCTCCTTCTGTTTTGCCATGTGTACGACAGCTGGATCCTATACAATGACTCAACAACGTCTACAAGATGATAATGCGTGTGTATGTGAAATAAACTAGAAAATAGTTCCTTCTTAGTTTTGCCATTTATAGTAATGTAAATTGTTATGAGTAAATTAAACATGTCATTCGTGTATATATATGCACGGTAGTTTGCATTTCTCTTTAGATTCACATGCCCCGTCCTGCATCTTTTCACCAAGCCTTTGCATTAGGCGCAAGAGCAAGACTATCTATTCATTCTTTTGTGGAGTGAACAATCTTGACCCTTGGGAAATTTTTACCTACCAGGGGCGGAGGCAGAGGGTATTCCTGGTATTCCCAGGAATACCCAACTTATTTTGCAAAAGAACAAGTATGTACACAAAGTATATACATATGTATAATTTATGTTGGGTCAAATTAGACTATTTTAAGTCTATGAACATATTATCTAGCCCACCACATCTGTCTCAATATCACAACGTGTTTTAGTTGTCATCCTCCATCTATTTTACTTATCAAATTCAAAACTTGGGCCAGGCTAATAGACCCAAGGTAATTGTTTCCAATATTATAGGATGATCCAAACGCTAAGACCGACTCGTAGGAGGAGCACAACATTCTATACTTAATTTTCCACACAAATTTCAAGTCCAAATTTATAGCACAATTGAATAATTTTTTCTAAATTAGTTGCCATGTCTATAGCATGAACCATTTAATATTTACACTCAAATTTACATTGTCATGTATATTTTCATGTTGACACCTTTTATGTTGGGAATACCCAACGTCAAAATCTTGGCTCCGCCACTGTTACCTACCAATCCAAGCGACCTCAGGCTAACCCCCGGTCTCCTCCAGCCAACGAAGAGGGAGCTTGATGACAACACGGACAACCCAATTGGTAGTTGCCTGCAGTAGTTTTGGATGGCACCAGCTTGGAGCCATATCTTTCTGGTCAAATACGTTACTACATCGCTCGGATGTCAGTTGATCAAAATGCTGGACAGGTTGGAGCAGTGCTAAACATTTGAAGTAAATTTTGGACAGCCAATGATGAACATGCCATTCTTCCCAGTTATTATGATTGCAATACTGGAATCCAGCTAGTTAGACTCCAGGTTATTGAGAAATCAGCTAAGATATGCCTAATCTGATGCATGAAAGCGAGAATTTACTATTGAAATCAGCCTGGATATGCCAATATGAATGCAATCATTTATTATTGAAATCAGCCTGGATTTTGCCTAATATATGCATGCAGGCTTTCATAGCATGGCTACAATTGTTTGGCTGTCATCGGTGACGAAATGGAAGGTGCATGCTGTGCATGGGAGCGGGCTGCACCGGGTTTTACTGTGCAAAACTTTTATTGTTTGCCACCTTATAAAAAAAATGTGTCATTTTTTCTACCAGCCATAGAATACGAAAAAAAATCTATCTATTATCTTAGTATTTGGCCAACAAACGGAGCCTCCACGTTCGCTCTCAAGGCCTAGAAATTCCCACGTTAATCGGAGAAAATAAGAAAAATTAAAATTACCCACCACTGCCATTACGTAAAATTTACCCGAAAATACCCCTTTAACTATTTAAAAATTACCACCACTGCCATTACATAAAAAATAGCCTAAAACGTTGATACATATTTTTTTAAAATCATCCACCAATATCATTAGAAAAGTTAGGTTCTATAATATTGCTTTTTGTTCGTCTCTAAGGTTCAAGCTCATTTTAGCTTTACTCCAGAAATTCCTCTATACCATGATAACCCATATAACCTAATTTTTTTAGCTTATATATCTGATATGGTAGTCATGCTTTATTGGTTGTACGACACTGCCTTTTTAATTTTGAGTGGTTGTAGTTGTTGTTGGGTAGCCCAGATGCTTTATTTTAGCTTATCATTAACTAAAATTAACTCCAATCAAAGTTATTTAGTCAAAATAAAAATAAACGAAGATGTACATATACAGTATACCTATAAAAGATTGAGCAACAAAGATAATAGTAGTCTTAAAAAAGAAAAATATTACGACAATGCCTGAACTGTTTTGTCAACAATTTGGCTTAATGTGTAACAAGAGGACACTGGCAAGGGAAAAAAGTTTAGAAAAAACAAAAAGGATGCAAAAATAGATATATATATATATATATATATATATATTATATATATATATATATATATATATATATTCAAATTATATATACTAGCTAGCCGCGCAAATGCGCGGGTCATCTCTCTAGTTCAAAGTGTATTGCCAGGGCCTTGGGTCGCTTGTGGTGCCGTAGGTGTGTTCCTCATTGGCATCGTTACCCTCACGCAAAACACTCGTTCATGCGGTATCTCTAGCCTTTGAATTTGCACCTCCCCTTCTGCTATCTCTGCCTATTATCCCATTTATATGTCTTTACTACATGTCGTAATAGAGAGTTCTATTTCTGTTGACTCTCTATGCCTATACTATCACAGACTCTCGAAATTTCCACATTAATCGGAGAAAAAGAAAAAATCTTGACTGTCGATCTACGTGGAACCAATGCAAGTTGTAAGAGCTCAGATTAAAGGACAACATATTGATTTTAATGGTAACAGAAGGCCCACAAATCCAGAAAGACAAGGCATGCACGGCTCCCTACTGTTAATCCTAATTAAAGTTCAGTTTCATACGTGGAAAGCCCAGTGCAAGTAAATTAAGTTTAGTTCCATAAGAGAACATCCAAATGAACTATATAAAAAATTAGTACTAACATGATGTCGACACGCATTGTCTTGATCGCGTTCCATGCGACCTTGGCGGAGCCCATAATCTCTATGGGGATGACCTTGGTGATCACATCAAGCGCCATCATTTCCTCAACGTAGTCATTGTGGACCAATGGTGGTCACTCTTGAATGATGAGTGATTGACAACCGTTGTGTGGTTTAATGTATCTTCTGGCTTGTGATGTGCAGGTATAGGACGCGACATGGCGGTCGACGATATTGCGGTGAAGATCAAGTGCGAAAGGTTCATGCCGATGGACCAAGGGCGGTGAAGAGTGAACGAGTAGGCTTGGACCGAGGGACCCGAGGAGTCCGGGCGGAGTCATGGGCGATCCACATAGTGCGAGGAAAACCAAGAGTACATGATGGGATAGAGACGATGTCGGTCGAGTCAAGCGGGACGGAGGCGAGTCGAGTAGGCGGCCCGGGAGCGGGAGCGAAAGACTTGGAGGTGTCAGAGACTTGGCGGAGGCCGGACACGCGTCGACATCGGTGAGTCATGCCGTGCGGCGGCGTGCAAGGAGGGTTTGACCAGTTTGGTCTCAAAACTGGGGGTGAGTCACACCTGCGGGGTGTGCAAGAGGGTTTGGCGGTTTGGTCCTCAAAACCAGCCAGTGGCAGGTTTACCGATTTGGGCCTCAAAACGTGGTGGTGGGTTTGCCGGTTTGAGCCTCAAAATCGGGGGTGACAAGTCAGAGGACGCGTGGCACCATCACAAAGCTTGCGTCGAGGCGAAGCGAAGCCGTGAAGGAGCCGGGTCCATCTGATGCTTGCAGGAAAAGTTGGACGGTTTTACCCCTGAGGCTATTTGGGTTGTGTGCTTCATATAAGGGCATTTTGGACATTTAGCAAGCGCCTATATATATGTGGAGTGGCTGTTGGGGCAGCCATTTCTTGCTTCTCTTTGGTGGATGTCACTCTCATTTGTTTGGTGAGAGAGTTTTTCTAGGGTTTGAGAGAGGGAGAGAGGAGAGGGTCTTTGTTTGATCTTTTTGCCATCCTAGCTTTGATTGTAGCTACGAAGCTACGACTGGCTTGTAACCAGACCTGGTGAAGTAATCCAAAGATTGATTTCGTGCCAAGTTGCTCCATTCTCTTTGAATCCGAGATTTATCTTTTTTGGTATTTTCGAAGCTATTTTGGGGGAATTTTTGTTCTTCGCGTTTGGCTGCGATTTCGGTGAAATTGGTTGGGGGCTTTTGTTGCTTGGATCATTGTGAGCAACTTTGATGTGATCCCTCTCCAAACCCCTCATGGATTCGACATGAATTTGAGTTTTTCCCAAATTTGTTTTTCTTGATGGGCTCGGTTTCCTCCGAAATTCGTCATGAAGACTTGAGATCTGTGTTGGAAAATAGGCCCATGGAGAGGTCCATTTATGGAATCCCAAAGAAAGAGTGCATGGCATAGACTTGTCTCATACTGCTGCTTTGAGTTGGCACATGCCAACTTAAATACGAGAGCTCTCTCACTAGTCTGAACACTTGGAGAGAATGGGGATTGGGTTACACGTGCGCGCGTATTCACGTTCTTCTCGCGTAAACGAACGCGTGACTTGTGACTTGCGACGCAGCCAAGCCAAGTTTGTGTAATCCTTTTGCCATCTGCGTATTAATCTTTTGACAACGGTCATTAGAGAGGATAAGTACGCAGTCAATGCCTTAATCCCGAATTAAGTGGACGGTTACTACTGCCAATTAATGGGGCGTCATTATAGATGAAATAGCCAGCAGTGGGTTATCGATTTCTCTATAAGAAGACCTGAAGACGTCCAGGCAAGATACAAGAGAAACTCCCCACGATTTCTTTTTGAACTTCATCTCTGATTCTGAGCTGTCGGATCTCGCCGGCTCTTCTTCTTGGCGTGCACTGCGAAGGAGAGAAGCGATATCTCCGAACCCTTGTCGTCGTGAAGCCTGCACGAGAGGCGGCTATAAGGTTTCTGGGCAGCGCAACTGCTCGACCACTCGAAACTGATCCACTTCGTTCTGCGCTGCCTTTACATCGAATCTACAAAAGGACGCAGCGCTATTCTGTAAGTCTATAGATGGGTGATAGTGCAGCAATGCGTATATTTATGTTTGTTATATATATGCTGGCTATATCTATGATGTTCATGCTGTTCTCATTCTTGAGATTTATGCGTGGTTATTTATTTTACATATCAGTAACTTTTATTTACAAATTTTCCCTCAAATTAAAATCTGATAGAATAATTCGCATATCTCCAACAATCTTGTAGCCCTTGAAGATGTGATGCTGTGTCTCAAATCGCTTGTTGATCCGTTAAGTTTTGAGGGAGTAATTTACAGTTGAAGCAGAGGCTCGTTGCTGTTTCTTTGTTTTCTTGTCTCCTGTTCTTCAACGGGTGTAGCGCGAGAGGAGCTCGCGGCTCGCGGGCAGGCGTCGGCGCTCCTGCGCGACCCGCGGAGCGGTGCGAGCGCCTGAAGCCCACGCGGGCACGAAGGCCGAGCACACGCAGGGCACGAGGCCCAGCTCGGCCTAGCAAGAGAGCTGCCCACTCTGCAGGGGCACACGGCCCACGGCCACGAGCTCGGGCCAGCAGCAACCGGCGAGCAGGCCAGCTCGTGCGAGCAGCAGCAGGCCGAGCAGCTCACGGCCCACGAGGCCAGCACTCACGCGCGGCAGGCAGGCCTGCAGCTCCGAGCAGGCCGAGCAGCAAGGACGAGGGGCATTTGACCCATGGGCAGCACCGTAGGTACAGCCTTTTAATTATTGTGTTTATTGTTTAATCATCTTAATCTTGCACTTGCTAATTAATGTTAGCTTTTAATTAATCAGCCTCTTTAGCTAATCGTATGTACTATTGTGAGGGGAAATTTGTGTTCCCACTCGTTACAAGACCCTGTCCAGCTTCTCAAATGTGGGATCATCCCCGGCCCACTACTCTGACCATGTATATTGTCGACCCGACATTACTATCTGGCCACTTTGCATCAAAATTGTCCTTATTTTTATCTTGAAGACAACGCATTATATTAAAACCCCCACCAATTATGTATGGTAGTGATTCTTTACTACATAAGTATGCCATTTCTATTAAGAAATTTTTCTTATGTTCTTGTTGTGCGGGACCATAAACTGCAATCAAAGCGACATTTATTTTGGGACGAGAGAGTAGCGGTAACAAACAACTTGCCATGCTTGTCGCGCCATCCCACGACTGAAGAGCATGCCGTGCAGCCTGTTCGGTTGGCTGGCGGCTAGTGGCTGGTGCTGATTTGTTGTGAGAGAAAAGTACTGTTGGCTGGCTGGTGGCTGGTGGCTGGTGCTGATTTGTTGTGAGAGAAAAGTACTGCTGGCTGATAAGCCAAGCGAACAGGCTGGTCTCTGCATAGACTGGCATGCATCAGACGCTACAGACCCGCTCAACTCGAGCTTTGTTATCGAAACTAACTAAAATGACCATGAACGAGCTAGGATTTACCAACAGATAGTTCAGATCTTTGGAGAACGGGACACAACTTAACCAACACAGTTCCACTGCCAGTTGACAGACCGGCAATCAGATACCAAAATTCCAATGGCTTTGCTTCTTCATTTGAAGCTCCTGGTCACGATTTATCGAGATCAGAACTTCTGACTACTCTGCAACTATAGGGTTTCAGCATGAAAAGGCCAACTTTCAGCGATGACATGAGGCCCCTGAGGTCGCAGGTGAGCTCCTCCGCCGGGATTGGCTCACTGGTGTCAGCTTCCTTGATGGTGTCAAGCGACATGTATGGCCTGCATTCAACAGCACAACCATGCTCACACCATAGTACACAGTAGGATACACCTAAACAACCAGTAGGATACACCACAACAGGTACAGAACGAACCAATGTCGTCTAGAGACTATATGTTCAGGGAACCATATTTTTATGATCTCCAGGCCCAGAAGACAAATTACAGTCAAGGAGCCATAGGTGAAACCAAAATGTTTGGTACCTCTGAGGACTTCAGTTATGGGAAACGCTTAGGCTTGTTTCAGAACAGTCAGTAAGAAGTAACCACAACATGTTATAGAGAGAACATAACAAGGAAAGCAATATAAGATTTTGGTTTCTAATTTCCAAAGCAGGGATATAAAATCTTCAGAAAACAGGACAAGGTTTGGTTCCATTCAATAACAAACGAAAACCATCACATTGATCAACATGCGCAGCAGAAAGCCAGAAACTCAACCAGCCCAATTCCACTGCCAGAACGGCAAGTTATGTCCCAAATTCTACTTGTTCTGCTTCTTCGATTGAAGCTCCTGGCCACGGAAAATATTAGGAATTTGAAATTCAGGAATAAATTGGAGGTTTCACTTCAAGAGAAGGATAACAATATCAAATTCAGAGAACAGGACAAGGTTTGGTTTCATTCGACAACAAACGCAAGCTAACAAGAGTTAATCCATAACACAACATAACCAACACAAGTTCCACTGCCAGTTGATAGAACGGCAAGCAAACACCCAAATTCCAATTGCTCTATTTCTTCATCCGAAGCTCCTGGCCACCATTTATCGAGATCAGAACTTCAAAATTCAGACTACTCCTTAGCTAGATAGCTTCAACATCAAAAGGGCACAGGCGATCGAACATTCAGCGACGACATGAGGCCGCTGAGGTCGCAGGTGATCTTCTCCACCTGGGTCGGCTCGTTGAAGTCAGGGTGTTCCACGGTGGGCTTGTCAAACGACATGTAAGGCCTGCATTCAACAGCACAAAGCTCACATCATACTATCATAGGACTTCTAGTCAACCAACACGATTTCGCAGTGGAAGACAAGGGAACGGATGCGGGCACCACTCACCTTGCGGCCTCGGCGACGCACTCCGGTGGCAGCTCCGGAAGGAGCTTCTCGAGCATCCGCGTCATCTGTGCCCGAAATTCCTTCATCTGGCGGCACTCCTCAAACAGATGGCTCCACGTGAACATGATCCGGCCCGACGTGACGCTGCCTGGCCTGCCGATGTCGATGTCCAAGCGCTCCGCGAACTGCTCCGTCCACGTCAGGCAGCGCAGCCGCGGCGCCCGCAAGGTGAACGTCTTGTAGTCTGCGGGGTACCCCGGCGTGCAGTCCAGGGAGAGCTCCTCGAGCTCCGGGGCATCGATGGCGACGTCGGTACCTGGGCTGACGCACATCTCGTCCATATCGAGCCTCTTCAGAAGCGGCAGGCGAATGTCGACGCGGGCTACTTCGATGATGGCGTCGAAGATGCACAGATCCTCGAGCCGCGGGCACCACGCGCCCGGTGGGAACGACGCATCGATGGTGACGTCGTCGAGCGTCAGGGAGCGCAGAGACGGGAGGCACGGCCACTCGCGGAGCTCCACCCTGTGGAGGCACAGCTCCTTCAGGGCGGCGGCGCCAGGCCCGGCGACCGTAGGCGCGAGGTGGTGATTCGTCGCGACCACCAGGTCGCGCGCCGCCGGGGACAGGTCCACGGACCACGCGTCCAGAGGCGAGTGGCTGAGTCGGGAGATGCGGATATAGATCCTGCGCGCGTCGGCGAGCGCGACGAGGAGTCCGGCGTGGCGGCTCATGCGGCGGTCCCCGATGTCGTAGGTGATCATGAGGGTGTCCACCCTGGATCCGAACCCCTGCGCGCGGCGGAGGAGCGCGAGCTCGAGGAGAGTGAGGGCGTCATCGTTGAGGATATTGAACATTTCCTCCCTGAGGAGGATGAAATCGTCGAGCTCGAGCTCGACGACGGGCGTATGGCGATGGATGTGGCGCCAGGGCCGGGCCAGGGTCGCCAGCCGCGCGACCTGCCGGAACGGGAGGGAGGAGGCGATGTGCGCGCGGAGCTCGAGCGGGAGCGGGGTGATGTGATCGGCGCCGTCGCTGGGGGCGGTCCAGCCCACCCTGCGCCGGCTTCGGCCGGGCTCCGCCATCTTCTCCCTCGACGATCGCCGCCTCGCGCTCTCTCGTCCCTTCCGATTCTACAGGGTGGGTGGATTTCAGATTGGTTTTTGCTCCGGCAGTTCTTGTTGCAAAATATCTGTTTCTTCCCGCCTTAACATTTCGGAATAGAAAATTTCCCGCCAAGCTGCTTAGCCCGCGCAATTTGGACGCCACCGTGCCAAGCTATGCGATTGGGCCCAAAAGGCCCAGAACGGCAGGTGCTAGCTAGCTTTTTGTTAAAAAAGATTAGGGCACCTGCAATGGAGATGTTCGGACATCTAGCCCGGTTTATTTACCATCTAGATTATATAATCTAACTTATGAGTCAAGGGCACTATGATAAAAAGCCACCATGGACCATCAAATAATCTAAAATAAGCTGCACATGGGTAGCTTATGGTAAAAGGCCACCATGGACCACTTGCAATGGAACATCATGTGCAGCTTATTTTAGATTATTTGGTGGTCCATAGTGACCTTTTTACCATAGTGCCCTTGACTCATAAGCTAGATTATATAATCTAGGTGGGAAACAAACACCCGATTAAAGAACCATTTTGTCACTTCATGTACATCAAATGCTCATAAAATGGTTACCATACATAAGTTTGCTCTAGGTGCTTAGTAACTTTTATACTACATCAGTGTGTAATAACAAGGTGATGTTCCAACGAAACTGCAAACTTCAGTGCTTTAGACATTTAAATACCCTTCAATTTGAGTGTTTTTATTTGAATCAAAACAGTAATAACAAGGCAATGTTCTAGCGGAAGTGCAAACTTCAAGTTTTTAGATCTTTAAGTACCCTTGGATTTGAGCGTTTTATTTTGAGTCAGTGTTTTGGCTCCCTTGTAGTATCTCATATGCTACACCTCTGTTTTGGGATAGAAGTTCCAAAACCATGTACTAGCGTATTACAATGTAATTGAGTCCTTAAATATCAAAAAATTGGACCCACTGAATTTCCTACTTGCTTTTGCTTGTTGCTTCCCCTCCAGTAGCAGCCACAGCTCTTGCTCAAGTGTTACCATAACCTATACCTCACGGCTCGTCCCCCGAGGATGATAATTTGTAGTGAAGAGGGAAAAGGAACATTAGTCAGTCTCAATGGGATTTCATGAAGAGGTTCATGACATTAAATTATATGTCAAATCATCAATTTTGCTGATATGACGAGGAGAGAGAAAGAGAGGGGTTTCATCAGATATGAGAGGAGTTTCATCATCATGAAACTCAATCAGCACGGTTACCTAGTTCATGAGTCTAGGTAGCAATGAAAGTTGCACTAGGACTGGCTTTAGGCTAATCCCAATGGAGAGTTTTATTTTTGATGTTTCCAAGATTGCCATATAAGCATAGCAATATTTAATCAATGAATGAAACACCTCATGCAATGCACTATTTCATTTTTGTTGTTTCATAGGCAATACATGCAAGACACAAGATAGTTCCACATTTTTGTTGTTTCATTATTGTTGTTTCATGGACAATACCTTTTCATTTCTCTCCTCATTAATTTGTTGTCGCATCATAAAAAATAGTGACATGGCACCCAATTTAATAAAATGAAACTCCCATTGGTCTAAGGCAACAGAAGCGTGTGAGGGCATGACAATTGACAACTGCAGGTATGGTGAGATGATGGCAGATACTACTATCTTTTTTCAGGAGAACGTGGCGTGGGGGCAGGATTCTCACCAACTCACCAAATTCACTCAAAAAGCTTCTTACGAGCTCACAAAAACCAGAGTTTTAGCAGTTTTACCAGACACCATGCTTTGCAAGACAAGCCGTAGCCCCAGGGAGCGTGACGGTGGATGAAAGACCAAGCACCAATGCAACATAGGATTTTGGAAAAGACCCAGCATCACAGGATCAGAATAGCGTCACAGTATTAGAAACCAAACAGCACATTGTCGTCAGATCGAATCATTATTTTCAGGCTTCTGGTATATAGCGGCTCCCTAATTTTCTGGTACTCTGCAGTTTGCGCCAAAAACAAAGTCAGCAACAATGGTTGACAACAGACGCAGTATACAATAGATTGCAGATTGCACCTAAACAACAACTAAGCAGTAACCACAGTAGCTAACACGCACTAATATTCAGTAGTCTCTAGCTAGTGAACATTGCAGAGCCTAGACGTTCAGGGAGCCACATCTGTACGATCCCTAGTCCCAAGATACAAATCACAGTCAACAGGCCTTAGGTAAACACAACAGCAAAGCCACCTAAGTGTTGGTACATTCGGAGTTCTTTGTCAGTTCTTGCGTTGACTTCCTGTTATTTTCTTCCATTTCCAGCATTTTTTTCCAAACTGCGACTGCCACCTCAGCCTTCTGTTCAGCCTCTGGAGCTTTGCCTCAGAATTCTTAGCAGCCAGTCTTTGCACATAACTCACTAGTGCAGAGCACTAGCCCATACGTTCACTGGTCTGGACTGACAACTTTGGCAGGGACATCCTCCATAGACATGGGTCTACCTTCCCCATCTTTGGGTATGGATATATCTGTGAGGGTTGGTTCCACCGTGTTTGATCGCTTCTGCCTCTGTTTCATGATGATTAACATAATTAGGGCAACCCCTAGGTGAAAACAAAGGGTTTAGGATTTATCCAACCTTACCTCTTCCTCATGTATCCGTGCGTAACTCTTTGATCCAGTTCTAGGATGTCTATGATAAGGATGTTGTTCTTGAGAAGCTTTACATCGAGCACTTGTAGCCTATAAAACAAAACAGTTAAGCAAATAATCCAAACATATTGTCAAGATTCAAAAACTCCTAATCAGTCTTTACACACGAAATAATTGCAAAATTGGGACTGCAAATTAATTCAGTAGAATGTTCAACACTACCTTGGCCTTCTCAGTGCCCCAATATGCCACAAGGATTTTCCATTGTTCTTCTGGGACACGAAAATCTCGATCAGCAAGACGTTCCTCATCTGTATCATGGGCATCATATCGTGCATGTTTTAAGACACCTTTCCAGTCCTTCCACTTCATCCCCAAAGCGTTCATAGACCACATTTGACCAATTGGAGGGAGAACAAATTTGAGCTGCGCCAACCATCAGATGATGGGAAACTAACAAATTAAAGATCCATGGGAAGACAAATATCATCTTTTTCAGGGTAATAAAGGCACAGTTACACTTACATTAACTAAATGCATCATTGCTTGCTTGTTTTTCTGCGGAAAAAACCTCCAATCTGTATATGTCAGAGGTGCCACTGTTCCATCACGTGCAATTTGTCCCAGAAAGCTACTCAATGTGCCTGCTTCGTCTCCGATAGGTTGACCAAGATCATTGAAGGACACTTGAATCCTTTCACCCTCTGGCATGGTCCAGACTTTAAGGCAGAGACTAGGACCACGACCGCCACGTTTTCTCTTTTCCTTGCCACCTACAAAAAACTAATAATGAACTAAACAACCAATAGGTAATCTCTGAATTTACTCACATGTCACAACTATTTATATCAAAAAAATGTATTGCATAAAAATACCATCAGTTTCGTTTGGAGTCAGCTCATTGTCCATTAAGATATTAAACAGCCAACACCACAAGAAAAGTGCAGTAGCCCTTACCAGCGTGCCCTAAAATAGAATTCCTTTCAAGAGCTCTTCTAACCTCTGGAGGGTATGTTTTACAGTAATAACGTGCAAAACTTTCAGGATCAGACATATCAGGAATTGAAGCAGACTGTGTGGTGGCATGCAGATTATCTGCCTCATTGGATCTTCTATGAGGCATATTGTGCTGAGGCAATGAACCAGACGAAATATCATTGCTGACTCGGTCAATGTCTTGAGAATCAGATACAGTTCGACTCGGAGAAGCAGCCACATTTTTCTCATATTCTTTTTCAGTAGATTCATAGTATGTTGTGGCAGCTGATTGTTTGGCTAAACGTGTACTACGCCTATGCACAAACCCTTCATTTGAAGATGTCGAATTCCTCTTTGTGCTCTTATGAGATAATCTTGCAGTCAGCTGGCCCATCTCTGCTCCATCCTGCTCTGCCTGAATGTTATCGTTGGAGTGTTCAGGGTCTTGTTCAATAGGACTAATCAGATTAGGAGCTCAGTAGTCAACATCGAGTGGTTATCATTGGTCAAAATTTTAAGGTCCCTTTCTATTTCGTGAAAGGGTCACTGTTTCATCCTTATTCTTTCCCACATATAAAACTGAAACTTGGATATTCCATCTCTGGATCTTTTCATTTGTTCTCTTACTCCCTACGGAGATTCTTTTAATCTCTCTCTGATTTTCTATCAGTATTATCTAGACAGGATATACACACAAGACATCTGTTGCCAGCTTATTTTGAAGTTGGGCCTCCTCAACTATTCCAAATGTCTTCTTAAGCAAATAAACTATTCTAATATGGATTTATACATTATCTCTTGATTAACAGCTTCAATCAGTCTTAACCACATTACTTACCAGTGCGTAATAGCTCACTGAACGAGCGCCCTTGCGCTGAAGATGAACGGGGCTAAGCAGAAATTTTTCTATTCACATATCTATTAACTAAAAAAGAAAAATAGGTGAAGAATGAAATGGTAAACTTTATATGTAGCAGAGTAAGTGAAAAAGAAAAGGGGGAGAAAAAGCACACTTTTTTTTATCACATGGCTGAGGTTAAAACAATGAACTGGTGGCCTACATTCCTTGTGCTGACACAATGGATCACGCATGCCATGTCGAGGCAACCAGAAACCGTTGTAAAGAACGGCCTGGTGTGCGTCAAATGGAATTGCATTGGCGGCGTTATGTCAACATCGATCATATTTCTTGTAGCCTAAAGGGTAGTTCAATCGATCAGGCGCTCAATACTTGTTTGGTAAGGATGCATCTTAGTAGCTTGTAAGCAAGAAATTCCAGATGGTTATCTTATTAATTAGAGGCGAAGCCAAAAACCCATTGGAGCGTAGATTGCATAAGCGCATACAAATATTCGCCTACATGGAGAAAATGATGGTGGTAGAAATTAACCAGCAGCAAAAGTTTACAGTTTTTGCTAACAAATTACATCACCTGTATGGAGTGGACGTACATTGAGTGATTGATCATGGTTAGCAGTCCAAGACCTTGAAGGTCAACAATACTCCTTTGCACATACTCTCCTTTGGACCTTTTGACACGTAGCACAGCTGGACACTTGGCAATTGGCCATTAGCCGCAGCCGCTACTGCCTCCCTGCCTATAAAAACTTCCTGCACCTGCAAGAATTATTCATTCCACTTCCTAACCATCCAGATAGGCCAAAATTACAAACTAGACAGCAAGTAACAAATTCTTGCAGAGTTTCTAAATGATCGAAGAAGCCATGACCGCAGCCATGGATCGACAATGGCGCCTCCGTCACGCTACTGCTAGCACCAGTAAGTTTATTGCCCCGCCGCCACCAATGGGCGCCGCGGGGTACAGAGAGCTGATCCAGGTGCTAGCCACACCAGTGCAAGCTGCTCCGGCCATGCCATTCATGGTGGAGANCCCCTAGTATCTCAATAGGAGAAAGCAAGCTAGTTGCACTTGGCCATTCCTTTCCCTCATTTCTGCAACAGCATAATCGCAGGAGCTGCTCCTACATTTCTGAAGAAGAGCCTCAATTTCCACGGACTAGCACAAAATTAGCGCAGTGATGGCTATAAGCCATCTTGTCCTAGCAAGATAACCTATTGTATTTGGACGAGATAGCAGGTGCAAGCACAGCGGCGTAGTTAATCTGGAGATCGAGCGTGGAGGAAGCGCAAAGCACAGCGAACGAAATGAGGCATCGCCGCGTACCTCCAGGGCCTGGAAGGCCGGCGGGAGCGAGACCGGGACGAGCGGCGCGGCGGCGGTGGACAGGAGGTAGTGGTGGAGGCGCGCGGGGTCGACGGCGAGCTCGGCGCCGCAGACCGGGCAGCCGCAGCGCGCGAGGCCCGGGGGCACGCTGAGCATCGCCCCGCAGGACCCGCATGGCAGCCTCGCGCCCGCGGGGCACAGCCAGCACGGCGCCACACCCCCGGCACGGGACCCGCGCGGGGCCAAGCGGGAGCGCTCGGCGCGGGCGCGTGGGGGGCGGCGGCATGAGCTCCGGCGGGAGCGCCTGCGGCGTGGCGCAGCCGGGGCAGGCGAACTCCCTCAGGCCGTGCTCCACCTCCAGCGTATCCCCGCACCCGGCGCACCGCACCTCCAGGAGGTCCTCCTCCCCTTCCGCGGCCGGCGCCATTCGCGGCCTCGGGGAGCGAGCGGTGGGGTAGGTAGGGTTCACTCGCGGCGGTTCGCCGGCGGATGCGGCGCGCTACGAAATGGGTAACGCGGGGGTGGGGAGGACTGGGGGGGATGCGGCGGCTGCTGCTGCAGGTGGGCCCCGCGTCGTCTGGTGAATCCGGTCCGCTCGTTCTCGGCTTGGCCGTTGGCACAAGCGCCCGGATTTTTTGTGGCGGGCTGCGTTCTTGGCTTTCCTACCGGTTGGAGGGAATAGGGAAGCCCCCGACCCCCGTGCTGAGGTGTAAATGATACGGATTTTGTTCGTCTGTTTCTGAGTCTGGATTTGATCAGAGGAGTTCAAATCCGTCCATATTCGAGTCTGAATATTCATCAGCGATAACTTTAAAAATAGAATTACAGCTAAACTTTGTTAAAGCTCGCGGTTAAAGGAGAGTCTAGGATCAGAGAACGGTGGTGTTGGTGGTCGGGTTTAGGCCATCCCCAACCCAAGACATTACTTTGTAGTTTCCATAGCTGCCATGTCATATAGACACTACCATAGAAACTACACTTCCAATGTATAGTTTTTTCAAAATAAATTATTATCCAGTCTCCTCTCTTCTCTATTTTCTCACCCTATTCCCTTCCTTCATTTCTTGTTTTTTGTGTAGACATGGTTTCTTGCATGAGAAACAATTTCCTTCACTCACCTCATTAACTCTTATGACACATCACCAAATTGCTTACATGGCACCCTCATTAATACTATGGAAATCATCCTATTAGGAGGGTTGGGGATGGCCTTAAGAGAGAGAGGGAGAAGTTGAAGAGAAGGGGCATGTTTGGATGGAAGCCGAATACTGGCATTTCGTAATATCAGTATTGGGTACATAAGGTTTTGTTCACATTCGAATTGACACCTAAAATATTAATATAATCGCTCTTCATTTTGCCTGTGCATCACGATAAGCGTATATGGTCTACTGGAGATTGTCGTCCCTACAGTAGCGGATACACTAAAACCTACAGTAGCGGATACACTAAAAAGAGAAGCACTCGAAGCTCGGGTGTGTTAATTTGTAGCGGTAACTTTGTTCATGAAGGCGCAGAAGGCGTGACCTTCCCAGATTTCGCAGTGTGATCATAGAAAAATAAGGCTATTAGGATTTAATTACTCTGTAATTTTACCTAGTGTCTTCAAGGACATTTTTGTACATAGGTTTCGATGGAGATGCCTGGTTACAAGGATAAAAACCGGATGATAAATGTCCCCTGATCTCCCTGGCTCCTTTGGGAACCTTAATCCCTGCAGGGATCCCGCTGTTTTCCCTGGGCTTCCAGCCCACGTGGAAGCTTGGGCACGGAGGCCATTTGGGAGCCCACAGGCGTGGGGTAGCTGAGCCCCATCCGCGAGTTTTCCCCGGGGTGCCGACTCCCCACCTCTCGACTCCACGCACGCATACCCCGTCCCCCGTCCCCGTCTTCTTTTTCTTTTCGCGAGGGCAGAAGCAGCCGCGACGCCGTCGCCTCCCCCATCCGAGCGCCGCTGTCCCTCCGCCTCCCCCATCCGAGCGCCATCGTCGTTGCTCCTCCCAATCCAGGCAAGGAGCGCCGCTGTCGCCGGTCCTCCATATCCAGGCGCTCGCTTCGCGAGAAGACTGCATCGCCTCCCCGTCGCCCTGCCTTCGTCCAAGCGCCACTGCCCTGCCTCCGTCCAGGCACTGCTGCCCCTTCACCTCTCCATCCGGATCCACCATGGCGCCTACATCTTCCTGGATTTGTGAGTTCTCCCTTTCCTCATCTCATACTCAGATTGCCTAGGGTTTGTGCTGCTCATGGTCGTCATGAGAGGTCTGGTTGGCATCTTGATTCATCTAGCTAGTATCTTGATTCATCTATTCATCTCAGTTATGGATCGATTTCTGCGATGCTATTTGCCCGTAGTTACATACATGATTCATTCCTCTGCAGGTTAATTTGACGGCTGCTGATAATTTGCTGGAGGTGCAGGCAACGAAATTTGTGCCAGTTCTTTTATACTTTTGCCAAGGTGAGGAAGGGTACAGAGAATTCCATTTTTTTTCAAACATATATAGTTGTACCAATGTCTAAACTGAAGTTCTTGTTGTATTCTTGGAGCTCGGCAAGGAAGTAGCTCAATCGCCATCGTCTCAAGTCCGACATCGTAGCTGCTGTCAAGGAGACATCACAGCTCCTGCTAGGCGTGCCGCTATCCATCTTGCATCAGCAGTGACTACCACAGGGCAGGTGAGGAAGATCATCTCCGCACTGTCCTCTTTCCGTTCTGTACGAGTAGCTGCTGCCGGTGATTCTTACTACTACAATCAAGCTTTTTTTTTTTGCAAATTACTACATTCAAGCTTTGCATCTAATCCTGTCATATGCACTGGTTTTTGTTGCTGGTGATGAAAACATAGTCATAATTATAGCAGCAATTTGGTGCACTGCTTTTAGTATTTTGCTTACTGAATTTTCCAATCATGACTCAGGAACTGAATCCTAATGTGTGTGGCGCGGCCACCAGGAACTGAATATATACCGTTTTCCCTGAAAACTAAATCCTTGTGGCTCAGTTTTAGTTCATGCAACATTCTCCTTTATCAGCATTTGATTGAGCTCTCATTCTTTTCTATTGGCATGTGTGCATCTTTAGGTTAGTCCATCTGAATTAGAGGGTTAACTAATTTCTAATCAGCAGCTGTTCTTCTTGTTCTTACATCAACTTTATTGAATATGTGTACTCTATATCTCTGTTCTTGTATATCTGGCTCCATAGAAAAGCTATTTCCTTGCAAAAAAAACTTGACATGGTTTTAAGACACTGTTTTTTCTTGCAAAGAAACCTTCCTTTTCCGAAAAAAGAAGAGACTTGCTAATGGGCAACTTATCTGGACAACTCTATTAACACCTGGTGCTTTTGACTCTCCCATTCACAAATGAATGACCTTACAAGCAACTTTCATCTCCAGGTTGTGAAATGTTATGCAGGTGCCAGGCAGGAACGATTTTTTTAAAAACACACACACACACACACAACAATTGATACTGATCCAACAATAGGGAAACAATGGCGTGCAGCATTCTGACTATACTTTTAGCACTAGTAAAGCACCTCTTAACTACCGGTACCAATTGTCTATCTCCTGTTCCTATTACACTGCAATGGCATAATAAGCATGCATCATCTTTAACCATGTTGCTTCAAATAGATATATAAAGCATAAAATTGTCCCTAGTGCTGTCACTGATTTTAATTTCTTTATTTGTGCTGCAGCTTTCTACCTCTAGTGCTACTACAAATGAAAACTAAGAAGCCCCTTGTATCTGCCTTCAGATGGATGTGTCTGATGGATTCTGAATGAGCAAGTAGATTGAAGTGCAAGCAGCAAGTACATTTGTTTATTCTGTATCTGAAATCTGGTCTTTCTCCAGTACTCTTTGTTTTATTCCTCCAGTATGCAGATTGACGTGCAAGCAGCAAGCAGATTGACGTGCAGCCGAAAATACTACTCTTTGTTTTATTCCTCTAGTATTCTTCCATGTTAAATTCCCGCATGTTGTGCATGTACTGGACAGGGCTACCCTGTGTATTCCAAACAGCGACGGGGGGCAGGGGAGCATTACCCTGGGAGAGCAGGGGATTTCAATTAGACAGGGATAATCCCCGTAGGGGCATCCCTTCCCTGGGTTTTGCTTCCCTCACTCCCAAACTAGCCCTAAGAGGTGGCTTCATCACCTCCATGTAAGGGATTTGATTTTTGAATTTAGGATGATCAAGTCTGAACCTCTGTGTCCCTTGAGCACCATTTAATTTTAACCAACTGGCACGAAGGTCATTGCCATCGCTACCAACAGTTTTGATGTGTAAAGTTATCTCTAATCTAACTAATAACATGAGTCATCTAAGACACATATACGGCAAACATTAAAGGTATATATATAAAAATATGCAAACTAGTCTGCGTGAATGCACGGATTAATGACTAGCTACTAGTGTGCACTAATAGAGATCCTCTGCAGTAGCCGGCTAGCCGCAGAGGTGATTTCAATCACTTACGGGTGGGTCCGGCCTCACGTATCAATGACACAGTCTCTCTGTAGTTACTGCAGAGGAACCAGTTCCGCGCTAATACGCCGGAGAGTTGTGCGCATTGGATTTTGGACTGCTTGTTGGCTAAAGTACAAAACACTTTGTTTTATTGGAAGTGCGACAGTTTTATTTAGCATCGTGGACACGTCATAGCACACAAACACTAGCAGCACGATGGTGAGGGTGAGGTCACACTTGCATCACGGCATGATGGACCAGTTCTGGGTGGGGCTCCCCGAGGCAGGCGACACGATGGCCTCCAACTCCGCGATGCTCTGGTTCACGCATCCCGACTCCCCGAGCCGTGGCCTCACGTCCAGGACGCTCCCGGTGCCGTCGTTGGGAACACCCAGCGCTGCCGAGACGAGCCGGCGAGGTCGCAGGGGCTCACCACCACCCGCCCCGCGGCGTCGGCGGCCGCCAGGCATCCCGACCCTGGCGCCGCCGAGGGCCGCCGCACGGAGCCGTCGGGGTACAGAGCCCACTCCGCGCGGGCGCCGGCGCAGGGCGCGGCGAGGACCGCCGCCGTGTCCGACTCCGACACCTGCAGGCAGAGGTCGCGGTAGCCGAGGATGGTGGTGACCAAGGGCGCGGTGTCGTTGGTGGGGGTCCACGACTGGCCCGTGCCGCGGTCGTCGGCCTGCAGCGTGACGCCGGCGCGGTTGTCCGGCGAGGTCACGGCCAGCACCAGCCCGGTGGACCTCAGCGCGATCGTGCCGTCGGCCCGCACCTCCCAGACGGTGCGGCGCGCCGGGACGGCCGAGCAGTCGTGGATCACGACGGGCGATCCCGCCGCCTCCGCGATGCTGGCGGCCAGGCACATGCCGCTGCACCGGATGGTGCCGTCCCTCTTGAAGGTCCAGAGCTGGTTCATGTCGTCGTAGTCGTTGGATCGGCAGGGCCAGAGTATCAACTGTGTCCCGCTGACGTACGCGCTGTAGGGCACGTCCACGCACTTGCCTTCCGCCCCCACGATGTGCATCGTCGGCTCGGCCTGGCTGCACGCCGCCGTCGGAGTGTCGTCGTCGACGACGGACCTTATCACCGCAGCCATTGGAAGTCGCTGGGACGAGGAAGAAGCCGCCGCCTTCTTGTTGCACTTGTCGCGCTCCAGGAAGGACAGGAACGGCACAGCTCGAAGCACGTTGTCCACCCGCAACGGCGGCCCGCCATTGCTCCGTTCAAGGGCGACCGGAGCCGCAAAGGCGCCCTGGAAAGACTCTTGCACCGCAGAGGAGAGCGCCGGCCAGCGTGACTGGAGGCCCTGCATCAGCAGGCTCCGTTGTTCATCGGACACGCAGCTGCCGCCGGCGGCGCCGTCCCACATGCCAGCGCTGATCCGCCGCTGGACGTACGGGAACTTGGCCGCGCTCGCGACCATCATGTCGCAGGTGGCGACACCTTGTCTCATCTCTTCCTTCGTGGCCTTGCCGGTGGCAAACAGGGACAGCGACGAGATAGCCGCGTCGAGATCTTGAGGCCGCCATGTCGTCGCTGCTGCATCTTCAACGCCGCCGCCGCCGTCGCCGCCGCCTGCAGGAAAGCTCTCCAGCGGCGGTGGCGTAGCAACGGCGACGGCTGAACTCGAATACGGTTCAGCCCAGCACAAGGCCGAACTGATGAGGCACGAGTACTTCCCTGCGACATAGGCCGTGAAGCGAGCTCCGGTGACGTCCATCTTCAGGCTGATGGAAAGCCCTGCCTTGTTCGTCAGAGTTATGTTCAGAAACGTCTGCTGCGCGACGGCGTCGTCCTCGCCGAGGAGCACAGGGATCCCATTGCTATTCCCGCCGGCTGTAGTGCTCACCAGAGCGGCGCGAACGTCAGTGATGAAGCTGTTGTACTTCTCGGGGGTCACCCATGCGGTGCTGAACTTCACTTGTGGGTAGTTGTAGTCATATGCTGCCGAAGCAAGGCAGAGCCATGGCAACACCAGATGCAGCATCAGGACGGCTGGTTTTTTCTTCACAGCGACACACTGCCGGACATATGTGTGTATATGTAGTGAGGAAATTAAATGAGCATCATCTAGAGCTTAATATTGTTTTAATGTGTATGAAAATACAAATCGACATATATTGACGACGTTTACATTTAGATTGTGTAATGTGTGCTTGTTAATTAAGTACTCTCTCCGGTTTCAAATTAACAATAATGTTCTTTTTACAAGCTGGAGCATACGTTCACAGTTGATTTTGTTATATAGTAAAAGACAAAACAACAACATAATAAGGATACTAATTCATGAAATTTTTAGACAATGGAACACCAATACCACTTTGCAGGCAGGACGATCCCACAGAGCCGGCGATGCTACGTTGCTAGGCTACTACTTGTACAAATTGAACGTGGCGATGGATGGCCGGCCCGTCTCCTCCCCTTTTATAGCAAGCTAGAAAGGCGCAATAATGGCGGTGGCTCGGATGCAGCGACATGAAATTGTCGACATGCAGCGTGATCGCTCCAGTCCGAGGTCCCACCCCTGGCACACCCAACGTGTAGCACGCGGATGGTCCTGGCGCACTCGGCGACGGAGGCCAGACAAGAGACAACCGGCCGGCGAGAAACACGACGGCCCTACACATTATTGTGCGGTGACAGTGGATCCGAGGTCAGTTCGGTACTACGTGTTCATTATCATGCATTAATATACTATGTCACCAGTTAAAAAAATAGTTTACATGGTGGATTGTCTATTTAGCGGTATGCGAGCTATTTAATTTATCTACAAGTATGTAAATATTTGACATCGAGAGGCGCACAACATTTTTTTTTCCAAAATTAGAGTTTCCTCTTGCTCTTTTTACTACCTCCAAGGTAGAGAGGCATAACTTCGATAGTTTGATGTGGCAACAATATTGTGTTCTTTTTTTATTACTAGCAGGAATATATACAATCACAGTTCATTTTCTTTCAAAACAACAATAACATGGAAAATACAAACTCATGAACAATGGAACGGAGCCAAGAGGCAGGACCCAAATTTATTATTAGGGTAAAAAAAGTGTAATTTAGAGGACTAATATTTGGAGGGGCCAATATGTACCGCTTGATTGCAGGCCCGCAGGAGGATCAAGAGGGCCGCGGCCCGGCGTTGGTAGAGGACAGTAGCACTGAAAATCTGGGTGGTGTGGATCAGACTGATCAGCGGATGGATGGTTCGTCCCCAGCTAGTTTCGTGTCCTTTTATAGTTCGATGGATCGGAGGAGGTGGGTGCGAGCGGGCGAGCGGCCGTGTGTGTCAGTGTGAGTGTGTGGCGTTGCCGATCGACAGCGCCATGAATGGTGGACATGATCTATCATCGCTCGCAGGACGACAGCACCACCAGCGTGTGTCACGTGTGCCTAGCGTCGAGGAACACGAGGGATGCCGGCCGGTCCCGGGCGTACACACACCACTTTAGGATGTTTTTTTTTTTAAATGGAAAAGGGCTTCCATTAAAACATCTGTCCAGACATTTCGCTGGACACCAACAAAGTTACAGATTCAGGAAGACGGTCCTGCCAATACACAGGGCCATTTGCACAGGTTAGACCCAAAGCAGCTAATGTATGAGCTACTGAATTACAAGCCCGAGGGCAGTGAGAAACAGAACCGACAACAAAATCAGATTGCATTCTAGCTCTAATTTCTCTAAACATGGTGCTAAGGGGAGACCTATCAGAAACTGAGTCGCCAATCGCACAAGCCACTGACATTGCATCAGTCTCCACAATGATACATTGAATGCCCAAAGTTGCAGCATGCTCAATCCCCTTCAAACAAGCCACAGTTTCAGAGTGTTGAACATTTATCAGATGTTTTTCGAAGCCTGCTCCTGCTGCCACAGCTTGCCCCTCATGATCTCGTATAACAAAACCCCACCCACCTCTATTGGATTCCGCAAGAAAAGCCCCATCGCAATTGATTTTATAAAAGTCCTCCGGAGGAGCTTCCCATTTTAGTTGGCTGTCCTTACCTACAGAAATGTTACCTTGGAAAGAGTAATTCCAGTTCTGCATATGGAATAGGACATCATTTACCACCTCCTGGGCACTCTTTCTTCTTTCCCCTGCATTCATTTTATTTCGCATGGACCACCAACACCACATGAGTAAAACTACTTTCTTCTGCATATCATCTTGGAGGTCCCAAACTTTCTCCAGCATGTCCTTTACAGATGTTTGTGATAATAGATTTGTTCTCACATCCTCAATATTAAGGAGTAACCAACACATTTGCATATCCTTGCACTTGAAGAAAAGATGGCCAATATCTTCATCAAATCTTTGACAGACAGGGCAAAGAGTATTGAGATTAACACCTCTTTTAGCAATATTCATTTTAACTTGCAAGGAATTGTGGGCCAGCTGCCATACAAACACTTTCACCTTATTTGCAACATTCAGCCTCCATATTTTCTTCCAATTAAAACTACTGCCATCATTCAAAGAGGATGATGCATCAGCCCCATTTACTTGATCCTTGATTTTGATGCCCAAAGCATAAGCTGATTTCACCGAAAAAAGCCCCTTAGGATCAGGATGCCAGGCTGGAAAATCCTCCATATCTTTGAAAAGTGGCATCGATAAAATAATTTTAGCATCTTCCTCCCAAAAGGTATCTCTAACTAGCTGCTCGTCCCAAGAACCAGTAACAGGATTAATGAGATCAGCAACCTTCTGAAGGATGGATCCCCTCCGAGGTGTAATGACTTTTCTTGTGTAGTTCCTTGGCATCCAAGGATCTTTCCAAATATCTACTGAACTCCCATTCCCAATCCTCCAGATTAGCCCTTCCTTCAGTAACTGCACCCCTTTAAGAATGCTCCTCCATGTATATGAAATGCCTCCTTTTGCAGTAGCCTCAAGGATAGATTTATCTGGAAAATATTTAGCCTTTAATACTTGTGCACATAAAGTTTCTGGAAACACAAGGATTCGCCAAGCTTGTCTAGCAAGCATAGCTATGTTAAATGTATAAAGGTCACGGAATCCCAACCCACCTTTACTTTTTGATCTGGTTAATTTCTCCCAAGAAATCCAATGAATTTTATTCATCTTATCTTGTTGACTCCACCAGTATCTCCCAATAATAGAAGAGATCTCCTGACATAGCTCTTTTGTTATATCAAAACAAGACATGGCATATGTGGGTATGGATTGAGCCACTGCCTTAATCATAATTTCCTTACCAGCCTTGGAGAGCAGCTTTCCTTGCCAACCTTGAATCTGTGTCCACACTTTTTGTTTAATATACTCAAACATGCGTTTCTTCGATCTACCAATATAAACTGGCAGGCCCAAATATTTTTCATTACTAGCAAGCCTTGAAATCTTTAATTCTCTCAGTACTTGCTTCTGAATATCTTCAGTTGTATTGGGGCTGAACATTACTGACGTCTTATCCTTGTTTATCATCTGGCCCGAGACTTCCTCATATAGCTCTAAAATCTTCTGTAAACTCCTTGCTCCTGATTGTGTAGCTTTCAGCAAGACCAAAGTATCATCGGCAAAGAAAAGGTGGCTCACACAAACAGCCCCAGGACATACACGGATACCTTCTATTTCCCTTTTCTCTTCAGCTTGCTTGAGAAGAGCTGACAGACCCTCGGCGCATAAAATGAACAGGTACGGTGAGAGGGGATCGCCTTGACGTAAACCCCGCTGTGGTCTGAACTGTTCTGAATAATCCCCATTTATTTTCACTCTATAGCTGACCGTGGAAACACATTTCATGATTAAATCAACCCAAGCTGCAGCAAATCCCAGTTTACGCATTATCTTTTCAAGAAAGGGCCATTCTACTCTGCCATATGCTTTACTCATATCTAACTTTATAGCAGCTAACCCTGTTTTGCCTTTTCTTTTGTTTTTGAGGTAGTGCGTTAGTTCATATGCCAGAATGACATTATCAGTTATTTGTCTACCTGGAACAAAAGCACTTTGTGACAGGGAAATAATCTCTGGCAGGACTTTCTTTAGACGATTAGCTACTACTTTAGATATCAGCTTGTATAGCACATTGCATAAACTGATTGGCCGAAGATCTTTCAACTTGTTTGGATTCTTCACTTTCGGGATCAGAACAATAATAGTCTCATTCCACCTTAGAGGCATGTGATCTCCATTGAGTACAGCCAGCACCTCTTTCTTAATATGGTCTCCCATAAAATCCCAGAATCGCTTGTAGAAGATAGAGGGAATTCCATCAGGACCAGGGGCTTTGAGATCCCCAATACCATTCAAAGCCACCTCCACTTCATCACCCGTGAAGGTTTTGAGTAAGAATTCATTCATGGCTAGTGAAACCTTCCTTTGTACCACCTGAAGCACTTCATCCACTCTCTGACCTGCATGAGAAGAAAACAAACATTTGTATTGGTTAGTAATAAAAGATTTCAGTCTCTTCCCCGCCACCACATCGCCACCCTCATCCTTCAAAGCTTTTATAAAGTTCCTTCTTCTCCTTTCCGAAGCACATGCATGAAAAAATTTTGTATTTCGGTCTCCTTTAGTCAGCCATAGGGAATGAGCTCTTTGCTTCCAATAGATATGGTTCTGTTCTAGCAGTCTATCTAACTTGAACCGCAGCACATGTTCACGCTTCACATTGTCTTGGGACAGCCTACTTCTTCGACACATCTCAAGCTCCTTCTTTGTTATGTGTTGGGGAGGCATGAATGTGGCTAACTCCCGAAAGACGTGAAGGCATAATCAAATTACCCCTTCGTTCTGAACCAGCATTATTTCTTGCTTTTTTTCTTACTCAGGCAACTCTGGTGAAAGGTTCGGAGGAGCAGAAGGAGCGAAGGGGTAAGCACCTACCCCTTCGCTCGACGAGGGACCAGACGCATAATTGAAGGCGGGGACGCCCAGCCAGCGTGGATGGGCAAAGACGCGTGGCACGTCATCATAGGCGCGTCAAGAGCCGAGAATCACGGAGACCCGTACAGAGGAGCAAAGTACCATTGTGCCCTCGAATATGCTGGGGATATAGTTGTTGCAAGGGCACTCAGTGTAAATTAGACCTCTCTGGCAGCCTATAAAAGGAGGGCAGGAGAGCCCCGAGAGGCAGTTGGCCCCAGGACTTGTAACCTAATTCCGAGCACGTATGAATATATAAATCGAGCCCATCATTTATCGTGTGTCTCTCCTTTTCCTTGCTGCTCTCTCTCTCTCTCTCGATCTCAACCTGTTGGATTCCTCCGAAATCCCAACAGTAGCGCCGTCCGTGGGGACCGACTAACATCAGATCGGGAGAGTGGCCGAGATCAGCACCATGCCTCCTCCAAAAAGAAATCCACCACCATCAAATGCGACAGCAGAAGAATCCGCTCCAGATCCAACCGACCCAAACCTAAACACATCAGAAACCCTTCCAACCCGCCCAATAAACACAACAGCCGCAGCCGCAGAAAACAGCGACTCGGCAGATGCTAGACGAAGCTCAAGAATAGAACAAAACGCAAGAAAACAGCAAGAGTTGATCCAAAAGCAGATAAAGGAACAAAACGCAAAAGAAGCAGCACTGGCAGTAAAGAAAAAGAAAGCAGCAGCCAATGCATCGACATCGCAAACTCAAGATGAGAGAAATCAAATTTCAAAGCTAGAATCTCTGCAAAGGCAAGTTGAAGAAAAGAGGAAAGCAATAGAAGTATTGAACGCCAAAAAGAAAGCAACCAGATTCAATCAAGAGCTACTAGAAGCTGAGGAATTGCTAGCAAAATTGGATGAGCAAATACTGTCACTTCAAAGTGATGAAGAACCGCAAGAGCAGGAACTGCCAGAGAGAACACTGCCAACCAGACAAACCATGCAAACATTCCACCAAACACAACAACTTGAGGGCCCCAGCGAGAGTGGCTACGTGCAGCAAATAATAGACCCCATGTCTCCACTCTCAGCAGCACTCCAAGTACAGTCATGGCCGAAGGGCTTTAAGCCACACAAATTGCCAACATTCAACGGCCAGAATGATCCAAGGCAATTCCTCATGGCCTACGAGGCCGCGGTCACTTCAGCCGGAGGAAACAAAATGATATTGGCAAAATCATTTGCAATTGCCGCGAAGGGGGTGGCGCAAGCTTGGTTCTCAAGCCTAGAACCAGGATCTGTTTACAGCTGGGAAAGATTGAAAAACCTAATACTTCAGAATTTCAAAGGATTCCAATACAGCTTGAAGGGAGCAACAGACTTGTTCAATTGCAAGCAATTGAAAGATGAACCACTAGAAGCTTACATGAGAAGATTTGTAGCATTAAGGGCACAGGCAGTAAATGTACCAGAAGCCACAGCAATTGAAGCAGCAATCAAAGGATTAGCAATAGGCCAGTGTGCGGCAAAATTGGCAAGAAAAAGGCCAAAAACACTAGATAAATTATATGAAATTATGGCAAACTACTCACTAACAGACAGAGACCTTCGCAGGAGACAAGAAGAAAGAGATCAGTTCAGAGGAAAGAAAACCAAACAAGAGCAGCCGCAGTACGCTCAGAATCAATACTTTCAACCAAGGCAAAATTATGATACAAAATTCATAAATCAAATAGAGCACTCAGAAACAATGGCCACTGAAATTGAACCGCGACAACCAAGTTATGACAACAAGAATGAACAAAGTCATAGCGGAGGCCGAGGGGGAAGAAACAACTTCTCGCAAAGAGGTGGCCGCGGAGGTCGCGAAGGTCAAGGAAGAGGCCGAGGAAGATCTAATTACAGAAATCCAGCAGACTTGTGGTGCACATATCATGGAAAAGGGGCAGGACACACTACAAACTCATGCCCATACACAATAGCAAACAAGGAGAAGATCGAGAAAGAAAAAGAAGAATCAAAGCCGAAGCAAGTAAACCACACAACAAAGCCAGAAAGCCAAGATAACTCCTGGTTGCACCAGCCATACTGCCCTGTAAACTACGGCATAGGCCCACTACACCCTTCGCTCATGTATAACCTACAAACACCCTTCACGCAACAGTACCAATTTTCAAACCAATCCCAAGCACCAAATCAAGGGCAAATGCGATGGGAACAAGCAGGTCCATCACAACAAAACAACCAAGATAATCAAATCCCACCACCCCCAAAGCAAGAAAATGATGGTTTCACAGTAAACAACATTCTCCCGATTACTGGTGGATCAGCAGGAACCATCCATACATCAAAAAGACAAAGAAAAGATTGGGAGCGAAGGGTTAACCATGTGTCAGATGGGACTCAGCTGAAGTCAGATTACAGCCACATCCCTATAACGTTTACCCAGCAAGATCTAAAGTTAGCAGACTACCCTCACGAAGACCCCTTCGTGATCAATGCAAACATAGAAAAGAACACATACTACGTCGGAGGAAACAACGTCTCAAGAATCCTAGTTGATGGGGGCAGCTCAGCAGACATACTATTCTCCTATGCATTCAACAGCATGAAAATTGGTGCAGACAAATTAGAAAAGGCAGAAAGACCACTATATGGCTTCGGTGGGAAGAGGATTGAAGCATTAGGAAAGATAACACTCTGGGTATACTTTGGCTCCCCAGAAAAATACAGAGCAGAAAAAATAACATTCGACGTGGTCGACATCGACTACCCATACAACGCAATTTTCAGGACGAGGATTCATCAACACGTTCTCAGCAGTCATTCATCACGGCTATCTTTGCATGAAAATGCCATCGCACAATGGTGTCATAACAGTGTACGGCAATCAGGACGAAGCGCGAAGGGCTGAGGAAAATGTGAAGTCAGACCACAAGCACATTCATGTCATCGAGGAAGAAGCAGCACAAATATCACAAAAACAAGAAAAAGTCATCAAAGAAAAAGCAACCCCTTCGGGAGATACGAAAACGGTGCCCATATGCAAGGACACTCCAGACAAAACGGTGATAATAGGAACTGAGTTAACACCTGACGAAGAGAAAAGACTAATCAAGCTCCTCAGAAACAACATTGATGTTTTTGCATGGTCATCAAACGACCTCAAAGGAGTCAGCAGAGACATAGCAGAACATTGCCTCAATGTTGACCCAAGCTACCCACCAAAGAAACAGAAACAAAGAAAGATGTCTCATGACAGAATAATAGCAGCGAAGGCAGAAGTGCAGAGGCTACTAACAGCAAACGTCATCAGACCAGTTCAGTATCTAGAATGGCTGGCCAACACAATACTTGTGCCAAAGAAGAATGGAAAAATGAGAATGTGCATTGACTTCACTACCTTGAACAAAGCATGCCCAAAAGATGACTTCCCACTACCAAGAATAGATGCACTCGTTGACTCAGCAGCAGGATGTGAACTACTTTCACTGCTCGATTGTTTCTCTGGTTACCATCAAATCTGGATGAAGAAAGATGACGAAAAAAAACAAGCTTCACAACCCCCCTCGGAACATTTTGTTTTATCAGAATGGCCGAGGGGCTAAGAAATGCAGGATGCACCTTCGTCAGAATGACGTCAACGGTGTTCGCAGAACAACTAGACAAAAATGTATCAATCTATGTGGATGATGTGGTGGTAAGAAGCAAAAAGGCAGAAGATCACCCCACAGATCTGATCGAAACGTTCGCCAATCTGAGAAAATCAGGGCTAAAGCTAAATCCCGAAAAATGTGCATTCGGAGTCAAAAAAGGAAAGTTACTAAGATGCATTGTATCACGAAGGGGAATAGAGGCTAACCCAGAAAAAACAGACGCAATAAAAAACATGAAAAGCCCAACATCAAGAAGGGATGTGTAAAAATTAACAGGGAGAATAGCAGCTTTAAACAGATTCATTGCAAAATCTGCAGAGAGAAGCTTACCATTCTTCAAAGTCTTAAGAGGATCAACAAATTTTGAGTGGGCACAAGAGCAACAGAATGCTTTTGAGGAACTGAAACAATACCTCAAGCAGATGACAGCATTAACAAGTTCGACACCAAAGGCAAAATTGCTACTATACATAGCAGCAACCCCCTTCGCTGTAAGCGCAGTGTTAATAGAAGAGAAAGAAGATGTGAAGGATGACCAAACAATGACAAAAATAGAACAAGTACCAATATACTTTGTATCCGAGGCACTGTCGGGATCAAAGTGCAACTACTCAGAGATAGAGAAACTAGCCTATGCAATCCTCATGGCATCAAGAAAACTGAGACACTACTTTCAAGCCCACCATATCACAGTACCAACCAACTACCCGTTAAGGGACATCTTTGAAAACAAAGAATCTTCAGGAAAAATAGCAAAATGGGCAGCAGAGCTGGCTGAGTACACAATAGATTTCATTCACAGAAGTGCAGTAAAGTCCCAAGTATTGGTAGATTTTATAGCAGAATGGGTACCAGCAAGAAACGAAGAAGGGGAAGAGATAAAAGAACAAGTCTGGATCATATATTGTGATGGAGCCTGGGGAGAGGCTAGGGCTGGCGTTGCGGCAATAATAACATCGCCAGCAGGAAACAAAATCAGATATGCAGCCAGACTATGCTTTCCAAGCATAAACAATATTGCAGAATATGAAGTCATACTGCTAGGCCTTCGCAAAGCAAGAATGCTGGGCGCAAAAAGAGCAATCTTGAATTCAGATTCAGAAGTTGTAAAAGAGCAAGTTGAAAAGAACTACAAGAAAAACAAGGAAATGTATAAATATATAACAGCCGTAAGAGCACTTGAAAAGCATTTTACGGGTTTCACAATAAAGAAGATACCAAGAAACGAAAACAATGAAGCCGATGCCTTGGCAAAGAATGCAGCAAGGGGCGAAACCCTGCCACCAGATGTTTTCTATGAAACACTGAAACAACCATCACCAAAAGCAGAATGCCAAATATTGCATATAAACAACAACAAGAGCGAAGACTGGAGAGCTCCCATCGTCGCATTCATCAATGGAACATACGAGCCATTCGATGAAGACGAAAGAAAAAGACTCACCCAAAGAACTAGAAATTACAAAGTCCTAAACGGAGAGCTGTACAAATCAGGTGTATGCAAACCATGGCTAAAATGTGTAACAAAAGGCGAAGGCCAAGATATAATCAAAGAAGTACACGAAGGGCTCTGCGGATCTCACACAGGACCAAGAGCAACAGCTGGAAAAATATTCAGGCAAGGTTTCTATTGGCCAACAGCACTTGAGGACACAAAGGAGCATATAAGAAGATGCAAAAACTGCCAATTCTTGGCAAACAACTCTCAAAGACCATCGTCCATCACTCAATTAATAACACCATCATGGCCTTTACAGCGATGGGGCATCGACCTGGTAGGACCACTTCCTGCCGCACAAGGAAACTTAAGGTTTGCGGTCATAGCAGTTGAATACTTCACAAAGTGGATAGAAGCAAAGCCATTGGCAACAATAACGTCAAAAACAGTTCAAAAGTTTGTATGGCAAAACATAATATGCAGATTCGGCACACCAAAGGAAATAACAGTGGACAACGGCAAACAATTCGATAGCGACACGTTCAAAGAATTCTGCTCAACTATAGGCATCAAAATATGTTTCGCATCAGTATATCACCCTCAATTAGGGCTGAACAAAAAGCTCGTAACTCGTTAGCTCACTCGGCTCGTGACAAACTCGGCTCGGCTTGATGCATTAATGAGCCAGCTTGAACCACCAACTCAGCTCGTTAGTATAACGAGCGAGTTCGAGCTGCTCGCGAGCTGGCTCGCGAGCCAAACGAGCCAAGACACGGTAGCGGCACGGCAAACGAGCCAAACGAGCGGCAGGGCAGCGGCAGTTAACCAAGCTCGTTTTCCCCCCAAGCTCTGAATGCACCAGAAAGTACCCTTATCTCTTCATTTTTCCCCCAAGCTCCCCACGCGGCCACGTTGGTGCCTGACCACCGCCACTTTTTCCCCACCTCGGCACCGCGGCTGCCGCGCAGGGGGTGCCATCTGAGCTCGGTGGCGGGGACGCGCCGTCCGCCATAGATGGCTGCGTGGCTGGGGCCTCCACGTGCCAAGCTCGGCGGCGGGGACGCGCACATGCACAGCCCAGTGGTGCCTACACGCGCCGCCCGCCAATAGCTCGGCCGTGGGGCCATGTCAACAATGGGCCGAGGCCGCCGTGCTTCACCGCCGGAACCTGTAGGCTGCCGTTGGTCCCGCGCCGCTTGCGTAGATCTGCCGGCTGCAGGCCCAGATCTGCCGCTAGGCCTAGTCAGCTTGCGTGCGGGTCAGGGCCTCTGGTGCCCGGTCACGGCC
>CM014271.1:67207033-67220057 GCA_004135705.1 Alloteropsis semialata | reverse complement strand
CCGTGAAAGAAATAAATCCGAGAGATTTCGTTCTGAAGAGAAAACCAAGCGCCGACAAAGCAGGAAAGCTGCAGGCTAAGTGGGAAGGACCCTACCTCGTAAAAGAAACAAATAGGTAAGGATCATACAGACTACAAGACATGGACGGAAAAGAACTGCCGCACTCATAGAACGCGGACAATTTGCAAAAATACTATCCATGAGCATAAATGCTCAGAAAAAGTATCTTCTAGATTTTCTTAGTTTCTTTCATATTTTCAAAATTTATGTAATCTTTTAATTTCTTCAAGAGCTGTACTCTTTTCCTCACAGGGGGACCCTTCGTTTAGTATCTAAACTACTTGAAGGGGTGAGTTTTTTAACGAGGCAGACTCTCTTGTATCCCATTTACTACGGAATTATAAGTAGTACCCCTGCAAACAGAGTCTATGGACATGTTGAAAAGTCACATACATTTAAATAGTATGTGACCTTATCAACAAAATCAAAAGGAGAATTCGAAAGTCGACAAGCTATAGCATATTATGCAAGCTTGTCCAACTTCAGCTTAACAGACAAAGGGAAGGAAAAAACCCTAAGTCTCGAAAAGGCTCGTAAGGCCTTCGCATCTCAAAAAAGAGAGCATATGATAAATCCCATCTTGAAAAGGCTCGTAAGGCCTTCGCATCTCAAAAAGAGAACATATGATAAATCCTATCTCGAAAAGGCTCATGAGGCCTTCGCATCTCAAAAAAGAGAGCATATGATAAATCCCATCTTGAAAAGGCTCGTAAGGCCTTCGCATCTCAAAAAGAGAACATATGATAAATCCAATCTCGAAAAGGCCCGTGAAGCCTTCGCATCTCAAAAAAGAGAGGGTATAATAAAAACCCATCGCAAAAATGCTCATAAGACCTTCGCAATGTAAACTAAAAAGACTTGTGAGGTTACATCAAAATGTTCCTGAAGCCTTCACATCGCAGAGAAAGTGTGATACAAACACATCTCCAAACTTATCTGCAACCTTTCATAGTAAACATTAAGAACATCATGAAAGATTCAACACTATAAGAAAATTTCCTCTTTATTAAATATATCCCGATGCAAATACAAAACTATCTCGCAAGACAGAACATAAAGAAGAACAAAGATATCAGCTGTCACAACGACAGCCAGATAGAGTTGCAGGCATCACAAAAGCTACAAACAGAGCCAGCTTGGTTCACATGAACTCATCGCAAGCTCTCTTCTAGCCCCCGGAAAACCTAGCAACTGTCACAAGGCCAAAAGAGTTAATTCAGACTAGCCCCTACGTTCACTCGAATCCGGATCGGTCACACGTCAAAATAACGAGCAAACGCCAGAGACAAGCATCAGCATCATAGGAACACTGAGGCTATAACCAACTCTTGGCCCAGTCGCAAGCACTCTTCTAGCTCCACGGAGGAAAACACACTCTCTCAAACTCTGGATGGGAAGCAGGAAAAAATCTGCGACCATACACAACAAGCAAAGGCAAACCCACAGGCAATTTATAGAGGGGAACGTCACGGGAGCCCGTGACCACCGCACCAGAACAAAGAACCTGTGAACCCGATCACGGAGTCACAGTACACACAAGCGACAAAACAAAAGGACAGTCACAAGACCAAGAAAGAACAAGCGACAATACACAACACCTTTCTAGAAAGGTAGAAGGCAGACACATGACAACAGATCAGATAAGGTCGTCGTGTCCACATCAAAATAATGTGTATTTTTACAATACAAAGGCTAGGGGCTACGCCCAGGAAAAAACAATCCCAATCATTCTAACAAATCATTAAGAAGATTCATCACAAACCCTATCAGCCAATTCTGATATCAAGTTAACAACAACTCCATCAATAATCTCATTAGCCATTCTCCGAAGAGTATCAGCATCAGGAACTAATCCCTGAAGAAAACAAAAAAGAAGAAACACAATCAATATCTAAGAACTGTTTCTATCACCCACAAGTTCATCTTCTACTGAATCTTTAGCTAAATATGTGTAGCGAGGAGCACAGTTAATCTCATCTACAGGCTCAGGCTTCGGCTCAAGTAGCCCCTGTGCAACACTATCATCACCACGTTCTATACGATGAAGGATCCGACGAATCCGCCGTTGTGGCAACACACTAGGGTCAAAGTTTTGCCAAAAATCCTTCGCTTCAGCGTTGCGCTTATCATAATACTTCCGATGATGAGACAAAAAGTCATCAACACCAAGATCGGGATGACGCCGCTTAAAGTCATCATAAAGAGAACCAGAAATCATAAAGCTTCCCCGCCGATAGATTAAAGCAGAAGTTTCTAAGACAATCCCCTGCGCAGGGTCCTCAGGAGGGACCTACGTAGGCACAGAGTATTAACATTACAAACCAAGTACTCAGAACAGCAAAGCACCAATCAAACATTAACAGTTCATTCAACCTGATCGCCAGTTGGAGAAGCAGCTGCTGGATCAACAACACTCGTATCAATGTTAGCAACAGGACCAGCAGCCGAAGGATTCACAAGTGTGCCGGACATTGGTGCAGCATCAGCAGAAGCAGAAGTAATGCGAAGTGGCAGCCGAAGGGGTAGCCATGGTAGATGATGGAGTACCCGAGCCACCGGAGATTTTCTTCTGCAAATCAAAGACCAGGACCCTTAGAACCCCTCCCAAGTAGAGTACAACAAGGGGGAAAGCTGCTACCAACCTTAGTTCGGTTATGCTCCGCCTCCTCCAAAGCCAGCTTCATACCTCGCGGCACCCAGAAGCGTCTAGCAAAGTTCTTTGCAATCGACGCAATCGCATTGCCAACAGTTTCATAGCTCATGTCGCCAGGATAGTCAAACTTTGTGTGGCGTACATGTTCGCAACCCAATTGAGTCATAGTATATGCGAAGCTATGAACTGCCACGACAACTGAGAAGTTAGAGAAGCTGTTCGCCACAGTCTGGAAATCAATGAAAGAGCTCTCAAGCCAATCAAAGTAGGCAGAAATATCTGAAAAGTCAAAGCCATCCAGAACTTTCAAGTCGGCGCCGAACGACTGCACAACTTTGCGAACTTTTTCTGCAGCACGCGAAGCCCTCTCAACCAAAGTCTGCTTGAAATGATTAAGAGCCAAAGTAGCTTCATCTTTCAGCCTTCACTCTTCAAAAAGACTACTAACAGCATCTTCCTTAAGTTTCCTCTCCTGATCCAAAGCACGAAGGGCTTCCTCAAGTTGACCCTTCGCATCTGAAAGATCATTGCCCAGATCAGCAGCCTTCGCTTTCAAATTTTCAATCTCATCAAGCTCTTTGCGAAAGGACTCAAACTGATCAGAAACCTTTCGTTTCTCGTCAACTAGCTCCATTTTTTCACGCTCGAGGCGTTGTTCACGTTCACCAGAGATAAACAACTTCTCCTTCAACACTTCCACTTCCTCTTCAAGTTCAGAAATATGAGAAGCAATTTCATCATCAAGCTTGTTCGTCTCCTTTAGGCGATCACAGCTTGACTGCAGAAGAGCCCGTGAAAGTAGCAGACCCTTAACCGCATTTGCTTGAATAGCATAGTGGAGATCGGGTTCACTGCGAAGGCGCAGTTTGTCCTCCAACTTGGGAATAGCAAAGCTATTCATAACCCCATCACAAATACCAGCCTCATAGCAATTAGGCAAAATCTTCACCTTGCTGATATTGCGAGCAGATATAATCCGAGCCCCCTCTGGAACATTGAGACGCTCACTGAAGAAACGAAGATCTTCAAGCTGGTGAGCCGGGGACCTGGCAGGAAGCTCAGAGCTGGGGGGAGATGTAATACTAGCACCTCTCAAAACCAAATCCTGAGAACAGTCGGTGGCTTCGGCATCAGCACCCACAGGCTTCTGTTGGCAACCAACCTCCTCTTTAGTTGCCTTGGCATCTCCTTCCCCGGCTGCATCAGAAATCTTACGAGATTTAATAACCCGAAAATTACCAGCAAAAATGTCAGAGAATTCAAGTGAATTACCACTAGAATGAATGCTTTCCTCCGAGTCCTCCCCTAGCATGTCGAACAGCTGAAGCCCAGTGTGACTTTCTTTGTTGATCTCTTCTCAACCGGACCAACCAAAACTTCTGTGGCCTTCGCAGGCGAAGGCCCAGGCAAATCATCACCTGCCCCCTTCGCTGACCCTTCAGCAGAAACATCCATCTGACGAGAAGAGCCACCTTCACACAAAGCAAAGTCATCATCAAGAGTCTTTCGTGTCACAAAAACATTATTAGCACAACCATACTCTAAAGAAGACCAACGTTGGATACCAGCACCGGGAGAGCGTTCATTTCGATACTCAGGCCTACCTTCAGGAACAGCATAATCTCTCGCAGCGCGCTGAGATGTAGTGCTGCGTATAGCTTTGAGCTCAGCATCCCTTCGCTTGTCGAGGAGATCAACAGCCCTCGTAGAAACAACCACATTAACCCCTTCGCCAGAATCAGCATCTCTCGCTGGCGAAGGTAACTTACCAGAAACATCACCAGCACGTTGGCGCTTAGCTGTGCGCCCACCCTTGTCAGATTCATCGCCTTCATCACCCTTCGCACTGGTAACAGGATCAACAACACGAGAAACTCCACGACCTCGCTTCTGGCCTTCGCCACGCCTGGGTGCAGAAGGCACTGGTCGATCGCCATACTCAAGGTGGAATTCATCATAGACACGATTGATCCGAACCTCAAGCCCGCTATCAACTCGGAAATCATACTCTTTCCGAGTATATTGACCAAGAAACACAGCCACACGGCTCTCAACCTCAGCAATGCTAATCTTCACATTGTCTCCCTCCCTAAAGAAACTCCTACGGAAGAGAGGCCTTCGCAAGTCCCCCTCTTGGGTAGTAACAAATCCAGAAAAAGACCAACCCCTCCGGATAGGCCACACTCCAACGACAGCATATTCATCGGCCAAATCACGAACAGACAAATGCTTGCTTAGCAATCTCCAAGCCTTGACAGCATCCTTGTCCACAGAATTTAAACGAACAGTAGGCCTCAAAATGAAGGACATGTTCTTTATCCGAGGAGCAAGAGGGTTATTTTTCCCTTCTGGCAAACCAGCAACAGGAGTAACAGTTTGATACAGCCACCACTGACTCCAGTCATCCTTCCACCTGTTCTTATATGCAACAGCCGGACCATCACAACCCTCACGGTAAATGAAACTCACGCAACCAAACTGAAAGGACGCAGGCTTGCCATTATCATCACCAGTCCTCGGCTGCCAGTGGAGTTCATGCTGAGAAGCAAAAGCTCTGCCGAGTAGCCTCACAACCCTGACTGCGAACACCCCATATGAAACTGTTCAATCGAACAATGGCATTCGGGGTAAGATGATGGAATCCAATCTGAAAGATGTCAAAAACCTCAGACACCATTGGATCCACCGAAAAGCCAGACCCGCATCCAGCTGGTTAGCGAAAATAACTGCCTCATCAACCCTAGGGCTGGGCACAATCTCGTTGCCAGGCTCACGGGACGAATCAGCAGAAATCAAACCATCCTCAACCAAACGAGCAAAATAAGACGGTCCAACCTTGGATTTCCCAAATCAAACAGACTTCCGTAAAGCATCAGCCTTTGGACCCATCCTAAATCTCAAATCAAGAAGAATCTGGAAAAAAACGCGGAAATAGATCCAATCTAAGAACCCAATCGGAACCAATCAGAAGAAAGAACAAAAGAAATCACAAAATCACAAATAGAGTAATCACCTGGTGAAGCAGGAAGTATAAGATCAACCCGTAGCACCGTCAGTCGCTCAAACAAAATCAAGGACAGGCGGCGGGTGGGTTGGCGGCGATGAACAGTAAAGATGGGGAAAAATACGAAACGACGAGAAGACGAATGAGAAGTCCACAACCCTAACCCTTTAAATAGAAGGAAAGCCCGGAAAAAGGAAAGCCCCCAATCATCCGTTTCGAAAAATCCAAAGCGCGAAAATCGAAAATGTAACGCCGTCAAAAGCGCTCCTCACACCCAATCTTAACAGGAGGGGCAAGGAGTGAATGGAGCCGTTAGCCAAATTCACGCTCCAAAAGTGGTTCGCTGATGTCACGCCGTCAAGACTGGGCCTTCGTCCGCGAGGGGCTACTGTTGGGGAGTCATGAATGTGGCTAACTCCCGAAAGACGCGAAGGCATAACCAAATTACCCCTTCACTCTGAACCAGCATTATTTCTTGCTTTTTTTTCTTGCTCGGGCAACTCTGGCGAAAGGTTCGGAGGAGCAGAAGGAGTGAAGGACCCCTTCGCTCGACGAGGGACCAGACGCATAATTGAAGGTGGGGACGCCCAGCCAGCGTGGATGGGCAAAGACGCGTGGCACGTCATCATAGGCGCGTCAAGACCCGAGAATCACGGAGACCCGTACAGAGGAGCAAAGTACCATTGTGCCCTCGAATATGCTGGGGATATAGTTGTTGCAAGGGCACTCAGTGTAAATTAGACCTCTCTGGCAGCCTATAAAAGGAGGGCAGGAGAGCCCCGAGAGGCAGTTGGCCCCAGGACTTGTAACCTAATTCCGAGCACGTATGAATATATAAATCGAGCCCATCATTTATCGTGTGTCTCTCCTTTTCCTCGCTGCTCTCTCTCTCGATCTCAACCTGTTGGATTCCTCCGAAATCCCAACAGGATGTGTTTTCGTCGGTGGGATGGTTCAATCGATTTATTTGAATTATACAGTCCCGTATTTTTAAGTGGATGGTTTCATCCTGCACGAGTTAGTACAATTCACCTAACAAATACAAGTGTCATCATAATACTTAAATTGTTTCATACATAAACCAAATGGTACAACCCATCAAACGCATCTTAGTATATGGTGACAAAGACATGCAGTTCTATGTGTACAACCAACCAAACGCCCGCGGGGATCCAGTGCATGCCTAGCTAGCCTAGGGCATGGTAGATTGTGATCTGGAGTTCTGGACTGAAGGTAGCAGTACCATGTTCAGTATGGGATAATTTGTAGTGGAGAGAGGACTGCCAAACATGTATGATACTCAGATACTATAAACTTTTGGCATAGAATTATGTGGAAATATGGGGCACGTGTGCTTGAAGGCGTGACTAAAAAGTAAATTGAGCCATATTGCAGTACTTCCTCCAGCCGTAAATATGTCATTTTAGCCATGGGCACATGGCTTTAAGAAAGTCGATGTGTTACTAAACTAGCCGTGCAATAAAGAAGGGTAAAACATTAAGAAGGTAAAAAGGTCATTGAAAATGCAGGATATGACTTCTATTTGTGATGCAACTAATGATGAAGGCTAAAATGACATCTGTACATTATATTTACTTACGATTGCAGCAGTTCATAAAAAGAAACCGAAGAATACTACAGGTGGAGCTGTTTGTGAAACGAAATCGAAGAGTATTGCAATTGGAGCTGCAGTTACTATGTGGGAATGACCTGTTTATTTTAAAGAAATGGAGGTTACTAACTCGATCGTTAATTGGCTATGTATATGAGCTATCCTTCCGACGCCGATATTTTAGGATTTGGTTGTCGTGATATCGTAACATTTGGGTTACTAGATGCCAGACTATTTTTTTCCAGACGCATGGGTGCCATGCCATTATACTATTATAGTCGAACAGGCCCGGGCAAAATGAACATATACAGGGCACTCTGTAGTGCAGGCGTTCAAGTTAGCATGCAAATCAATCAGAAACCAGAACTGAGAGCTCAAGGTAATTTTTTATTTAATTATACTTTCAGTCATGTGCAATGAGTAGTAGTAGTACTATTGATCTTTTGTATATACTATTCTAGTCTACCTTCTCGTTCTCGGTTACTTATATTTTTTTATAGTTTAATTATTAATTTTTTTCCACCTTAGATCGATCAAGTGTTCCATATCAAAACCATGTCTTCGATAAATCGATCCATAAAATATAATTCCAACAGTTAAAAGTATAGGAAAACAAAAAATAGTTAACTCAATCTTAAAAAGATCATTGAAGATTTCATTTCAAGAAACAAGGTACACAAGAATAAAGTTTGTATGTTGTATATCTATTATTTTATTATTCTATATTGCTAGCTTAGTAGACCCTACTTTAGATTATCACACAAGGCTTCTGTTTACACTGGACCGGCCCCGTCTATGGATTAAGGGATTGCTAGTGTGTCTGAACTTGATATTTTGATTATTTAGTGTAAAGTTGTGCGCATCCTAGGTATCCATAGGCTGGAAATGTTTTAAGGTCACTGTATCATCCCGATGGAACGGGGTTGAAATTAATAGAACTTCCTCAGTAAAAAAATAATATAGGTATAACTTGCCCGAATAATATATAGTTAGGATCCACCTACTAGACGGATAGGTATGCTGGGCCTCCCGTAGTTACATTGTTCATGAATTGTGGACTCATGCGAAAAAAGTAGTTGGAGCTAAGAGCATCAGGTACTCTCTATTTTTGACTCTCTATTTGACTATTTATTTGCTTCTCTATAATGTTTTCACTCTATATTGAGCATCTCACTCCAACACACTCTTCATTTCCCATTCTCTAACTCTCCCTCTCCACACTCTCACGACGCGTCACCCCACACTTAGCAAGCCAGTTTAGCTAGTTGGACTGGCTAGCCAAATTTGGCTAGCGAGAGAGCCAATTTGGAGAGCCGGATAGCTTGGCGAGTTGGATGGCTAGTCTGTTGGAAAGCTATTTTGGTGTCGAGTAGCCAAAATTTGGTTTGGCGAACCATTTGGCTAGTCTCTTGGAGATGCTCTAAGTCTCCTTTGGAAATATCATATAGATAAAATGTGGAAGAATATGAGTTGCCCTAATCTATGTGGCAAATGTCACATTCAATTTTTATAGAGAACATAAAGTGACTAAAAGAATAAACAAATAAAAAGCAAGGAATAACTTAATAAACATCATAAAATGATTAAGCATATGGTTTTAGATGAATTTTTGAAAAAAAAGAAATATCACATTCTTCAGAATTCGTATGACTGAGTTATACATGTATAAAAGTTTAATTTTAAATTAAATGATGGACTCACGATTTTTCTAGTATTTTTGTGATTTATTTTTGTTGTGCACCAGTTTAAGAAGACGGGCATAATAACTTGCGTGTGAGTGACAACGATACTGCGTAAATTCTTTTTCCTACGCTTTTAGTCGAAAAAAATTCTTTTTACTAGGCGTACTTGACGGAGGAGTGATCGACAATTGTATACTGGCCAGCAAAGCAGTGGTCATGCGTGTCGAGGAACAAGATGATGCCCGCCGGCGACAAACGCGACGGCCGTACAAATGCAATTATTATACGGTGCCTCGATGGGTACCAGAAGTCCAGAATTCATTTGTTCAAGCTTTGAAATTAATTTCAGAAATCTACTTTTATCTTTATATTCTGTCGCATGACTTGACGCCCATGGTTTTTTTTTTGCGGATGACGCCCATGGTAATTGTACGGGTCTAGTATAACTAGACTGTATTACTCCCTCTGTTTTTATTTATATGTGGTCTAAGATTTGTTCTAAGTCAAACTTAGCTAACTTTAACCAAGTTTACATAAAAAATAAAAATATTTATGATACCAAATTTGTTTCATTTAATTCACCATGAAATATATTTTGATGATGCATATGATAGATAGTATAGTTCAAAGTTGGCTAACTTTGACTTAAGACGAACCTAAGACGACTGGTAAATAAAAACAGAGGGAGTACTGGAGTCTTAAATAGCAAAACCAGCGAGCATGCATGCATATGCATTATTGTACAGAACGCTTTTGCAAAATGTACAAAGCTAGCCGCAGCTAGTGTTACAATACTGTATATTTGGGATATACTATTATTATGGAGATGCAGTAGAGAGCCCACCACATTTAATCCACAAATGGATCAGATCACAACAATGATTGCCCACTCCTGGGTGGGTACAGGACACATCACAACACAGGTCGCAACTCACAACATACAGAATCCATACTCTTGCACACAACGAAGATCAGGACACATTGATTCATAGCATGATGAAGTGTAGGGTAGCAGTTTGTGTGAAGCCGCCTGTTTATTCTGGTATATCACGTACTCAGAAGCCGAGAATCGGACCCTCTAAATTTGAGGGCCTACTTCGGCGATAAACATAACTCTGTGTAGAAATGATTGGATGCATATGACATTTTTTATTGAAATCACACAATTGTACAAATGGGTAATAAATCAATATATAAAATGATGTAAAATTAATATATCCAGTGAAAACTTAGCAAAATCTTTACATAGTAATATAAATCATTAGTTCAGCACACACCATGATCTAAGAGAGCGTGCACTAACCTAGTGCCAAGGAACTCTTTGTGCCCTAGGCAAGTCCATATTCCGGTGACTTGAAATGTCTTCATGATTTTATCTCCGTCTAGACCTTTAAAAAGCTCGTTCTCAACATAGCATAATATCATGTCACGAAGCTACTCAACAAGCATCTTATTGCTTAAATTTTTTTTTTTTGTGAAAGACCAGTACAGATGCAGACACTCACACGCATGCACACTCACCGTTATGAATTTACGCACGCAAACCCCACCCCTATAAGCACCTCCGAGAGACTGGACCGGCTGTTCCGATCTTGAGATTGACGAAGTCTCGCCTACCACTGAAAGAATAGCACTGGTTAAATTCAGAAAAATATGACACCCGTGCCAAATCGGAGACACGAATATGGGTAGGTAGGTTTCATCATAAGAAACCTAACCAACTAAACTATGCTTAGTTCCACCCTTATTGCTTAAATCAGATTTGATTATGGGCTTGCTTGGTTACAGGCCATAACCTGCTACGCCACGGCATGGCGCGCCACACTCTATGGCGTCGGAAATGGACGCCACATTCTGTGGCACGAAGTAGCTATAGATTTAGCCTGTTTTGCATGTGGCTATCCGTACTAACTTACCAACCAAATACCTACCAAACTTCCTGTGGCTGCCACATCCGTGGGTTGGCAAATGGTGGCTCAGAACCAAGCACGCCCTATATTCGACAGATAAGCGTCAAAACTTGAGAGGGAGTGTTTCTGTGTTGGTTTGGGGCTTGAGGCCTCTGGGCCATTGTATTATTGTGCTTAGTGGTTGGTGGGCCAAACCGGCCTAGTATTAAGAGGTCTTTCGTGCTGTTTTATCTTCTCCACGTAAAGCTGGTAATGGTTGAAAAACCAAACCAAATTTACACCAAACTATTTAGACTATATTACACTTCATAAACCAATCCAACCCTATCCATTTGCTTCTTCCTCCAAACCAATCCGAACCACTTAAACTAGGTTCCCAAAACAAACTAAATCGGTTCAATTCTATAGTTTTATTAGGTGTGGCTTTGGACGTAGGGCCCACGTATTGATATGGCTACACCGATTTGCACAAAGTAGCGGACCGTGGTTCTGAGAAACCTCCAACAAATTTCGGTCAAATCTGCTAAAATTTTAAAGTGTGAACGCGAGCTTTTAATTCTAGGGTCCGACTTTACACGTGGGGCCCACATACAAATTTGGCTATATTGATTTGCACGGGGTAGCGGACCGTGATTCTAAGACATCTCCAATAAATTTTGGTAAAATCCGCTAAAATTTTAAGGTGTGAACGCGAGCTTTTAATTTTAGGGTCTGGCTTTGGACGTGGGCCCCACATATAGATATGGCTACACCGATTTGCACAAAGTAGCGGATTGTAATTCTGAGACATTTCTAACAAGTTTCAATCAAATTCGTTAAAATTTTCATGTGTGAACGCGAGATGTTACTTACACACATAACTATTATAATTGTAAAACATTCTATACCGTTGTAACTATTAAACCAAACCAAATCAAACCATTACGTGTTGCAACCCATTGTTCACCAAATCAAGCTAATCCAATCAAAAACCAAACCATAAAAACCGGTTTGAGACCAAACCACTAGCAGCTTTATCTCCACGAAGCTGGTGCAGGACGCTGCAGCCGGCAACATTACATGCGCAAGAGGTGGTCACTGCGTGGCTGCGCTTCGGGAAGCCTGGGTGTCTATAAACCGACGCACACGACCGCGCACGTCCTTACGCTGTCCGCACTCGTCATCCTCTATATTCATCTTCTAAAAGGCATATTCTATCCTGGTCATCGAGATTCCATCCTCTACACCAATTTCTCCCGCACCCGTCGTGCTCTATTTCTCATACTCTATATTAACTACCACAAGTGGAACCCACGCATCAGATTTTTTTTCCCACCCCTTCTCTTTCTCTCCGGCCACGGCCCATCTCTCTCTCTCCGCCTGACTCTTTCTTCCCCCTCCGCCATCTCCTCTCCTCTCTCCTCTCTACCGGCGACGGCGAGCAAAGGGCCGCTCGACCTCCCTACGTCGCCCTCACTCCGACGGGGGCAGCTTGGGCGCTCTTCAAAAAATCGCCAGGCCACATGCGTGCAGGTGCTAGCGCCGTGGCGGCGGCCGTCAGGTGGCCTGCGGACGCCTCTTGGGCCTCGGAGCAGCGGCGAGGCGGAGCTCCGGCGGGGCTTCGTTCTCTTCCCCACCCTCTCCCGCGGCCCTCTCCGGGGTCTCGCCGCGCTCCTCCTCCGGCGGCCCTCCTCCCTCCCCTGGTCCGTGGAGAAGACGGCCCGAAGGAGGCGGCTTCCGGCGGCAGAGCAGGGCGCGCCGGCCTCCTCTTCCCCTCTCTCTCCACGCGCTGGCCGCGCCGGCCTCCCTCTCCGCGCGCGCGAGCTGGGGAGGGAGGGGCGAGCGCATGGAGCTCCACGACGTGGACCCCGGCGCCACCCTCCTCGAGTTCCTCCGCACCCGCACCCGCTTCACCGGCCCCAAGCTCGGAGCAGGAGGTGGAGTAGGGGGCCGAGCGAGGGGCGGGGCCTCCATGGCGAGGGACGCCACGGGCAACAATGGCGGCGGCCGACGCGAGCTGGAGCGTTCGCTGGTCCGTGGTGGGAGCGGGGCCACGGTGGAGCCGGCCGAGCTTCCTCCTCGGGCCGGATCCGGCGTTGCGCGAGGGCGGTGGGTGTCGCGGCG
>CM014271.1:67175155-67203392 GCA_004135705.1 Alloteropsis semialata | reverse complement strand
CGCGCTCGTCGCCTTCCTCCGGAACAACGCCGACATATTTGCATGGACTCCATCAGACATGCCGGGTGTTCCGAGGGAGGTGATCGAGCACTCCTTGAAGGTTGACGCGAACGCCAAACCAGTCCGCCAAAAGCTCCGACGCTTCGCGCAGGACCGCAAGGAGGCCATTAGGGTAGAAATTACAAGGCTGTTAGCTGCTGGGTTCATTAGAGAAGTCTTTTATCCGACTGGCTTGCTAATCCAGTCCTTGTAAGAAAAAAGAATAATGAATGAGAATGTGTGTTGACTACACGGATCTCAATAGGCACTGCCCTAAGGACCCCTTCGTCCTGCCCCGCATCGACCAAGTCGTCGACTCCACCGCCGGATGTGTACTCCTATGCTTCCTTGACTGCTACTCCGGCTACCACCAAATCGCCTTGAAAGAAGAAGACTAAGAGAAGACGTCCTTCATTACTCCGATCGGTGCTTACTGATACACCAAGATGATGTTCGGCCTCCGAAACGCTAGCGCCACCTACCAGAGGGCCATAAACCTGACCCTGGATACACAGATCAGAGGGCCATAAACCTGACCCTGGATACACAGATCGACCGTAACGCCGAGGCCTACGTTGACGACATAGTAATCAAGATGAAGAATGAAGCCGAGTTCATCGCCAACCTCTTTGAAACATTTAGCAACCTCCGCAGACTCAACTGGAGGCTAAACCCAACCAAGTGCGTCTTTGGCGTACCGAAAGGGAAACTACTCGGCTTCATCGTCAGCAACAGAGGCATCCAAGCCAACCTAGAAAAAATAGACACCATCCAGAGGATGAAACCGCCGAATGGGAAGAAAGAGATCCAAAAGCTGACTGGTTGCATGGCGGCCTTGAGTAGGTTCATCTCCCGGCTAGGGGATAAGGGCTTGCCGTTTTTCAAGATCCTCAAGAAGACCGACAAGTTTGAATGGACCCAGGAGGCGCAGCAAGCTTTCACCGACCTCAAGAACTACCTCTCCAACCCACCGATACTCGTCGCCCCGCACAATGATGAGACACTGCTACTATACATTGCAGCCACAACTAATGTGGTAAGCACTGTGATCGTTGTGGAGAGGGAAGAGGAGGGAAAGGTGCAACGCGTGCAGCGACCAGTCTACTATGTGAGCGAAGTACTAAGTGAATCCAAGGCGCGCTATCCCCAGGTGCAGAAACTACTATATGCACTACTGATTACGTCAAGTAAACTCCGCCATTACTTTCAGGCGCATCGCATCAAGGTGGTCACGCAATTTCCACTCGGCGAAATCCTCCATAACAGGGATGTCACCGGACGAATCATCAAATGGTCCGTCGAACTCGCCTCGTTCGTCATAGATTTCGTCCCGCGCACCGCCATCAGATCACAGATTCTCGTCGACTTCATCGCCGAATGGACCGAGAGCCAGGACGCGAAAGAAGACACTAGTGGCGAACACTGGAAGATGTACTTCGACGGCTCCTTAATGATCGACGGCGGGGGCACCGGCGTACTTTTCATCTCACCAAAAGGGGAACTACTCCGATATGTCCTTCAAATATGTTTCCCCGTCAGCAACAACGCCGCCGAGTACGAAGCAATCCTCCACGGGCTCCGTATCGCCACTTCACTCGGAATAAGGAGGCTGCTGGTTTATGGCGACTCCGCTGTCAAACCAAGTCAACAAAGAATGGGATCGCCACAGCGAACGGATGAACGCTTACTGTGAGGCAGTACACAAGCAGGAGGGAAAATTCTACGGAATAGAATACCATCACGTTCCACAAGAGAACAACCTCGCAGCTGACGCACTCGCCAAACTAGGGTCAACCCGCGCGGAAGTACCTGGAGGTGTGTTCGTGCAAGGTCTCCTTAAACCCTCCGTTAAAGAATTGGGAGATGAACCAGAGCCTGCCCCTGAACTCTGCGAGGTAATGACCGTCGACGCCAAAGAAGAGTGGATAGCCGAGTTCATAGATTACCTCGCCCATAACAAGGTACCATAAGACCCCACAGCACGGAAGATTCTGGAACGCCAAAGCAGGAACTATGTGGTGGTCGGCGACACCCTATACAGACGAGCCTCTACAAGCCAGGTGTTCATCAAATGCGTCACGAAAGAAGTCGACCTCCAGATCCTTGACGATATCCACTCGAGAGCTTGCGGAAGCCACGCCGCCGCAGGAACACTAGTCGGAAAAGCATACCGGGCCGGGTTCTTTTGGCCTACTACCGTCTCTGATGCCAAGGAACTCGTCCGCCGGTGCCAAGGGTGCCAGTTCTTCGCCAAGCAGAAACACCTCCCAGCCCAAGCTTTACGCACAATCCCGCCCTCATGGCCTTTCGCCGGTTGGGGATTGGACATGGTGGGACCATTTAGAGCAGCTCCGGGAGGTTACACGCACATACTCGTCGCCATCGACAAATTCTCCAAATGGATAGAGTACAAAGCCATTGTCGGAACTCGAACATCAAAGCAAGCCGCTGCCTTCATCGAAGAAATCACGCACCGGTTTGGGGTCCCAAACAGGATCATAACCGACTTGGGAACGCAGTTCACCGCATCCGCCTTCTGGGACTTTTGCGAGAGCAGATGCATCGATGTATATTACGCCTCGGTCGCCCACCCCAGGTGCAACGGACAGGTGGAACGAGCCAACGCCATGATACTCCAAGGCCTAAAGGCAAGGATCTTCGACCCGTTGAAGAAGTTCGCCGGACGATGGCACCAAGAGCTACCGCAGGTCATTTGGGGACTCAGGACTCAGCCGAGTAGGGCCACAGGCCACACTCCCTTCTTCCTGGTCTACGGCTCCGAGGCAATCCTCCCGATCGACATCGGCTTTGGATCACCGCGCATCGACAACTACGAGGAAGGCGAAGCGGAAGCAGCTCGCGAGGTGGACCTCGACTCCATCGAGGAACATAGAGTTAACGCCCTCATACAGCATGCGTGCTACCAGCAACAACTCCGACGCTACCATGACAAGAACATCCAGCAACGGGACTTCAACATCGGTGACCTCGTCTTACGCCGAGTGCAGTCGACAGCAGGAGCTCACAAACTCTCCGCCCCATGGGAAGGACCGTTCATAGTGACCCAGGTCATATGTCCGGGTACTTTTCGACTCCAATACGAGAATGGCACCGAAGTCCCGCACCCGTGGAATATAGAGCACCTACGCCGATTCTACCCATAACAAAGCTATGTATCACCAAGTTCAATAAAGAAATCCCTTTGTCATTTAATGTTTATTCTCTTATCAAAATCACTCGGCATTGCTCCATTCCGAGTAGTTCCTAACTAAATGCTGCGTAACCGGGCCTGGAACGATGCCTAAGCTTTTCTACACATGCACGAGACCCGCTCTCGACATTATGAACTTAGGATAAGTGAAGCGAAGGGAAAAGCACATCCAAGCAAAAGAACTACTCGGACAACCTTAAAACATGAGATAAAATATCCTCGTTTTACTCATTTCTGAATACTTGTATACACAAAATCTACTCTACCCTACTCCACCACGCAGGGTCCTACTCCAGCTTGAGGGCCTCGCCGACCTTCTCCGCGATCGGGCGAGTCTGAGCCAGTGCCTCCTTCACTTGCTCGCTTGAAGCATCCGCTGCCACCCCATCACCAACTGGTGCAAGGTCGATCCGCGGGAAGAGCGTCCGAACACGCGCGAGAGCGTCGTTCGCACACACAACCGCCGACTCCTTGACCAGGTCGGCGATCCGGGCCGGCGCGGCCTGCAGTCGGGCGACGAGGGCTGTCGGCTCACCCTCTTCCGGAGCAATGGCGTCCAGCAGGTCCTTTGCTGTGTCATGGATCTCTGTCAAGGCCAAGTGTGATGAAGCCAGCTCTTGCTCCAAGCCTGTTATGATTTGAGCGTTATTCTGGATAGTATACATCGCTTGAAGCATCGTCATGTCCGCACCTTTTCGGAACTCCTGCTCCCTCTTCAGTTTGCCCGTCATAACTTCCTCGGACTTCTGCAGATTGGCGTTCGCCAAACGCAAATCCTTCAGCTCTGTCGAAGTTATATTCGGCAGATACTTGGTTCCTAGGGCACCCTGCTTCCTGCAAAGAACGATCATAGTAGACGAATAGAGATAAACAGAGACAAGGGATTTTTATCCTGGTTCGGGCCCTCGAGATCGAGTAATAACCCTACGTCCAGTTGCTTCTTGTATTATTTCGGCGAATACAGAAAGTACAATATGGTGTATGGAGTATCAGGTGTTGGATTGGATACCCCCTACGTACAGGATCCCCCACTATTTATGTCCGGGAAGACTTGCATTACAAGACAAAACAGACCTAAACCTATTAGGACTCTATCTCCTGTCTTCGGGCTTTCCTTCCTTGAATAGGCCGCCGTGTCCTGCTCGGAGTCTCTCGTCTGGAGTCGGTGGTCGGTAATCCTCGTAGTCGGGTACCCTGGTATTATGGCCACAACAGTAGCCCCCGAGCTTATCTTGTCCAGAAAAGGTTGTTGTTTTCGTTCATCGGGTCTTTTTATTCTTCGGGCATTCGCAGGATATTTAGAATATTCCTAGATGCTTTTGCCGAGAATTTGAAAAGACTGAGATCTCTAGCAAAATAACCTGCATCTGGATGATAAGCTCGAAAGTAATCAAGTGCCATAAACAGGGTCGTGATTTCACATGCCTCGAGATCTTTAGACATTAAGAATTTATGATCGGGCATTTTGCGGTTGTCGGAACTTGAAATTTGATCTTCGGGGACTTTGTGATCAGGCACCTTGAGATCGGGTGCTCGCAACCTAGTCCTTTGGAATTGAGAAATTTTATCGTTGACATACTCGTGATCGGGTACCTCGTAATTCGGTACTTTGCGACCAAGTATATATATATTTTTTTTGTTGAGAGTTAGCTATCAGCCCCCGAGCTCTTGTTCCAGCAGTGCTGACTATGCTCGGGATGTTGGTATTCGGGAATTTGGATTTCAGGAGTTGAGAGTCCGATGTTTGGTAATCGGGGCTATTAGACCTCCAATGACCGAACGCTCTGCTAATCCTGGTTTTGAATTTCCCGAACATGCCCCAATATACTAAGCTGTCGGATTTGTTAGCAACAAACATGTTGATATGTTGTGCATATAAACGATGTGATAGCTTTCTGCATTTACCTTTGGCTATCTAGAATGTTTATATCATATTGGGGAATTTTTCAGCATTCGGGACTCGAGCGGTCCGCCGTACTGTGTATTCCGCGCAATAGACTTTGAACATCCAGAATCGCTTAGGATTTTCAGAAAAACCACGCTCTGTTTGCTGTTGTAGAACCATGCACGCAGATGGCGATGTTGGCATCAAAAACCCCGAATGTGTGTTCGGGTGGATTAGCGACGGAAACCCCCGAATGTAAATTCAGGTCGATAGTGGAGCCTCTTAATATATTCTGTTTCAAAACCTCAAAACAAAATAATTAGTAGAAATTATAAGAAGAAAATAACATAGTAAAAATTGAATGTTGCAGAGAATGGAAATAGATCAATATAACCAAATGAAATGCCATTTAGCTTGTTCAGGCTATTTTGGTAGTACACAGTGTTTATTTGGGGCGTTAGCTGATGAGACTCGGGCGGTCTTCCATGCGTTAGTCCCTTGAAACAAGTGCGCATGATAAATAGCTAGTTTTGCTTTGGATCAGCAACATTTGGTGATATGATCTGAGTATTGTAGTAGCCCCCGACTCTCTATTTGATTAAATGGTAACCAATTTAGAGAGTAGAGCAAAAGTAAAAAAGAAGTTTGCAAGTGGTAGCCCCCGACTCTCTATTTGGACATTGATATCAAATAGAGAGTAGAGCAAGTATCGCAGAAAATAAAACTTGAAATAACTTATCTGATATGTCAGACATGTTGATTGCAGTAGTGTTGATCGTGACAAACGCGGTCTGATTGCTAGTTACAGGTAATCTGCAAAATAATAAATTGATTTGCCAATATGATAGTTAAAGCTGTAGGAACGACTAGAAAGCGTCGTGAATCTGTAGCCCCCGACCAGCATGTTCGGGGCAATATGTTTGGAAAAGCCCCCGAGCATTATACTCGGGTTCGTTGAAAATAGAATGAGTACTTTTTACACTTGAGACCAAATACTGGGCATGTATTATAAGCACTCTTGTGATAGTACTGCTGATTATTGATGAGTACTTTGATCACTCGAGGTCGAGTGCTTCGCCAAGCACAATGGACCCTCTCATGATGGCACGTCGATATTTTAGTACTCGGATCATTTGAGGTCGAACACTCCGTCGAGCGTAACGGACCCTCTCATGATTTGTACTTTGATATTTATGAGTACTTGAATCATTCGAGGTCGAGTACTCCGTCGAGCACAATGGGCCCTCTTATGATTTGGTACTTCGGCATACTTTGGACTCGCTCGAGATCGAGTATTCCGTCGAATACAATGGACTCTCTTACGATCAAGCACTTTTAGAATAATAGTGCATCTTGGACCCACTTGAGATCAAGCACTCCGTCGAGAACTTTGGACTCTCTTATGGTCAGACGCTTCGAATGCGCTTCGGGCTTGCTTGAGATCGAGTGCTCCGTCGAGCACAATGGACTCTCTTGCAATCAAGCGCCATAGGAATTAGAATAGTTCGAATCTTTGAGATCGGATACTTGGACAGGCAGTATCTCGGAATCAACTCAATAGATATTGGAAATATGAATATTGAAGCTTTGAATAGCCACTGATTCTTATGCGAAAAGGCAGTTAGTAAATAACATAATAAAAATAGAGATGCCTGATCTGAGTATGTGTTCGGGTATGCGATGGAGCCCCCGAGTATATACTTCGATTAGAAGAAAGGCTGTCTATACACCCGTAATAAATTGAAATCTCATTGCGTCTAACTGGAGTAGATAATTTCGTCGCTCAGATTCAATTTAGGCATTTGTAATTTCACTAAGGACGAGATGTTTGACAATCTCTTTGATGCCCGTATGTGTTAAACATAGCCGCCCGTCATCGAATTTAAGCAAGATTAATGCTAGTTCCATATTTATTTATTACGGATGTATAGATCAAAAACATTGAATAGAATAATGGGATAATTGTAAATGTATTGAAATATAGCTTAGCTGTTTCAATGTCACGATCGGGTATCGGCGTGTCGCCTCTTGTTCGGGCTAGCGCCGGGCGTCGTCTCCGTGATGGCCGAGTGGAAGATCGTTTGGTGAAGCTGGCTGGTCGAAACTTGTCCCCGACTAGACACCGTTGTTATGAAACTCGTCGAAGGTGGGGTCAACAGGTCGAGTAGTCAGCAGGCCGATGCAGTAGTGTTCACCCGACGATGAAGATAAGTTGTCTGCAAGCCTGACAACGCTTGCAGCACGGCGAGTCGTGGACGCCATCAGGGATTCGCCAAGCTTGCGATAGAGTGCATCCTCGCGGTCGTTGCCTCTCACACTGCAAATTCTGCATAAGAAAAGGGCAAGCGCACAATCCTGTATGATATTTTAGTTTAAATCTGCGCAAGCTGATGAGTGCTTATTATATATATGTGTTAGCCACGTGACGCAACTCATGTTAGTGATCAACCATTTGCAAAGATATAAGAGATTTAGAATAAATAAAATATTAAATAGGAAGAGTAAACGAGTCCCGTTTCCTTGAAGCCGATAGATAACCAAATAGTGCAGCAACCTCGTAGTTGGGTGCTTGTCTGTTCGGGTATGTTGTCGGATTGTTCGGGAATTCAGGAGTTTGATGTGACGGTCAAGTCCGATCAGATCGGGTCCAATCTGTTGGCAAGCTACAACGTGAGAGCGGCCATAGATAATTAAACAGGGAGACGAGCCAGCATGTCCTCTGTTTGACAAAGCGTATTCTGATTTGGCTGCTATGCGGCCAGGGATCATTGCTTTCCGATGAATAGCTGGTTGACGTGACCCGGCTGGGTAGAGTTCGGTTACTTGCTCGAGTAGGCAAGTTGCGCGCTAGTTAATCATGATCAGGTCAAATCTGTTAAAGCCCGTTTGTTCGCTCGAGTCGGCGAGTCGACGGATCAAATTTTGACCAGACCGTGGCAAAAAATTGCAGAAGATACCGATAAAGCTGATGTAGCGGTGGAAGTTGACACAAGCTTCTTTACGATCGGTATGATCGATCTTCACGCAAGGGCCCCTACCTGGCGCGCCTCTGTCGAAGTTATATTCGGCAGATACTTGGTTCCTAGGGCACCCTGCTTCCTGCAAAGAACGATCATAGTAGACGAATAGAGATAAACAGAGACAAGGGATTTTTATCCTGGTTCGGGCCCTCGAGATCGAGTAATAACCCTACGTCCAGTTGCTTCTTGTATTATTTCGGCGAATACAGAAAGTACAATATGGTGTATGGAGTATCAGGTGTTGGATTGGATACCCCCTACGTACAGGATCCCCCACTATTTATGTCCGGGAAGACTTGCATTACAAGACAAAACAGACCTAAACCTATTAGGACTCTATCTCCTGTCTTCGGGCTTTCCTTCCTTGAATAGGCCGCCGTGTCCTGCTCGGAGTCTCTCGTCTGGAGTCGGTGGTCGGTAATCCTCGTAGTCGGGTACCCTGGTATTATGGCCACAACAAGCTCGTTGAGGTGACAGGCCCTCTCCATCTCCTTCTCTGAAAAAGCAGGGGAGCACTCGGTCAGGACGAAAAGTACACGGCAAAACTCGACGGCAAAGGAAGAGCACTCAGGAAGTTACAAGGACAAGGCCTTACCATGAAGACTCGAGCGATGCTGCACGATGGCGTCGTTCAAACTCTTCTGGGCGACGCCACGCTGATGCTTGACCCGTTTGAGCTCCGCCTTCAGCTCCGCCTCGCGCCGGCGCACCGACTGCACATCACGGAGCTGCTCGAGGCGCGACTGCCATAGTGTGGCTAACCTCTACACCAATCAGCGAAAAGCGGAGAATTCAGGCAATGTACAATGAAGAACGACAAATAAACAAAGCGGATGAGGAGACAAACCTCCACGCAGCACCGAGATTGGTCGACTGCGAGCTGTAGCTCGGCAAGCACCGCCTCCTCCCTCGCCGCGTTGGCATCAATCGCGGGGACCGTCATAGCCCCCGAGTCGTCCGACTGCTTTTGGAGGCCCTCCCCTTGGACCTCTCCTTGAGCAGCGGCATCTCTGTCGGGGAAGCCGCCGCCTTTTCTGCCCCACCCTGCACGTCCTCCGTCCCGGGCGCCACCACGTTCTCCTCCGGAGCAGGCCCGGCTGGCACCTGCTCCGGTCGCGGCGCCATCGACCCCTGGGCCGAATCCATCACACCGGGCACCACGCCGGAGGGCGGCGTGCCAACGGGTGTAACCGGGGGGGAATTCAGTTTCTGCGGGGAAGCAGTCGACGACCCCGTCCCGCCGGCCGCCTTACCATCAACATCGAAAGATTTGCTGAAAAAAGCAGTCGGTAGTTAAAACACGAACTCAAAAATAATGATACGCACAGCTAACCTACTAGGGAGCATGAGAACGAAGACTCACTGGGTACTCTTCACCACAACAACTCGGGGCCGCAAGATCGGAAGCTTGGGGCGCCGCTGCGCCGAGGCCGTCGTCAGTATCGGCCTGGTCCCCAGATTGGAGACTGGCCTGGCATCCGCAGCAGCCTGGACAACGGCTTCCGCCACCATCCGCTGTTTTTCTTCTACCGACACGCCCATGGCACGGGCGTGCTTCTGCTCTTGGAATAAAGAGTCCGACACTGCTTCATCCTTCTTCTCTTCCTCTTCCTCCACGACGGTCGGGGAAGGTCATCCCGGCTCATCAATGTCGGCGTCCGAACCCGCCACTGGTCGCTTGGCCGGCTGCGCAGGCGGTTTCTTCGCCGTCACCTTCCTTGTGCGCTTCCGCTTGGGAGGCGGCGCCGTATGCGCCACTGCTTCCTGGATGGAGGGCGCCTCGTCAGACAACGTAGCCGAGTCGTCGTCGGCCGCATCGCCGGCTTCAGACGCCGCCGGTTTAGAAACGCGGGCCCTACGAGACCCGACTTTTGCCACGGCCACCCGCCGTTTCCATGGGCGGTCCTCCTCTACATCTTCATCCGAAGGGCTCAGGGAGCCCTCCGTATCGCTGGCTGCCCACTCCAAAGGAGCAGGCGGAGCAACTGCTCCTCCCGCCGGGACGTCGCCTTGATCACCCGGGGGTGTTCCCCCCATGAACGCCTTCCTAGGTGAATCCTCTGGAAGCGGAGAAGGAGAAAAGTATTCGAAGACCCAAACCTGCGAGAGTCGCAAAATCAGACGGCCAATAGACGATTAGATCAAAATCAAAAACCTAGCATCAAAATGAACACGCTAAAGTACTCGGAATAAAAAACTTACCGGTGGAGCAGGCCTCTTCAAGGAAAATGGGCGCAGCTGATGTTTCTCCGACACGTGGCCGAGGAAGAACCCGCCTACGCGCGCCTTCATCTCCTCCTTGCCCACCGTCCAGCGGGCCCCCCGGGTAGGATCCTCCCGGCCCGAGTACTCGAAGCCCGGGTGCTTCCTCTCCTGGATCGGCTGAACCAACCGCCGGCTAAAGTTGCAGGCGACGCCGACCGCTGTCAAACCCCGATCTTTGAGCTCCTTGATCATCGCAAGAAGCTCCTCCACCTCGCGCATCTGGTGACCGTTGGGAAGTTCATTCCAACAGGTCTTGATTACCGGCCACGCTCCGCGATGGCAGGGGATCGTTGGCGCATGGTTCCCGATGTAGAACCACTCCGCCTTCCAGCCCTTGTTGGAGGTGTTGAGGGCGATGTCGAAGTACTGGTCCTTCCGGCCTTGGCGCAGCATGAATCCGGCGCCTCCCACCATGACCGTCTTCTCCTCACTTGGCTGAGGTTTCAACCAGTAGAGGTACCTCCACAGGTCGAAATGGGGAGTAATCCCCAGGTAGGCCTCGCACAAATGGACGAAGACGGAGATGGCCATGACCGAGTTCGGGTTGAGGTGGACGGCCTCGATCCCGTAGTAGTGGAGCAGGCCTCGGAAGAAGGCTCCCGCCGGCAAACCAAACCCCGCCTCGAAGAACGGCTTGAAGAGCACCAGTTCGCCGGAGTTCTCCGACGGGAAAGCTTCCCCGGCGCTTGGGCGCCACTCCGCCACTGCTTGAGGCGGAAGGATACTCCGCTCCACCATCTCCTCCAAGATCTCCTCGGACACCTTCCCCCGTACCCATGCAACGGCGGGGGAGGGGATCTTCTCTGACTTGGGGAGGTCGGCGAGCTTCCTCTTCGGCGCCATGGCTTTGGGCACGGAGCGCCTTGTTCGCATCCGCGAGGCTACGCTCCCCGTGGTGGCTAAATCCGCGGAGCGGATCTACAAGCAGGGAGAGTTTTTGGTGGCGCGGAATGAAGAATGGAGCAAGGGGGGGATCGAATCTGGAAACAGAGGGATCTCCCCGTCAGACCTAACCCTCGCCTTTTATGGCGCTTCACAACGCCCGAAATTACCGCAAGACGGCGCGATTAACGGATGAGAGCGCAACGGTAAAAAGAGCCGTTGAGCGCCCTCGCGAACCGTTATGCTTGGAGCGTCAACGTTAAAAACGACCCCGTGCACTCGGGCAAGACGGAGAAGTCGGCGTGCCATCACGGCTCGACCAGCACTCGGACTCAGGGGCTGGCGCCGCATCAAAGACAGTGTGCCCCTCAGGCTCGATTGGCCCCGAACCACTCGGGAGCCAACGCTGCAAAACAAGTGGCGCGCCACTAAGGCTCGACCAGCACTCGGACTCGGGGGCTGGCGCCGCATTAAAGACAGTGTGCCCCTCGGGCTCGATTGGCCTCGAACCACTCGGGAACCAACACTGCAAAATAAGTGGCGTGCCGCTAAGGCTCGACCAGCTCTCGGACTCGGGGGTTGGCGCCGCATTAAAGATAGTGTGCCTCTTGGGCTCGATTGGCCCCGAACCACTCAGGAGCCAACACTGCAAAACGAGTGGCGTGCCGCTAAGGTTCGACCAGCACTCAGGCTCGGGGGCTGGCGCCGCATCACAGACAGCGTGCCTCTCGGGCTCGATCAGCCCCAAAGCGCTCGCGGGCTGACGCTGCAAACAGGTCACGGCAATTGGACAAGCGCGGCCGTGCCCCGATAGCTCGGGGGCTGGCGCTGCCAAGAAAGGAAACGCAGAAGCTCCATTCTCGAGACAATCCAGGAGAGAAGTTCTTTTGCAGATTATACAGTTACAACGAAGCCGGTCATGCGCCGGGTACAAGAATAAAAAGACTCCGCCGTCACGGGGACGGCTTAGGGCACTCGCCGGCGCGCCAAGTGTTGCATCCGCAGCAAGTTTGGTCTACATGAGCTCATCGCAAGCTCTCTTGTAGCACCACTGCAGCCATCGACGAGGCAGTCCCTTCCGAGGGTTGAGAGCGAATGCCTCTGGATGCCCCTTAGTTTGCCGGAGCATTACGCCCTGACAGTCCTGAACCAAAGGCAAGGCAAGGAGCCAACGGAGCTGCATCCAGACGCTGATCAACACCTCGAGTACAACGCAAGCACTCTTCTAGCACCTCGCTCTTATGACTCCATGGATTTTCCCCGGTGGATGAACCCAGCAATGAGCCTCTAGCATATTCGCCACAAGGTTCCTATACATATTCGCTTCTGGGTGGCAGCTCTGGCTCCCGATGAGTATTTATAACCTCGGGCTACCGAGGGACGAGAAACCACCCTGCACTGTGAAGCATGTGAGCTCCGAGCCACGCGTCCTTTTTCTGCCCAAAGCGCACAGGTCATCCTTATCGCCTTTGGTTTCACTCGATCACGGGAGTGCCCTGTGCGTTCACGGGGAAAACTGTTCCTGTCGCCGCATGCCAGAAATGACGTTCCTCCGTCTATGGTATCTTTGGGGTGTCCGAAAGAAGAGGGGATCCTCAAGGACTAGGATCGTCCACCGAGCTAAGTATTAAATCAATTGATTTTGTCGATTTTGTAAGCTTTTATACAAGTCGCTAAAGTATTCGGGCACCACACGCCTTAATTCGTGAAACCTCGACTCTTCCGTACGCCTACGCTCCTACGCGTGCATGCGGCCCAGCTCCCTGCGCTACGGACTATGGCTATCGGGATCAGGTGCATAAACGTAACAGGCTAACTACCCGGAGAAATTAATAGACTTAAAAAGCTGGAAGAAGGATCCATTTCCATACACATGCCGATTGCCTTTGCTCTTGGATTTATGCTTTGTTACGCTTTGGTATTATATTCCTTTTGCAGGCATCGATTCGGATCCCCGCGCTCGGCGTGCTTCAGCTCTCACGCTCGGGGGCTGGCGCCGGGACGACCGCCTGGCGAGCCTCAGCCCTCACGCTCGGGGGCTGGCGCCGGGACGACCGCCTGGCGAGCCTCAGCATTGTATCGTTCCTTATCTGTCTGAGTAGAAATTTTTATGTACAATGATTTGTGAATCTGTTTAGAGAAAACCCCTATTGCTACATACTTTGTAATAAGCAAGCGGGTAAAGAAAAAAATTAACAAACGCAAGCTTTGTGGGCCTCCATCTTAATGCTATTTGAGCTCCTCCTAGATATAAACATTGATTGCCCTAACTGGGACATTACTCAACACAATGGAAGTTCTTCGATGAAAGAGCATCACAAATCTGATCCGAATTTTGGAACCAAATCCTAAACACGAAATCACAGATTCATATTACAAAGCTGGTCTGGCCTGCCAGAGGAGCCATTCCAGCAGGCTTTGGGCCTGTCCATTTTAGAATCTGCCTTTCAAGGCCCAAATCTCTTTAATCCAGCCACAGCTATATCATGGACAGAAACAACTTGGCGAAAAAAATGGCGGGGGCTCGTCAGTTTCCCTCCAAAGCTGCGAACTATCAGTTTGAAAATCCTCTGAAATCCACATCCACCATTCCACCCTCCAAATCGAAGAAGACGGCGGCGGCGCACGATGGCGGCGCGAAAGAAGCGCTGGGTCGCCCCCGGCGACGGCGCCGACCACTTCACCCCGCTGCCGCTCGAGCTCCGCGCGCAGATCGTCGCCTTCCTCTCGTTCCGGCAGATCGTCCAGCTCTCCGCGCTGTCACGGCCGTGGCGCCACATCCACCACCACACGCCCGTCGTCAAGCTCTACCTCGACGAGTTCGTCTACCTCGACGACTATATTTTCGACGAGGACCGCTCCTTCCCCGGCGTCGTCGACGTGGGCGCGATCCTCGGCCTCCGCGTCGCCCTCGGCCGCCGCGCGCAGGAGGGGTCCGCGTCCAAGGTGGACGCCCTCGACGTGCTCAACTACAGCGTCGCCGACCCCCGGATGCGCCGCCACGCCGACCGCATCATCGCGCTCACCGACGCGCGCAAGATCCGCGTCACCGTGCCCTACGACGGCCCGAACCGGGATTCGCGGATCTCGTGGAAGCTGGATCTGCCTCCAGCTGCGCGGCACCTGTACGTCGAAGGGGCGTACAGCCTAGCGCCCGCCATTACCGGGCCTGGCGCCGCCGCCCTGCTCAGGCTCTACCTCAGCAAGCTGTCGCTCAGCGAGTGGCCGTGCTTCCCTTCCCTGCGCGCTCTGACCCTCGACAACGTCACCGTCGAGGCGCCGTTCGCGCCGGCCGCGTGGTGCCCCCTGCTCGAGAACCTGAGCATCATCTTCTCCACTATCGAACATGCCCGCGTCGACATCCGCCTGCCGCATCTCAAGAGCCTCGACATGGAGGGCGTCGACGTCCGCTCGCACAGCGACATCTTCGGGCCGTTTGGGGACATCACCATTGACGCCCCGGAGCTGGTGGAGCTCGTGCTCTACTGCGCCTCCGGGGGCACCACGGAGTACAAGTCGTTCACGCTGAGGGCGCCGCGGCTGCGCTACCTGGGCTATCAGAACCAGTTCGCCGGGCGCGTGGACATCGACGTTGGCAGGCCAGGCAGCGTCAGGGCGGGCTCGATCATGTTCGAATCCAATGAAGAGATTGCGTGCCCTGAGATGAAGTTATGCATGATGCAGATGATGCGGATGCTCGAGGGTCTCCTCCCGGAGTTGTCACCGGAGGATGTCGCCGACGCCGCGAGGTCAGGGATACCTGCATCTGCTTCTCTTGTCGTCCACTATGGATTCTGTTAGTTAGGCTATTACTTAGTACTATTTCAATCCTTTGTTGTTCAATGCAGGCCTCACATGACGCTCGACAAGTATAGTGTGGAGAGCTTTGATAGCGGCAAGATGATCCCGGAGGAGAAGCTTACCTGCAACCTCAGCGCACTCATGTCCTCACTCAAAGTCTGAACGCCTCTTGGTGTTGCAGGCAACAGGCATGACAGCAAACTTGCAATGCCAACTCTGGGATTGATCTTAGGAAAGTCCAGCAAAGCAAATGCAAAAGTCTGAATATTGCTTCCTGTTGTTCTATCGTCTTCTGCGTAGACTGTAATTGCATTACGTTTACAGCTTACTTCAGTGAAGTTTAGTTGAAAGAGACATGACCTTGTTTGAAGATCTTAAAACCTTTGGTGCTTCCTGCACAAAGTTACCTTGTTCTTGATATCTATATGCTAGTGATTGTGATGACAGATGCAAATGCCATAATTCAGGAACTCTGAATTGATGCTGAGCTCAACAAAGCATGTGGGTGGAAGTCCAAATTTGCTTGACATTCTCTATCTGATGCATAGTTGTAATTGAATTGGATTTTACTTTGCAAAAAAATATTTTGAAAGAAACCTAACTGCCATTCTGTATCTAATGCATAGTTATAATTGAACTGGATTTATCTGTTAATTTGCAGAAGTTACTTGAAATAAACCTGACTTTGCCAACGATCATAAAAGGGAAAAGCACAACTGAGGGTTTCTGTCCTTAATAAAATAAGGTTTATAGACATGGCGTAATGGACTTTACATAAGAGTTGTTTTCACCTTATGATTGATATTCATCACAATTAAAGAACATGTGCCACTTCAATACCGATCATGAATAATGTCTGCCAGAAGCCAGTTGACCTTTTTAGAGTAGTTTTGCATGATCCAAGGCTCTCTTCCCATCTAATTTGCTTGACAGGTAGAGTTTTGAGTACTTTTCTACTCCCATTGTCTTGTACAGGGCCCTCTCTTCAGCACTGCCTGTGACTGGTGAAACTACTCCGTCAAGTGATGGAACATGAAACGCAGATACGGTCAACCGTTCCTGATTGGTATTTATTGTAACCCTGTGCTCAATACTCTTGTATTTTCCATTCGACATAATCTACAAACACAAAAGAACGAATAAAATAACACAAGTGGGATATTAGACATTATTTAAGAGACTATGTAGAAGATAACATTTAAAGTAATGAATTATTAATGGAAATCCTGATTGATCTTTTATTCTTTTTCTATGGTTAAGTTAGAATAATACACCTATATATGAGATAAATAGATTTATGGAGAGACTTGGTACCTCAAGAAAGTCGCCCACATTCACCAACAATGCGTTTGGATTTGGTTTCACAGGAATCCATGCATTGTGCCTTTTAATTTGAAGGCCTTCAACTGAATTAACCTCTAAAAGGAGGGTTAGAAAAGATCCATCTGAATGGGGTGAGAAGCCCAAAACCTTCTCGGCCATGGTCATGCATGGAGGGTAGTAATTCATCCTCAAATATTGACACACATATTTGTCACCCATCAGTTTGAGGTCAATATTTAGTGTTTTCGCAATGACTGTTACAATAGAATGTGCAGTTTTCATCAACTCAGAAGAGAAATCTTCAATAGATTTCCTGTTATCACAGAATAATCAATGTCTATTACTGAGGTAATGGCAAAACACTGAAGTGCATTGGATTCTTAAATATGGGAATACCTATCTTAGTTTCAGTATATAAGTAGTTTGAACCATATACAAGTGTATAGTTTAGCTATTGGACAGTTTATCACTGAAACCATACTCATGGCTTGTTTTAACCTTCTCATCGGGCAGTCTATGGCTCTATTCACATACTATTTCTCATGAAAACTGATCTTGAACTATTTCGCAATAATATTTCTATAAAAGTTTATCCAAATTTACAATTTCGTCAGCAAATAATCTTGATGTATAGTTCTTAACTTTCTGTTGTTTTCTCAAAGCTTTGTAGTTGATTGACAGGAGTGCAACAGATTTTGTGTACTCTGTTCATAAAGAGAAATTTTTTATAATCACTTAACTGAAGCACTGAACATATGTATGAATACAAAAGGTTGAAGACAGAAATAAGAAAGACATCCTTGATGGTCTTTGAGAATACCTAACAAACTGAAATGCCCACTGATGCTCTTCTCTATGACCTATATACTGTTGTCTAACTGAATGTACAACATTGAAAACGAAAACAAAATCCATGCGTTCAAGTAAAACCAAAATGCATTTTAATAGTTGGCTAGTTAATGATGTTTAAGCTTTATTTTAAAAATTAATGTATTTATGGAAAATTTTTATCTTAGTCCAATATTCTATTGTTTCAGTGCCATGCCAAAGGGTGAATGGTCATGGTAATGTGAGTCATCATATGGTATATGGAAGATGTCAATTGATGAAAACTTGTGCAGATATATTTTCTTGCGGATTTCTGCAGTTTATTAGTCATACTAACCTGAAAGTATGCGGTTGAACAGGCCAATATCTCATATCACGGGCCTGAGGGGGATGTGCTATCATGACAAACATGTCAGACCAATCAAGTGTTTGATTCTCCGATACAACAAACGATTGACCATAGCCTTGAAGGTCTCCTGGAAGCTGTGCATAGGTACTCTTTACTTCGAGGGGAAGTTGGAAGAACTTTTCAGTGTCACTTCTGACTCCAACAGATGAGGCATCCCGCCATGCAAATGCAAAATGCATCTCCGCGCCCTACTGTGCATGCCCTGCAGCTTCTCCAACAGGTGATGCAAAAGGGAAGGCATACTGCCTATGGAGGAGAGAGAAGATGCAAAAATACACTCCCTCTCTCCTCAAAGGCAAATGGCGAGCGCGCTGGGCGAGCAACGCGTGGCGGCGGCCGGGCGTGCGGGTGGCCAGCGCGTTTTGCCTCTCCAAAATGCACGACCTGTTGGAGTAGTCAACTTTTGCCATCCGTGCCATTCACTGTACACACGAGGCAAAGCGCGTTTTGCCTCTCCAAAATGCATGTTCTTGTTGGACTCAGTCTTATACTTGCAATGATCTCATCTGGTATTCCATGATTTACAAGCTGTGAGAGGCAAAAGTTGGACATAAGTACTTACAAAACACACATCTACTCCCTCTGTGATAAAATATAAGGCATTAAGTTTGCCCTAAGTCACTAGATAAACTTTAACCAAATTTATAGAAAAGAAAAATAATATTTACAACACTCAATTAGCATCAATAGACTCGTTATTAAATATATTTTGATATTTAACTTATTTGATTTGGTACATGATAATATCTTTCTCTATATAATTGGTCAAACTTTGAAAAGTTTGTCTTACAAACTCGGAATGCCTTGTATTTCAGGACAAAGGGAGTAAACTAGGTTGGTAATTTCATTATCTACTCCCTTCGTCCCAAAACAAATGTCATGGCTTTCCTAGATACATTGTTTTACCTTGTATCTGGACATAATGTATATCTAGATTTATAGCAAAAACTATGTACCTAGGAAAGCCAAAACGACATTTATTTTGGGACGGAGGGAGTACGCTATATCTTGAAACTAGTTTGGTATTTGGAAACTCCAGATCTACTTTTTTCTCAAAAAAACTCCAGATCTACTAGAAATGGTAAGATGTTAGCTTTTTATCAAAATAAAAATGGTCATTCAGGAAGTGTACCCATAAATTCATTCGGTGATTTGTATTTGCTATCACTGTTTGTGGCAGAATGCACAACTGATGATTTTAGGATATCAACAGAAATTGTTGGATCTTGCTACGAATGAATATGCTATGGTATCACAAGCTTGACAAAGTATCACTTAACGATAAAAAATAGTTGGGGACTAAATTATCTAGTCAAATGATACAAATTACACTTTATTCTAATCATCATGTTACAACTTATGAGTTTAGCTGAGTGAGTACCTGAAAAAATCCCCAATCCTCACAAGCAAGTCTGAGGCGAGCAGACTCCTCTTCTGCTAAATCGGGATTGAAGAGCTTACCAAGGTCGATAACAGGAACCTCACCGGATTTCTTGGCAAGGACTTCGTTGTCTCGGATGTCCAGCTGGATGTACCTTTTAAGAGTCTCTTCTGTCAGTGCCTCAGAACATGTTGCAAGATCTTGTACATTCCTGACAGGGAGTGATGAAGCCATCCTTGACCATCTTGTTTCACTGCTCCTCGGAGCCTCCATCTCCAGCCAAACTTCTGAACTCCCAAGCAAGTACTCAAAAGGCTCAAACCAAGTATTTAGTTTGCTTTGTACGGTCGTGGTGTCCTTGATGGCCACTATATATGAGGCTCCAATTATAATTTAGACCATAAAAACATTTTTGTATACGTCACAACTTGCTTAAAAATAAGTTTGTTGACTCTGATGCAAAACTAAACAAGTGTTCAGCTGATCTACGCAATAAAGAACTTTTTATGTCACAACCTACTCAAAAATAAGAATAGCATCCATCGAATACTAGAGAAGTCTTTTAGTTTCAAGAATGCAACACCAAACAAGTCTTGAACTCTCATTTACTGAATTCATGTAAGTTGTTCTTAATCATCTTCCTAATTAGGTGCCACTTGTGCTTATCTTTCTAATCAGCTATTAATTGTTTATTCCTTCTTTAATCTTAAGGATTAAACAGAGCTTGTTGATGGAATCTGTGCAGGTCAGCAGCACCTTTGGTCAGAGTCTAGTTCCTATCTCCAATTTGGCAATCTGCCAGCAGGCAGTACTTGAGGATATGTGCAAAGAAATCTACAGAGAATCTTCTAGGTGTCCTGATCAAGGAGTACAACAAAACTGTTGCATTGTGTATTTAACTTTATAGATTGCTTGGGATGTTGTCAAACGGTATGGCAACATCACATTGTTGACTACCGCAAAGCTGCCAGTGAAGGTATGCTTGTTTGTTGAAACTACTTCGGAGCTTCTGGTGGGGCAGCAAAGAAGGTTATATAATCCTTTTTGTGAGCCCATCAGATGTCCCGCGCTTTGGCGCCACCACATCGACTACCACGGCCCAGAGGTCTAGTTTCGGCCCATCGTGCTATGTGTGTGGGCATGCTGATACAAACAATTTCAGCCCATAGACCGTCCCGTAGGCTTATTTCTTGCCTGCTATACGGCCCGAATAGGTGGGCCCATGAAGTCATCATTCTTACTTTTTTTGAAGAAGATATAACACTACAAATCAGCATCCTACCGTTAGGGGCCATTTTGACATATGGTCGAAGGTTTTAAAATGTATTTTTTATTTTGCAAAAACGTATGCCAATTTTAAAATATTAGTAAATGATACCTTTGTTTCACCGTAATATTGAGCACTCTATATAAATATAAAATATCTGTCTGATGAACGATTTATCCCTCTTATGTGAAGTACAACTTCAAAAAATAATAACATTTTTTCATTTAAGTTTGAATATATATAAAGTTAAGACCAAAACTGAGTAAGACGACATCCACAACTCTTTAGTTCATTCTTTAGTTTGAAGAGTAAAGCCAAAATGATTGATACAATACTTTAATTTGTATTTGAGCTGACGGGCCATTCACGTAGACACCTAATGTTGGGTTAAGTCCTTACTCTGCATGAGTTATTGCGTTTCAATTTAATATAGAAATTAACAGCCCTATTCTTTTAGTGTTAGACAACGTGTCCCTTGATAACAAGATGCGTGTGGTTAAGTAGTGACTTCCTAAATTTCAAGATCCGTCGACCCAATCGAAGGGGTATGCTACGCGCATGTATTTTATGAGTGTGTTTGAGCATGTGTGCATTTCATTCTTAAGTTGTTCATCAATGTATGTTTTTTTATTGTTTTCACAAAGATAACAACCCCTTTGATGCCAATATACATTATTCAGAGGCAGTCCGCCTTTATATTACATCGACACAACCTAAAATGACATTCAGCTTACCACACAAATGACACAAATTTCCATTATCATGCTCAAAGCTGGAAGCAGGTCAAAGACCCAGCATGTACTCCACAAGATCATCGAGTGCCAAGCTAGCCCCTCCTCCTTCCTCAACACATTGCCTCGCCTGCGCCTTCAGAAGCCGAGCCCTCTCCCTTGGCGCCTGCGGCCCTAGATCCCTAGTCATCAGCCTTCTGATCGTCCTCGCCATGGCTGTCCTCTCGAACACCTTCCCGACCTCCAGCCCCGTGCCCCACCGGTGCGTCACGTACCTCGCGCTCACCGTCTGGTCGGCGAAGCACGGCTGCACGAGCATGGGCACCCCCTCGCACACGCCCTCCATCACCGATTTCCACCCGCAGTGCGTCCAGAACCCGCCGACGGCCGGGTGGGCCAGCACCTCCCTCTGCGGCAACCACGCCACGACCTTGCCCCTGCGCCTCACCGTCTCCTGGAGCTCCTCCGGGACCGGCGGCGCGTACTCGTCGTCGGCGGCGCCGAGGACGGAGCCCGGGCGGACGACCCACAGGAACGGCACGCCGCTGCCGGCCAGCGCCCACGCCATCTCCTCGAACGCGGCGCGGTCCACGCGCGCCGCGCTCCCCAGGCTGACGTACAGCACGGAGCGCGGCGGCCGCGCGTCCAGCCACGCCAGGCAGCCGCGGTCGTCCGGCGCGCGGTGCCCCACCGGCCGCGAGGGGGCCGCCAGGTGCAGCGGCCCGACGGCGAACGCCGGCCGGGACAGCTCGCGGCGGATCTCGTCCAGCTCCGGGCCCTCGATGGCGTCGAACGTGTTGATGATGACGCCCGACGCGGAGGCCCGCATGGCGTCGGCCACGCTGGCGATGAAGCGGAGCACCGTCTCCTCGTCGCTGCCGTCGTCGGAGCGGATCAGGTCTCGCACGCGCAGGGGCTCGAGGCCCGGCACCGCCTCGTCCATCCAATCTTCTGGAAGTGAACGATATAGTTAGCTAACAGGCGCGCCATGGCCACGTCGGTGCCACAAGATTCAATGGTTTAGTGATACGTGCCTTTGACGGGGAGGTAGCCGTCGGCGAGGAGCCGCGGGGTGGCAAGCATGGTGAGGAACGCGGCGGCGCCGCCGGCCCGGAGCGCGAGCGCGGGGACGCCGGCGCGCCTGGCGGCGCCCAGCACCTTGTACCACTGCCCGTCGACCACCGCGCAGGCGACGGCCTCGCCGCGGGCCAGTTCCGCGAGGGCCGCCTGGAACGGCACCTCGCAGGCGTCGTTGAGGCCGACCATCTGGCGGACCAGGTCGGGGCAGGCGGCGACCTCGTCGGGGAGCGTCTCGCGGATGGAGACGAAGGGGAGCTCCGGGTGGCGTGCGGGGTCCGGCGCGTTGAAGTCGGCGTGGAGCACGGTGACGGCGAGGCCCCGCGCGCGGAGGAGGCCCGCGAGCTGGAGCATCGGGATGGCGTGGCTCCCGGACGGGAACGGGAACACCACCACACGGCGGCCGGTGTGAGCGTGCCCGTTGCCGGCCATCTCTGGTGCTGGCGGCGATGGCGATCGAGCTCAGGCTGTGGCGGCGAGAGGGCGATGGAGAGGCTGGTTGTTGGCTGGCACCGGCACTGGCACTGGCACGCTGGCTTGGCGAGGTTGGCGAGGAGCTGTGGGAGTTACATGGTCAAGGAGGAGCGCCATGGAGGGCACGAGAAGGGCGTCGTGAGGCATGGCCAGATCACCAGATGAGCTTGCTTGTGTTGTCGTCACCTTGCAAAGCGAAACAGAACGCGTTCGCTTCTGGGGATTGGGCTAAGAGACGTTGGTTGTTGCGGGCCTGGAGTGGCAGGCACAAGAACATCCTGCAAAACTTCTGGGGATTTGAGCTAAGAGACGTTTGCATTGCTGTTGTGGACCTGGAGTGGCACGAGAACACCCTGCAATCTGAGCTGCATCGGTTGTGTAATCGTAGGAAGTTTTGCTACGACTTTGCAAACTTTTAATGGCAGCAATATCCTGTATAACGGTGGAGTTCTAAAATTTAGCTAACGAGGCATTGCTTCAAGAAAGGACATTATGACTTTGTAATCTTTTAATAGCAGCAATGACTCATATAATGGTAAAAGGAACAGTAGCTCCCGAGGTGTTGCTTCAAAAACAACCTCGCTACCATATCATCAGACATTCTACGTGGCATTGCACTGGACGACATAGGATTGTTCATGTATCAACGTACCTCCCATTTCTATTAGAAGTTAGCACGTCATCCTACATGGCATTGCACTAGTACCCTCCAACTTCCGTTAGCAGTAAGCACATCACTAGACATCCTACATGGCATTGCACTAGACGACGTAGAACCATTGACATGTATCAATGTACCCTTCCACTTCTATCAGCAGTAAGCACATCACCAGACATCCTACGTGGCATTGCACTAGACGACATGTATCAATGTACCCTCCCACTTCTATTAGCAGTAAGCACGTCACCAGACATCCTACGTACATAGAATCATTGACATGTATCAATGTACTCTCCCACTTCTATTGGCAGTCAGCACGTCACCAAACATCTTACATGGCATTGCACTAGACGACATAGGATCAGTGACATGTATCAATGTACCCTCCCACTTCTATTTGCAGTTAGAGGTTATGAATCTAACGTAAAACTACCATTTTAAACCATGAGCAAAATCTGCGGTGCGGTCCTATATCAAATTCAAACAACTAGGCAGCATGACAACATACACAGATACAATACGCAACTAGGAACAGGGGAAGACCAGTGATGCAAAATGCTAGAAACGTAGCTTATCTTTCCAGAAAGGTTACACATTTGCATCAACCATCGAAAGGACTATGTTTGCTTCCAAAGCTCGAACAGAGGGTTGATGTAGAATTTGGTACCAGATACCTCAAATGTTGTTTTTCCAGTTGTGCCGGCAATACAAGGCTAAATATTGGAGACGTAATTTCAATCTCGCATATGTCACTCACGCCACATTGGTTTACATAGTAATCCATCAAAACCTAGAACCGGAAAGGAAGACATAATATCGCACCACGAAATGGAATTTCATCTCAGTTCACATTTTAGGCTGATTCCCAAGAAGCTGCCCGACTAGATTAGTTACCTGAAGAAGTAAATCAGAATAAACAGTGAGAAATGTAATGGACTGAAGGAAATTGAAGGCTAATGGCATGACATGTGAATAATTCTAGTTTCTTTATCGATATCAATAGAAAACTAAAGCAAACAGAGATATGTTAAGTATCTAATCAGAATTATTTGATACTCAAATTAATATGAAGGCACAGTATACAAACATGAAAACAAATAAAGCTGTGACACCATAGCTAGAAGCCTAAAACATGAGAAACATATTACCAAGTTTTATTTTCTTCTTACACATGAACCCAAAAGGAAAGAAAAACAGACTACAATCTCAGGTGAAGCATTAGGAAACAATCAGAGGCTACTTTGCTGTTGAGATCAAATGAAAAGTACTGGAATGGGATTTGATTTTTTACTATAACACTAGTCATAAAGATCAAATAGAAAGAATATTTATCTGACCTAAGCCCAAAAGCACAATTAAGTATAGAAGTCTCCAAATCCAGCATTTCACATTTTTTAAGCTGGATCCTCATGGACCAAGTATCTCTTCACTAAAAAAACATATCTAATGCAGGAAAGCAAGCATTGAATATGAAAATGGACAGATATAGAAACAAACTTGCCTGCCAATATTTCGAAACACATCGATCAATGCAGCTGTTCTCACCCATGTTGAGCTCAGCTTCTTTGTGCCTAGATATACAGAGAATACAATCCAACTCAATCACATGTAACTCATCAGTTCATGCACTCACTGTGACATGGTAATGGGTCCAAGAAAGTGATCTTTAATGTCGTGAGTTCTATATAGTTGTCTTCAGTATTTTAATGGTATCATATGTTTATCTTGATATAACAAATGGGTTTACAGAAGCACATACAACAACCTTGATCAAAATATAATTCACATATATCAAATCTATAACAAAAAAAAAGGCATGCATGTAACAGCAATTTAGAGCAAGAGTAAAGTGCACCAGCGGTCCTTAAACTTGTTTCGGTGCGCCATCTAGGTCCTTAAACTCTCAAAATGCATTTTTAGATCCTTGAACTTGCTCCAGGGTGTCATATAGGTCCCTAAACTTTAAAAATGCGTATTTAGGTCCATAAACTTGTCCCGCGGTGTTATGTAGGCCCCTAAACTCTAAATATACTATTTAAACTTAATAAAAATGTTGCTTTGCTACTTTAAGTTAACGAAAAAATGTTTTTGCTACTATTTTAAATTTAATATAAATGCTATTTGATATTTATTGAGAATGAGAAAAATTACATCAATAAAGATATACAAAGCACATGCAAAATATAATCATTTAGTAGGAAATATTTCAAAATTAAACGTGAAAACTGTAATATCCATTGTTGATATTTTAATTATCGAATGGTTTTGACTAATCCATGTTGAGTATGATTAATAATCAGCTAATTCAGAATTAAAATGGCGTGAAAAATAGCTCAATAAACAATCCACTTCAAATACAATTAATTAATGGTGATTTTCAGGATATGAAAGTTCACTTGAGAGTTTAGGGACCGAAATGACACACTGAGGCAAGTTCGGGGACCTAGAGATGCATCTTGAGAATTTAGGGACCCAAATGACACCTCTGGACAAGTTTGCTGACCTAAAAATACATTTTGAGAATGTAGGGACCTAAATGATACCTCCACATAAGTTCGAGGACCGCTTGTGTATTTTACTCTTAGAGCAACAATAGAGGATAATGAAAAATCGTGCTAAATTTCAGGTGTACCTCTTCTCGATGCACTTGTCAAAACATGTCTGTGTAAGCCTGCATACAGTGAAACAAAGATGGAACATCAGACAAACTGCCAGACATAATGTCGTCCAGTCTACATTTTTTAAACTGCAATCACTTTGCGTGCTGTTTTGGCTTAAAAACATATACCCTATCACATTCGAGGAATGATGTCAGGCAGAAGATAAAATTCCAGTGGTTTGAGTGATGCAAGAAACCTCAAAGCTCCTGATGTAGTCAATGAATCAAATAGATATTGGGATCTGAAATCACTCACCGATTGAAAAGATCAACCCTGTATTCCATCTCTTTCTCTGCCAATCCAAACATCTATTGAGACACATACAAACAATGATCTCAGAAAAGCTTCAGGTATAATATAATGAAAAAATAATCTGAATGGCTTTGTTTACATGCAGAGGCACTACAATAGGAAAAGATACAATAAAGCATCCCAAGAAAAACAAGGATGAAACTGAATATCAGCAAATCTTGGAGACGTTGGTCATGCTAACTGCAACAAAACGCTGCGGATTCTTATACATGGCTAGAAATATATAACTGTATTGCTAGGCATTAATATCAACCATGTACATCCAATCGTTGCTAGCATGCTTAGCTTCTTGCCAATTGAAACCATAGTCTCACTAATATTCAAGAGATATACCATAAATCAATGTTACCCTTTCTTGAAAAAATGGATTAGCATAAACACAGTTCTTCAGTGTTGGAGTGGTGCTCAATGGAAAGGCACATCAGAATAAAATCTTAGTAATTAGTATCAATATAGCTAAAACATCCAAATCCCTGGAACAGCTGTAATTATTCAGTCTAAAAGGTTACCAAAATTAATTGTCAGTACAGCTAAACACCCAAATCCCTGGAACAGCTGTAATTGTTTGGTGTAACATAAAAAGTTACCAAAGTTAATTATAGCAACAGTTCAAAACATATCATGAGTGACTTCCTTCCATTTTGACCATCACGGCACTAGCATGATGTTTTTTTTTACGAAAGTCATGCTGAATTCACCTTCCAAGCACAATTTTAAATTAGTTCATTTCTTTCAAATCAATGTTTTGCTTCCTCTTTTCACTATATGACAAATCTTGGCAGCACAAGGTAAATCAATCATAAGGCAATCCATTTGTTCAAAACAACTAATTTTCCATGTTTACTATTTCGACAGGACTCAGCAAACACTCTTGTCCTCAAATCACATGGAGTACACCAAAGCCACAGTTTGAACTTAAACAAGGTAATCTGCAAGCAATTAGGGGCACACACCTGCTCCTTCTGCATATTCGTCGGCGCACCACCCGCGGCCATTGCTGCTGCTCACTTCAAGAAAGAATCAAAGGGCAAGCAATCAGGGGATCGGGGTCAATCTAAGATCCAAGAAACCACATAGACGAAAGCCTAGAACCCAAGGGGACAAGAAAGAGGCGGGAGAGAGATCCAAGAACACCTTACCAGATAGAACCCCGAACGAAGCGGGAAGTGGGGAGCTCTGGAGCTGACGGGTTGGGGACGCCGGCGGCGGGATCGCGAAACGGACAGCCACCACAAGAACGGCGGCGGAGGAACTACTGATCGAAGGAGAGACGACGAGGGTTTTGCCTGAAGAAGAAAGGGCCGTGCGGCCCAACAACCCTTCACGGCCTTGTTTCGTCAAATTAGGCCGTGCAATAGATGTGCATCCTATCAGTAGGCCCAATTACACCGATAAAAATGGCCCAAGTACAGAGCCTGTCTTTTCTGTTTTATTTTTAAAAAACGGTGCCTTCTGTTTTTATTTCTCAAGTCTCAACAGTGTTTGTAGCATACTGTATATGCGTTTTGTGAGATGCCATCACTTCTCAAAATTAAAATATATTTTGAAGAAAATGGTTGTGGTGATAAAATCAAACAAAGGTGGTTTTGTTATGAAATCAAGATGAGAGAATCCATCACTAGCACACTTCCCGAACCAAAAACATTATATAGAAAAGTAAAAACTTACTGGTGAAGACCTCTCTAAATCCAAATACACCAAAAACATCTATCTATTATCTTAGTATTTGGCCAATAAACGGAGCCTCCACATTCGCTCTCAAGGCCTAGAAATTCCTACGTTAATCGGAGAAAAAAGAAAACTAAAATTACCCGCATTACGTAAAATTTTGCCGAAAATACTCTCTTAACTATTTAAAAATTACCACCATTGCCATTACATAAAAAATAGCCTAAAACGTCCGTATATATTTTTAAAATTCATCCTCAATGTTATTAGAAAAGTTACGTTCACTCTTAAGACATAGAAATTCTCACATTAATCGGAGGAAAAAAAATTGCAACTGCCATTA
>CM014271.1:67137398-67173551 GCA_004135705.1 Alloteropsis semialata | reverse complement strand
TGCTTCAGCAAAGTAACATCTGGTACTACTGCATCCATTCTTTCTTAACATTTTTCAGCATCGATACGGTCTCTTTTTACTACTAGTAGCATTAGTTCCTGAAAGTAAAGTTAATAGTAAAAATAGATTAAATGTAAATTATGTGAGGACTCATATTTATTCCACCTAGTCAGAATTTCTATTGGGAAACAGAGTAACTATTCTCTTCTCATCTTATGTTACACATAACAATATGCAAATACTCTGTAACAAACTAAGTGGCCTATGTAGTGAAGTTTTTTTTTTTTTTGACTGGCATACCTTATCGTTGAATGTGTGCACGCGCAAAGAAAAGTATGACGTCTTCTGATCTTCTCTCAGTCAGTCATTGCTTGGAATTCTACATCCACTCTCCCTTTAAACCATTGAACAATGCCTCTTGCCTCGCTAGTCCTCAGGAAAATACTCTAGCTAGTGGCAAGCTTACTGCTACCCCCTACCGACCCTTATGAGCTCTAGCTGAGGGATTCAATATGGAGGTGTTCTTCTCTGCAATCTTGAGCGACCTCGCCACCAGATCCATGTCGTTCCTGATCGACAAATGCTCGAGGCCGACTGCGGGGGCAACGACGGAGGAGGCTCTGGACAGCCTGCAGAGGCTTCTCCTCCGGGCTCACGTCATCGTAGAGGAGGCAGAGCAGCGGCGCATCACGAACCAGGCCATGCTGCGACAACTGAACAAGATAAGGAAGGAGATGTACAGAGGGTATCACACGCTGGACAGCTTCAGATGCCGAGACCAAGGCCAAGCTGGTACGACGACGAGCCCGTCCTCCACACCATCCAGGTTCAATCCTGCCAAGCGTATCTGTTTCCGCGGCGGCGGCGGTTCGGGCGAACAGGAGGGGATACGTGAAGTTCTTGGTCGCCTAGAGGTCACCATTAGAGACGCAAGCGAGCTCGTCGTGCTGCTGAGTGGATGCCCTCGCCTGCTCCGCCAGCCGTACAGCGCGTACCTGATGCTGGACAAGTGCATGTTCAGCCGGCAGATGGAGATGGAGCAGGTCATGGAGTTCCTCTTGCAAGCAGAGGATCATCCACCATCAGGTGCTGGAACCCCCGCCGTCCTGCCGATCATCGGCCCCGGGAGGGTCGGGAAGACGACCATCATCGAGCACGCTTGCAGCGACGAGAGGGTCCGTAGCCACTTCTCCCAGATCCTGCGTTTCAGTCAAGACAGCATAAGGGACGCCAAAACAATAGCATCTCTCAGCGACTGCGGCGTCGTCAAGCACCATGGCGGCGCCGTCGTCGGAGAAGAGAGGACACTGGTGGTCATCGAGCTCACCGGCGATATCGACGAAGACGCGTGGGCGAATCTATTCTCGGACTGCAGCAGCGGGCGTCAGATTGCAAGCAGAAGATGCAAGATTATAGTCGCCAGTCGATCGGACAAGATTGCGAGGTTAGGAACGACACGATCCTTGACAGTTCGATCCTTCACCGAGGAAGCGTACTGGTACTTCTTCAAGGTGCGGACGTTTGGAAGCACGGACATGGAGGACCACCCGAAGTTGGCGTCGATGGCCATGGAGTTGGCGAGGGAGATGAACGGGTGTTTCTTCGGTGCAAGCGTTTTTAGCAGGCTACTGAAAGGCAACTTCGACGCTCATTTCTGGAGCATGGCTCTTGCAATCTCCCGAGAGTTCAAGCGCGTGAATCTCTCGCTATTTGGTGAGGATTTCGTTGATCTCTGGCAGGTTGTGGACCCGGTGTTTGTCCGGAGAGCAAACAATTCTTCTTCTGAATATTTTGTCATTCTCGACGACTATCAGACAGGCTCGGTGATGGACTCGGCACAAAGCGAAGTCCCGGAGATGAGCATTCGAGATCTCTTCTTTGGTGATAATGTCAGACTGCCCCGTGGGAGATTCAGGGTTCTTGCATGGAGGTCACATGTGCCACCTCATTACAGCTATATGATGAACTGTGAGGTGCGGAGGTCGCGGAGGATGGTCTCTAGGAAGAAGAAGAAGAGAATTCGACAGGTTGCGAGCTGATCCTCTTGTTGGATTGTGTTGTAATCTCGTATGACTTTATATATGTAAGATGTAATGTCTACCACATCAAAAAAGTAAACTATGGAAACATGGTTCATTTTATGTTCATTTGATGTCATGAATATTATTGTTTCAATAAACTTGGTCAAACACAGGATATTTTAACTTGGGGCAAGTTTAGAATTCCTTATATTTCAAGACAGATATAGCATTAAAAATGTTCTTTAAAAGGTAAGATGTGGCATTTGTACTTGGAGATATTTTCATCGAAGTATACTTCCACATACTACATTTTATAAATATTTTTTTGCTAAAGTATTAGTCAAAGGTGTGTTTAGAAGACCATGTCAGTGTCTAGGCAGAGTTAGTATAATTTCACAAATGCAATTAAAAAACAACGAACTTTATATAACCAATTTTAATAGTCAATGGTCCAAAATTGAAAAACAAAAGAGAGGGCGAGAGTCGAGAACGGAAAATAAAATATAAACAAACAAGAGATTACTTCTCACGAGCTGGGGATTAAAGAGTAACTAAGTTTTTTTTTTTGGATCCCAAAGCACCACTGCGTTAAACATTACGACCAGGCAAATCGCCGGATACAAGGTCAGTTACATAGTCTGGGGCTTGGCTCATGAATACATCAGAGCCAGAGGCCAACACATAAGTTCCATGAGTGGCTAAACTATCAGCTACCTTGTTACAGTTTCTGTTACACACCGAGACAGTACAGAAAGAAAACTCTGATCGCATAATGTCCCGAATCCGGTGCACCAGACAACCAATAGTACTCCGATCTATACTTGTTGACTTGAGAGCAGAAGCTAATATAGAAGCATCCATTTCTAAGATGATCCGTGTCATGCCTAATTGTGCTGCGTGAAGAACACCCCTATATACAGCAATAGCTTCAGCTTGCAGGGCCGACTCTGCATAGACAATGTTGCCTGCCCCTGCTGCCAAAACCTCTCCATTCTTGTTCCTCACCACAAAACCCCAGCCTCCTGATCTGTTATTTGAATCAAATGACCCATCAGAATTAATCTTGTAAGTGTCCTCCTGTGGTGGCTTCCATGAAGTATGGGCCACTCCCATTTGTTTCTTCTGAGTCCCTTCCAGCTTTTCAAACTCCATCAGGAAGTAGCATACTGAGCCATAAATTTCATTTGCATTCAGCATCTTGCCATCATCATTAGCCTTGTTTCTTGCCGACCACCATCTCCAGAGAAACACAATTACTTTCAGCTGCATTTTCTTTTCTAGCTTCCAAATCTTACTAATTGTTTCCATTCCGGATTGACATTTCACCAATTCAGATCTAATATCTTCCATATTCATAAGGCGCCAACATAGTTTTGCATGTTTACATTTGAAGAAAAGATGCGCACAGTCCTCATCAAATCTTCTGCATATATGGCATATGGTGTCCAAATCCACACCTCGGTTTGCCACATTTCTTCTTACAGGTAAGCTGTTGTGTGCTAAGCGCCATACAAACATTTTAACTTTGTTGGGGACCTGGAGCTGCCATATTTTGTACCATTTAAATTCGCCCTCCCCAGTGCTTTCAGAAGTAGAGGCGTCTCGCATTGTAAGACCATCTCTTTTTGTCACAGCTACCTTGTAGGCTGATTTAACTGAAAATATTCCTTTTGCATCAAAATACCATGCAGGCCAATCCTCCATATGCACATCAATAGGAATACGTAAGATCGCTTCTGCATCCTCTGGCCAAAAATTATCCCAGATTAATTGCTCATCCCATTCACCTGTAGTTGGGTCAATAAGTTCACTAACTCTTGTCAACAGACATGATCTCCTAGGCGTGACTGGTTTTCTTGTAGAACCTTTGGGCAGCCATGGGTTCTCCCAAATCTTTACATTTTTGCCATTACCTATTCTCCATATAAGACCCTCCTTTAGTAGTTCAACCCCTCTCAAAATGCTTCTCCATGTATATGATATCCTAGGCCGAGTTACACAATGGAGAATATCTGAATTTGGGAAATATTTTGCCTTCAGTACTTGTGCACACAGTGTGTCAGGGCTGGTGAGCAATCTCCATGCTTGCCTACTCAACATTGCCAAATTAAACAAGTGCAGATCTCAAAATCCTAGGCCACCTTTCTTCTTTGATCTGGTAAGCTTTCCCCAACTAAGCCAATGAATTTTATTTGTTTTGTCCTGCTGGCTCCACCAATATCTGCCAATAATCATATTTAGTTCATCACACAATCCTTTTGTTAGATCAAAACACGACATAGCATATATGGGGATGGATTGCGCTACAGCTTTTATAAGAATTTCCTTACCAGCCTTTGAAAGAAGTTTCTCCTGCCAGCCTTGAATTCTGCTCCAGATCTTCTTCTTGATATATTCAAACGTTCTCTTTTTTGATCTGCCAACTGAAACCGGTAGCCCCAAATATCTTTCACTCCTCACTTCAGACCTAATAGAGAGAACTGATCTCATATGACTCCTAACTTGGTGATCTGTGTTTGGGCTGAACATAATAGAAGATTTATCTCTGTTGATTACTTGTCCCGAAGCCAATTCATATACCCCCAAGAGGCGTCTGAGTTCTTGTGCGTCGCACACTCTTGCTCTCATCAATATCAGCGAATCATCAGCAAAAAATAGGTGGTTTACTCTTGGTGCGCCTCGGCAAATTTTAATGCCTTCAATCTTGCCCTCACATTCAGCCTTTTGCAACATAGATGACAAACCTTCTGCACACAAAATAAATAAATAAGGTGAAAGGGGATCCCCCTGTCTTAAGCCTATCTGAGGGTAAATTCGATGAGTATATGATCCATTAACTTTTATTCTATAAGAAACCGAGGTAATACAGTTCATGATAAGCTGCACCCATCTATCATGAAAACCCAGCCGTGTCATAATTCGCTCCAGGAATATCCATTCCACCCTGTCATATGCTTTGCTCATATCTAATTTAATTGCAGCCAGCCCTGTTGTCCCTTTTCTTTTAGAATTTAAATGATGTGTTAGCTCATAAGCCAAAAGGGCATTGTCTGTGATTAGTCTTCCGGGTACAAAGGCACTTTGAGATAGAGAAATAATATCTGGCAGGATCTTCTTTAATCTATTAGCAAGAACTTTTGAGATGAGCTTATAAAGAACATTGCATAAGCTAATTGGCCGCAAATCTTTAATCATTTGTGGTGAGGATGTTTTGGGAATCAACACAATGATAGTATCATTCCAGCCTACTGGCATTGGGCCTCCATTTAGTACCGCAAGCACTTCTTGTTTTACTTGATCACCAATTAAGGACCAAAATTTCTTGTAAAAAATAGAGGGCATACCATCAGCACCAGGGGCCTTCAAGTCACCTATGCTTTCAAGAGCCTTCCAGATCTCCTCCCCTGTAAATGGCTCGAGCAGAACCTCATTCATGTCCTGTGTGACTCTTGGGTCAACACAATTCATAATCTCATCAAATTGCGTACCTGCACACGATGTAAAGAGTTGTTGATAGTGGTTAGCAATAAAATTCTTCAGTTGTTCTCCTACCACCACATCTCCGTTCTCATCCTTCAACCTCCTCACCCAGTTCTTTCTTCTTCTTTTTGATGCAAAGGCATGAAAAAAACCAGTATTCCGGTCTCCCTTTGTCAACCATGTGCTATGAGCTCGCTGCTTCCAATAAATATCATATTGGTCTTGCAAGCGTTCGAGCTTATAACGCAGTACATGTTCCCGGTTTACTGATTCTTGGGAAATACCCTGGCGTCTACATTTCTCCAACTCCCTTACTGCTCTTTTAATTCTTTTCTCCAATTCTCCTAAAACATTCCTGTCCCATTCCCATAAATCACTTAACACCTTCTCCTGCAACTCCACCATAGTGTTACACCCTTCCTCCATTGCTCTCCCCCACGCTTCCAACACCCGTGCCTCACAGTCCTCTTCCTCCAACCACCTAGCTTCAAATTTTGGCAACACCTGAACCTGCAAATTAAACTCCCTACTCTCTCTAGTACCGACATCAATTATAATGGGCCTGTGGTCTGAATGCCTGGGGTCCCCATTAGTTACCTTCACCAGAGGGAAAACACATCTCCAAGTGCTATTAGCAACTGCTCTATCAAGTCTCTCCTTTGTAAAACTAGCAGCCATATGATGGTTATTACGCCAGGTGAAAGGATCACCCACAAACCCCAAGTCATGTAGACCACAGTCCTCCAAAGCCATTCTGAACTTCTGCATATTCAATTCTGACCTCGGGGTCCCACCCTCTTTCTCACAACCAAACAAAATCTCATTGAAGTCCCCGCTGCAAAGCCATGGCATCTCAAATTGTTCCTTTAAATAACGCAGGATCTCCGATAGCGCCCTCTATGGCACTATTGACTCATCCTCAGCAAGGTCGAGGGAAGACCAAGAAAGCGACAGTGGCGACGCGGTTTGGCTCCGGCGACTGGCGGGCTGTTCTCCGACGGTTAAATTCTACGCGCACGCATGCGTCTAGAAGTCTCCGGACTGGGTTTGGACCGAGCGGCTCACAAAAATACGACGGTTGTGCTCCTCTAGTTTCCTATCAGATACTTCACTTCAAAACCATCTCACCTTAGATTTCAAACCAACACTTTAAAAACCCTAAACTCACAGCAGGCCAACACTCCAATAAAAGGATCTTATAAATGGAGTTGAATTCAAATTAGATTTCAAAAACCCTAAACTCACAGCAGGCCAACACTCCAATAAAATACAAAAACCCTAAACTCACAGCAGGCCAACACTCCAAAAACCATCTCATGCAGTTGAATTCAAATTAGATTTCAAACCAACACTTCAATAAAAGGATCATTTTTTTCGAGAACGCGCCTGGACGCGTATTTCATTAAGAGGAAAGCAAAGTTGTTTACACGACAGCTTAGCCGAACAGCGCCGGTTAGCATAAGCATAAGCAAAGGAAAAACACAGATTTACATCACACCAATTTCGCGACTAGCTGAAAAGCCCTGGAATAACACACTTAAGGTGTTGTAACCTGCCATGTTCCAGAGCCGACCTTCCTCCATAATTTTGGACGCAAGAGCTGACGGCTGAAGCAGTTTGTTTTCAAACGTTCTAGCATTTCGTTCTTTCCACAGCATCCACGAGATGAGGATAACCAGCGTGTCGAACGTGCTTCTGTTTTCCTTGATGACCCTACGCCTGGAGGAAATCCACCAGTGGCCCAGGGAGGAGCTGTCAGCAGCAGGTGTTAGAGCTGTTAAACCCCAAGGCCGCAGGAGCCGGAACCAAACTTCACGGCTAAACGAGCAGCCCAGCAACAGGTGGCCAATGGTCTCATCTTCTTGATCACATAAGGCACATTCAGCCGTCGGTTGCAGATGATGGCGACGACGACGATCCGCGGTCCAGCAGCGATCATGGAGGGCAAGCCAGGTGAAAAATTTCGCCCGCCCAGGGGCACGCGTCTTGTGCCACACTGGAGCACCAAGCATGGTGGTTTGCCCAATGAAGAAAGAATGGTAGGCAGACGAAGCAGAATAAATACCATTTGCAATCCAGCGCCACACGAAACGATCCGGATTTTCCTCATTCAGCTGCAGATTATCAAGAATTCCCGAGATCAGGAAGAACTGCAGAATAACCTGAACCGTGAGAGCCCCTCTGATGTCTTGGACCCAACGGTCATCGAGAACGGCAGTCTGGACTGTGCGGCGTCTTCTGATTCGGACACTCACAGCTTGGTGAAGGCATGGAGCAATGTCAGCAATGGATTTGCCATTGATCCACTTGTCTTCCTAGAACAGGGCGTCACGTCCATTCCCAACCACCACGGTGACAGAGGAATTGAACATGGCCTGAACCATGGGTTCAGTAGGCGACGGTAGGAGTGACCAAGAACGGGTAGGGTCAGTTCGACGAAGCCATTCCCATCTTAGGCGCAGAGCAATGCCAACCAGCGAGAGGTCAGGAATTCCCAGTCCTCCCAGCTCCGGTGGTCTGCACACTTTGGGCCAAGCGACTAAGCAGTGGCCACCAGAGATCGAATCAGTTCCTTTCCAAAGGAAAGCCCTCCGGCGCTTATCAATGCAGGATATTGCCCAAGGCGAGATGTTGAGGGCAATGGCAGTGTGAGTTGATAAAGCAGACAGAGTGACAGTGGTTAGGATCTTTCGGCCCTCTCTAGTTAGCAGGTTTGCTTTCCAGCAGGGAAGCCTGTCCGCGACACTATCAATTAATGGTTGAACCTCTGCTTTCCCAAGCTTGTAAATGGATAAAGGTATGCCGAGGTATTTACAAGGGAAAGGTGCCAAGCGACCCGGGAAATGAGTGAGCAGCGTCACTCAATAAAAGGATCATACCAGGCCATTAAAAAATTGTAATAATCAACTTCCATCAACAGAACCAAGGCATGGAACACCCCTACTAACTTTTTCTTACAAAAATTAGCCAGTTACTTCTTATACTGAATTCGTCACCTCAAATGGGAATTATTCTGAATTAAAAAGAAAAGGATAGAAACACCCTTTATTCGCTACCCTGTCCCTCTTATATACTGCACTATACTATGCTCCCATTCAAGCTGTAGCTATCTCTAACTCTACATGTACAAATTACTTACGTAAATTACTTCAAAGAACAGAAAAGAAAAAAGTTGCCCTATGCGCGCCAGCACTTGCTGAAGCTTACGAAAGAACCTGCAATGGTTTTCATGGTCTGGCCATACTGGTGGGCTGCTGTTGTGTTGGAGTTGCAAGTGCTCTGTGCCTCTATCCACAGCTCTTAGCTGCACCGATCTTTTTCTGCTGTTTGAGGTTTTGTTTTATTCACTGAATCGGCGTCAAAGTCTGCTCTGAGCTTCAATGGAGTGTTTCAGAGGTAACACTTCATTGAGGGATTGGTATCCTGCAGCATGGATTCATGACTCAGTGACAAAGCATAATTTCAGAGGAGTACCAGCTATTGCACAGTAAGAACTTAAACAAAACTAAAATAATCACCAATGATTCATAGCTGGAACTGGGATAGGAACACCAGAAAATTGGCTATAACCTGAGCCCTATTTCAACCAATTTTAAGCTGTTGAAGTTCGTTTTTTTTCATAGGATAACTTTAGGTACAAAGTTACCTAAGGTAAATCGACACTTATATTTCAAAGCATTTGCAATTTGAAAGCGCCATCTATGTACTGCTGATGCCTAGTTGTGTATATCATCATCTGCACTATATAATGCGCATATCCTAGAGTACATACAACAAATAGAACCATGGTATACAGTGCCAGCTGCATCACATAGGCTATACATGGATCATTCCAGCAATTGGTGTAGATAGTGAGATCTATTCGCTTTCATGTATTGTTCAGAAGAAAGCTAATAGAATGGCAGCTGGACTCTATTTGCAATTGGCCATACAGACATTTCCTCTTCCACACTACCTTTTAAGCAATGGAAAACATGACTTTTACTCTCCTTTTTTGTTACAAGGCGTATCTCATTTTGTTAGGACAAGATTCTGACTGGTAATTACTCCATTATAATTTTATTCACCTGATACGGACCTATATCTATAAGTACTTTTTAGTAAAAATCCAATATGTCATTTTTGTCACAAAATTATGGATCTAAAGAATAGATATTGGCCAAATGCTTATTCTAACGAAAAAAAGCTTTGTAATTCATAAGGGAGTACTAGTTTCCAGAGATTTAGGCTGTGAAACTACTGAGGATCTGTAGGAGTAGGATGGGCTCAACATTTATAAGCTCCTTTCTGCCATAAATACAAAAGGATAAGGTGTTTAGGAATATTGCAGGAAGCTACTACCATAGATATGGGCAATTTCAGTTGCTGCTGACCTTCCACAACTATGAATATTCTTAATTTGAGTAGATTGACTCATTTATTGGTAAACAGTCAGTAGATTTTACTTGGAGTGTTTCTTACTATCCAACAGTATGATTGCAATTTTGAGGTAGTGCTAAGACAGCTATTACCTATCAAAGTTCTCCATCCTCTTTATTTCTAGACTTGACTTTTTTATCGGTTCATATTTGTACACTGTACAGACAGTATTCATTCTGACCTCATGATGATGTTTATTCCTACCGAAATTATCATGTGCAGTTCCATTGAGAAAAAAGATTGGAACATTCTACCTGTTCAAAGCCAATGCTGATGATCTGTGTCGTATTAGAATAATCTTATATCACTATGCACAGCTCTAAGAAAACCTTGGCTCTAATCACAGATCTCTTATGTATCTCCAAAGCATTGACTTCATCATGCCCCCTAATTGAAATAGATTGTTTCTTTTTTGCATGTTCTTACCTGCAGATAGTTCCTATGATCTTCTAAATAGTTGTACCATCTGGAATCACTGCATTTTTAAGCACCACAGTTATCCCAGAACGAATATAGAATCCTTCTGCTGGCCTGTCTGCTTCTTGCACATTCTACATTCACAAGCAAGAGAATACTGTGAACATCTAGTTCTGAAAATTTTCGCAGCAAAGAATTTCATAGCATGAACAAAAACAATTGTTTGCAAAATGCATTATCATAAGTCTATGATTGGCCAAAATCTCACCACAGTATTTCCTGGACATCTTTTTTTAGCTAGATGAAGGTCATTTCAGTACAGCAATGCCTTCTTTTAAGAAGAGACTAGCATTTTCTAAATGGGTTTTCTAAACAAAAAAATTGCAGACACCACTTATTTTGTAAAGATACTTGCAACCCAAAATACATGTTTCAGATCAATTAAAATAGATTGCAGCATTTTTCTTGTCCCCTGTGTTAGGTAGTACATTTCCAATGCATTAAAGCTAGCATACTCTGCTATTCATAGTTAGCCACATAAGCATGCATTGGAGCCATCTTATTTCATCCATGAATACGTGAGGCAGTGAACTAGCAAATATTAGAAGGCATTGTATGTATGAGTTTAAAGGGCTTTTCTAAATAGTTAAAATATAATATTTCTAGAAGAGGGGAGGAGGCATACATCTGAGTTCATAATGACAACATTCTTTCCGATTCGGGCATTTTTGTCAATGATACAGTTCCTGTATGACAAAACTCCAAGTCAAAGGAATATGCATAATATTTGTGCAACTGAGTTTATATACAGCTACAAAAAAAAAACCTTATTTTAGTGTTTTCGCCAACACCAACTGGAACTTTTCCATCAGACAGTTCAGAGAATCTCTCAGCTTCAGTCTGGTAGTAATCTGCCCCCATCATCATGGTATCCTAAACCAAATATTATTTATGAATATACTTAAAAAAGCAAAACATAATATTAAAAAGAATAAATAAATTATCCATTATCAATACTAGATGTAAGCAATCCCATTAGCACAGATAAGTCAGCAATTAACTAAGCATGCGGATTTCACTTCAGAAGTCAAAACTAATAAAAAGTTACAAAATTGGAACCAAACTACTAAACATCAGAATTCATATATACTCAGTAATGCATGGTGAAATTGCTACAAATATGCACATTAAAGAAAACAAACAAAAAAGGATAGGCACTGCAAAGTACCAATCTGACGGCTGTGGTTGCAAATTGAGCTGCACCATCTAATGATTTACTTACCATTTCTAGTTAACAATTAATAAGTAGTTATTTCTCAAAACAATTATGATGATCAGCCATGCCGTTTGAATGACAAGGGCTAAAATTTTCCCCACCTACCCACTCCGCATGCTCCCTCACTCAGGAAAGTTTTAGATTTGCTTTACAACTGCATAAAATTAAATACTCAATGATATACCTTAAGCTGGACCCCAGGTTGTAATCTTGAGCGGATACCAATGACAGAGTGCTCAACACTGCAGTCTGTTAGAAAGCAGCCATGTGAAACTATAGAGTTCAAAACCTGCACAGAAACAAATATATCAAGCAAGCAAGCCAGGTAAATGCATTATCAATGGAACGGTGTAGGTGGTAGGAGGAACTGACCTTGCAATCTTCTACCTTGGTTGGGGGTAAAAATCTAGGAGATGTGAAAATAGGCTTCACAGGATCGTAAAAATAGAAGTTGGGAGACTGCAAAGGTAATAAATGAAATTATTGTCCTGAACGAAAACATTATATCTGAAAATTATGCCACTAAAAAGTAAACCTGATCAGTGAGAGCAAGGTTTGCTTCAAAAAAAGACTTTATTGTTCCAATATCTTCCCAGTAACCATCAAACAAATATGCCTGAAATCAACAGAAGAACATGTCATTCTTAAATCGTGTGATCATGACAACTAACAATGGGTATCATGTGTCCATTTTGGCCTTTGGAGGAGTGTAGAGTGTAAATACCTGGACATCATAGTCTTTTGCAGCCATTGGAATAACTTCTGAGCCAAAATCATTAGCTGTAGGGTAATTGCCTCTAAAAAGATGCACAACAAACAAAGAACATAAGTGTCGTAGCCTCTCAGCTGCTTCAGAATATGAATGAAGGTGCATGGTGAAATCACAAAGATGCAACAGTTCCTATGTCTTACGAGTTACAGGCCAGAAGATGTAACAGTTCTGTAACTTTTGAACAAATTCATGTTCTTTAGGCACCACAACAGAAAAGGCTAAATCAAAAGAAAGATAGATGTATGGTTATGCACAAGACTATGAACACAAAGTGCCGAAAACACATTGTTCTTCCATGTAAAAAGGTTTTAAAAAATGAAGGAAAGCCTTACTCATTAGTTAGTACTAATCTTACCTCAGAAGCTTTCGGAGAACATCTGCTTTGAATACATATATTCCCATTGAAGCCATGTATTTGTATGTACTCGCAAGCTCTGGGGATAATCCAAACAATCCCATATCCACTTGCTACATTAGCAAGTGCGCTAGATTATTTACAAGCTTTTCCATAGTGCAAATAAGTCAACAGGTAGCACTTGAAATGAAGTTAGGGAGACAGAAGCATCAACTTAAACATTTTAGACAACGACGCAACAGAAAGGGGAAGCCCATTGAAGAAAAATGTTCATTATGCAGAAGAAAGGAGATATACTTCCAATCTACACTTGTCTAAACAAACCATTAAGTAGTTGTTTGTCTTTGGTGTCAGTGTGAAGGCAAAGGGCATGTACCATTGATTTCAAATTTTCACCCTTGGGCTTTTCAAGAAAATCAGTGATGCGACCATTCCTGTCGGCCTTCATCAATCCGAAATCAGAAGCACGACTGCATAACAGAAAAGTTGGGAATATGTTAGTGTGGGATATGTCAATAAGGAAGCAAGGCCATTCTAGTTCTTATAAAATGCAAGGTGGCATAAGATACCCAAAGCTTTCCAGCATGCATACTAACGATGGGCACAAGACAAGGAAGATTTAGCGAATCAACAGTACATCACAGTATCGGTAACTCGCTAAGATATCAGATTGCTTTGCTAACTGAAGACAACAAACAAAAACAAATTCAAAAGGGATAAAGGTGAATGACCTGACCTTTCATCCATTGGGACACAAGCAACTGAGATATCAGCACCAGAGTCAACATGCTTCTGCATTACAATCATAACAGCATACCTTTGTCAAGCAACGAGAAATAAGGCTGAAACTAAAACATCGACTTGGAACAGAGTGGAGACCTGCACAAAGTCCATGTAATCCATCCTATACAGATGGTCACCAGACAATATCAGTATGTTTTCAATACATTTCAGCCTTGCATCCTTCATGAATTCATGGGGAAAAAGTTAATGTTGACACAGAGATAACACCCTCTGAAAGGTAGAGCATTACGAAATGGCCCAGGAAGAACCTCGAAAAGCCAGAGGAACTGCCTGACAGCATCTGCCGTTCCCTGGAACCATTTCTTTCCGGATTCCCCAGCTGTCTGGGTAGCTGCCAGCACCTGTCCAATATTCCGAGCGAGGAAATAAACAATCAGAAAAACACTGCTCACCTCCCATGACACTGGTAAGTGGTAACACATAAGCAGCCCTGTTTAATACTGAAGAGTGCACCTCCACGGACCCGCCGCTGAATCCAACCCCCTCACCAAAGTTGTAGGTGCGGGCGATGTGGCGGTTGAGGGACTGGGAGTTGAACTGGGTGAGGACGTAGATCTTGTTGATCTTGCTGTTTATGCAGTTGCTCATCGGGATGTCGATCAGCCTATAGCATCCCCCAACGGGCACCTGAAAGCAGTGTGACAACAACTGAATATCAAGGAATCCGGAATTGCTACATGCTAATATGGCAAGCCTTGTAATGCTGAAGAAATTGCTACTTGCTAATATGGCAAGCCTTGTAATGCTGAAGAAATTGCTACTTGCTAATATGGCAAGCCTTGTAATACTGAAGAAATGGTGAGGGCGACTGATTACCGCTGGCTTGGCCCTGGTCCGCGTGAGCGGGAAGAGGCGCGTGCCGGCACCGCCGCCGAGGATGATGGACGCCACCGTGTCCGGGCTGACGTCCCTCCGCGCCGCTGCCGCGGCCGCCGCCTGGGCTCCCGCGTCCGCCTGCTCCACCTGGCACGCACAGACGGCAACCCAAAAATGTGAGGTACCCGCCACGACACGGGCACACGGAGCACGGCGAGCGACGCAGATCACGGCGACACGCTCGCCCCCACACCAGCGCCGCCTAGCCGTGTCCGATTCTCCGGCCTCCGGGCCTCGGGGGAAATGCGATGCGCGGGCGCGCGCGCGCGCGACTCACTCACCTTGATCCCCCTGGGGGCGTCGGCGAGCACGCAGCTGGCGGCGGCCGCCGACACGGACACCGACGCCGACGCGCGGGCGCGGTTCGCGGAGGCGCGGCGCGCGGAACGGGGCGCCGCGGGGAAGGCCGCGGTCGCGAGCGCGGCTGGGGACGCCATCGGCGGTGCCGCCGCGGCACGTACGGGAGGGAATGAGGCGGCCGGCGAGGTGGCGCGCGGCGGCGGTGCAGGGGGTGAGGGGTGGTGGCCCGGTGGAGAGAGAGTCTCTGCCAGTGGGGGAGCAGCTGGGGGGTTTTGTACGGGACGGGAACGGAACGGAGCTGTGCGGACCGGGTGGCAAGGGGGAGCCGAGAAGAGTGGGGAGGCGCGTGGGGGTTTTTCGGATCCAGCTCCCACGGTCGCGGCTCGGGTCACGAGACCGGAGAGAGCCTGGCTGGCTGGCCGGCCGTTGAGCGGCGGTGATGAGTGGTGACCCGGCCGGGTGCTTCCCCGCCCCACACGGCTCCCGCTCCACCGCTCGCCTCGCGAGCGCTCCTAGGCGCTGCTGCATGTTGACATGTTTGCGAGCCAGCCGCGCGAGTGGCCCAGAAGAAATCAAGAAATGGCAATTTGCCGCCCATACCCGTTCCCGCTGTTCAGACCGGGAATGGGCTTAAGTGGTTGGTCGGAACGTTAAATGGAAAGGAATGGAAGGTAGTACTCCCTCCATAAAGTAAAAACATTAAGCCACGAGAGAACTCGAGAGCGAGAGGAATGATCTCAATTCTCAAACAAGATGGATTCTGCGTGGGGATAAAGACAAGATGGATTCTGCGTAGGAATAGATGCGTGCGCGGATTCAGTAAAAACATCTAAAGAAATGGAAGGTAGTACTCGTGAGAGAACTCGAGAGAAATGATCTCAATTCTCAGACAAGATGGATTCTTCGAGGAGTGCGTAGATTCAGTAAAAACATTTAAAGGAATGGAAGGTAGTACCCATGAGAGAACTCGAGAGGAATGATCTCAATTCTCAGACAAGATGGATTCTGCGTAGGAATAGAAGAGTGCATAGATTCAATAAAAACATTTAAAGGAATGGAAGGTAGTACTCGCGAGAGAACTGGAGAGGAATGATCTCAATTCTCAGACAAGATGGATTCTGCGTAGGAATAGAGGAGTGCGTAGATTCAATAAAAAAAAATATAAGCCTTGTTTAGTTGGGAGTGGAAACTTACTAAAAATGTCACATCAAGTTTGAGGATGCTAATTAGAAGGACTAAATATGATCTAATTATAAAACTAATTACACAAATGGACGGGAAATCATGAGATGAATCTATTAAGCCTAATTAACTCATCATTAAAGATTGTTTACTGTAGCACCACATTGTCTAATCATGGCCTAATTAGGCTCAATAGATTCGTCTCACGAATTTACCCGGAGGTTATAGAATGAGTTTTGTTAATAATCTACGTTTAATACTCCTAATTAATGACACCATATTCAATGTGACTCGTGAATAGTTGAAACTTGCTCATCTAAACAGGGCCTAACTTGGAACGCGGGGAAGTTAATTTTGCATTTACATTAGGTATTAGATTCTCTTAAACTTTAAAAATATCACAAATGTCCCACTCTTTTTCCTCAAACCAAACTTTAAATCTAGATATCTTTAGAACTATCCTTCATTCATTCACTCATTCATCATTCATCATTAAACTTGTCTCAAGCGCACTTTTTATCACACACGTCGCATGTTTCCACTGACGACGTGCCAAACTATATTTCTTGTTATGATTCGAGGCGCCCTCGGTGCTCAACCGCGATGGACACGTCAGCAAAAATCGCGCAGCCCGTCTGATCAAGATCCAACGGCTAGTGATGCACCGTTGCCGACGACTTTTTGCATTTAGGCCCTCGCATTTTAGAGAAATTCAAATTCAACCCGTGGTCCTCGAGCGCTCGCGAAATATCTCCCGTCTCTATCGCACCAGCCGCGGTCTTGCCGCCGCCGGCCCTCCGTGGCTTGCCGCCACCGCGGATCAGCCCCAGCAGCCGCACCGCCGCCGCCGGCTCTCCAAGCGATCCACCGCGGGCTCGTCCCACCATTCTCGCCGCTGCCCGGAGACCGCACGAGCAGGCTGGGGCCGCGCCGCGTCCAACCGCCGCCCCCTGCCGGGCCACTAGCGCCGCCTCGCCAGCCCCAGCGCGGTGCTCCCTGCCCCTCCCCTACTGCGCCTCCCTCCGCCTACAAATCGGGCCGCTCCGCGAGCGGGCACGGTAGCCCCCCAAGTCGGGCAAGCCGCGTTGCTCCACCTCTCCGCCGCTCCCCCTGCATCGTCTCCGTCCGCCTGCAGTCCAGGCCAGCAAGGGAGTGGTCATGCTGCAGCGGCCGTCGTTCCCGAGCCCCAGCAGCCCCTCACGTCATGCCCGGCCCCGCTGCCGCTACACCCGTCGGATCCGGCTGTCGACGGAGACCCTCGCCGGTTGTCAATGGAACGTCGTCGCCTTGCAGATGGAGGACCACAAGCACCACCTCGATGCGCTGCACTTCGGTGCGCACGCTGACCTCGACTTCACGTCTCCAAGCGAATCAAGGTGAGCCCGCCGCGAGCCTCTTCTGCACCTCCTGATTCCCTCCAATCATGTCATTAGGGTTCAATTTTGAACTTCGTGATTTACTTTGAAAGATTTCTGCCACAACACACATACTGCTTGCTCCAGATGCGGTACGGCGTAGCGGAACAACAGATTCAGAAATTACCACTGGTCATTTCCACGTCATGATCTTCTGTCATTTGCTTGCTGTATGTATCCATGTCGATTTGTAGATTTATCAAGGCTTTGTTTTTTTATTAACATATCTGAACTCCATACAATTAACTTTATATGCATACGATTAATCATGTTTAACCCTTTTTATGAGGTTTGAAGTGTCAATTAACTTGATATGCATAAAATTAACTTGATATGTTTAATTTTGCAGTCTATCATACATGATAATTTTCAATATGTTTCTCTAAATGCACTAAGGAAGTTTCCACTTCATCCTGATCATGCAGCAAATTTCTACACTGAGCAGTTTGCAAAGCTAATTTTAGGTTCACCATTCAGCTTGTACTCTGAACCATTGACATTTTCCAAGTTCCCAACGGGACTCTTCTTTTGCTTGGCTGTAAACATATTTTGGAAGAAGATAGAAGTGGCGACGCGGCTTCTTACTACAGGCAGTATATTGGATGCTATATGCTCAGAAAGGTATGTTCATCCAAAAGTCAGCATCTTTTGTGTACAATCCTGTTTATAAAATTATGGATTTGAGATCATATGTGTGCATGATTTACTAGAGGGTGATGATGTTTAGTAAATAGAATGTGCTTTTTTGTCCTGTAATCCCTATTTTTATTGCTTGAACAAAATAAAATGCTTATTTTCTCATATGCAATTTTGTTAGTGCTACCTCATTGCACAGCTCTCCTTTTAAGTACACTGAAGCAGAAGTTTACTGGCAACAAAAAAAAAAGTGCCTCAATGACAATATAGGAAGTGACAGTATCCTACATTATAGATAGAAACTTATTCTTAGTTTCATAGTTCCCGAAATTCTTTGACTGCAATTTTTTTTTGGTTAACTTCTATAAATCATATATTTCATACGTAGACTTCTGCTTATACAGCCAGGTACATTAGTTTCAGAAGGTAGCCACATTATTATTTGCTTCACTGCATGTTTGTGTCAACATCAACTATTGGGAATTCACTGGCTTCAACATGGTATGATGCTATCCATCTTTTTCTCCTTTTAGTCCATAATAGGATAAAATAGGTGTAAGTTTCCCCCCTCTTATCTTACATCTTACATTACCTTCCAGGCTATGCCATATTATTTTATTATATGCTACCTACTTGACACATAACAGTACCAATATAGAACTTAAGTTTCACTTCTACACCTATCATTTACATTAAATTGATAATTACTGATAATTATTGAAATGCTTGCAATTTCCATACATAGAGTTTTTGTGCGCGATGATAGGTGGTTCCAATAATATTGTTCGCCTTAAGGATTTTGGTTGACAACCTGTTCTTACCTGGACCTCCCTTCATTTCATCTTATACTTCATGCAATTTGCTTCCATCTTCAGTTCCAGCAATTTTATTCCGCAATTACTTTGTAATCTATATTTAAGTCTTATGAATTTAGCATAGAACGTGATTTACCATTAACTCTATGTTGTAAGTGACATTACATCTATGCAATATATTATCCATTTGTTTATACCATTTTGTCTCATGTTTTTCATCAATTTTTTATACACTTCAATTATAAACTATAGTCCACATCAACAAACAATCATGTACAACACGCGCGCATGGGCGCGCGCTAATCACTAGTACAACATAAAAGCAGAAACTGTGGTGTTCATCAGTTGGTTTGTTCCAAGTGAGGAAAGTATTAGAGAAAAAACATGTTTTCTTCTGTTGATGTGGTGACATAGATGCCAGGTAGTTTACAAAACTCCTAAGCAAATATATGGTGTATGAAGCTCTGACGTGTCGAATCTCTAACTTTGCAATCTTACACTATTTTTGCACAAAATCTCTGGCATAAGCAACTATTCGAGGCGTACGAGTTCAATATTCGTGCGTTGCTTCTAGACCATCGCTTTGGACTACACATCTTTCGAGCATTAGACTATCCAGAGTGTAATTGATGCCAATGCTCTTGCACATACAACATCATCTTTGGACTATCATTCGACTGTTTCATGAGATTTGCCTAATTTATGCTATTTTATTATCAATATTTTCAGGAGTTTTTTCTACATTTGTTGTTCAATCTTAATTCTAGTTTTGGTGGCTTTTTACTTGATGCAACCATGAGACCAAACTTTCACATTATAGAAAAATATGTCAGTCGCATTAGGGTTAATCACGCAAATTATAATATAGGGGCATATCTCTTACACCTACCTTGGTTCTTTTACTCTTTGGGTTTCAACTGAGGGCCTGTTTAGATTGTGGCAAGTTGCCAAAAAATGACAACTTTTTTCACACTGACAACCGTTGCCCCCTCTCACAAACGCGCTTCCCAATGACAACTTTTTTTCGGCAACTTTCTGAATTAAACAGGCCCTGAGCTACCTTTGATCTGGATATCTGCCCTAGGCTCCCAGCTAGTTGTACATAATCAGATCTATATATCAAATTGTCTCATCAAGCAAGGTTGGGCCCACAATGCCTCGTGCTACATAAGCCACAGAAACAACATTCATACCAAAAAAAAAATTGGTTATTAATTGCAAACTGCCTCCCGTCATCGCAATGGCACAGTCAGATCCATCTTTTAGTGATTTAGCGACAACCCCTTATATACAATAGTGTACCAACATGACCTCCATCGCGATGGTACAGATAAGACCCTAAATTTCTCATCCTGTTAATTTTTATCATGTCTTCCAAAAAATTTTGGACATGGGCAAATAGCTGGATCAAAAGACTTGCATTCCCTCCTAAAGCAAGATTAGCTCTTACTAGCTCTTACTTCTATTCACCTTACCCTTTTAACTAAAACTTCTCCTGTATCCATAAAATGGACATGCGAAATACTTTACTTGCTATGTAAGCTTAGGTGAAGGTATATCCTCAACACCATATATAATGCGATCAAATGAAAAACAAACAAACAAGCCTTACTTGTCTTGAGTGCCAAGCTCAACTCATTGCAGCACTTACAACTAGATACCCTTTAACCTACTATCACTTTCTCACATTTATTAAGACCATATTTTAGGCTAAGAATAGACCAAAGACAATTATTACCGGTCTTGTTTTATAGATTAAATCACTGAATATGCAATGGTTCAAACATTAAGGGCCCCTTTGGAATGCAGGGTTGGCAAAGGATTTTTGTAGGATTCTATTTCCTAAGGATCTTTTCCTATATTGTCCTTTGGTTCACAGGGAAGAGAAAGGAAATATTCCAGAGGATTCTATTCCTACAGCTATGTTTCACGGGAAAATAAGCAAGAGGTCCGACCTCTTGGAAAATTTCCTGGCGGGAAAAGAAAGCGCTCCGGTGAGTCGCTCGCTCATGTCCGCGTGGTGTCCTTCGCGCATCTTCCAGAGAAAAGAACGGATAGGCCTCAAGGTGAGACCTCCAGTACAAAAGTAAAACAGAGCTGCGTAGCCAACAGAGCTGCGTAGCCCCTCTTCCCCATTGCCGCCTACGCGAAACCATCCCAGCAACATCGAGCAGCAAATACATACGACGTGCAGGTCGATTTGTGGGCTTTCCCACCTTCCAGGTAATCAATATCCCCTCCCCTCAAATCGATTTCCCCATCTCCCATATGCGAATCAATTTTCCAAATCCGCGAATCGATTCGATTTCCCCCAATCTGAGAATAGATTTTTTCCCACCTTCTAACCAATTCGATTATTCCCTAGCCAAGAGATTTGGAAAGTTTTTCCTCATATAGATTTGGCGTTCGAGATATTTTCCCCATCTGAGAATAGAGAGTTTTCCCCATTGCTCTAGCATGCTGATTTCTGTCGATTGAATCAGTAATGTGGGCTCATGTTTTCTTTAATAAGACCAATCATCAGATGGATCTGCGTTCTATCCTTGTTTGATGAATTTCGCAGTATTTTTTCACTACATTTTTTTTTACCAATAGTCAGATACATGTAGCACCTCTCTAAGGCAGATTATATTGCTTTGTCAGGGAAGTGATGCCTGGCAGAGGTTCCGTCCAGATGAATATGGTTGATCAATGCAGTTTGTCAAATCGACGACAACATCACCCCCAATCGCAAGGGCTTGCTGATATTGACATTGAGCATGGGACTATAGAGCCTAGTCAAGAAACAGGTAATGGCCCTTATTATTTTATTTGGACATGTACATTGTATCATAGTTTTACTTGCCTTTTGCTGACGAAACTGAAATTGTAAATTGTTCCAAATGCAGCAAATTTAGGGACAACCACCTCAAAGAGAGCTAGATGGACTCATCAGATGAAGTTGTTCCTAATTTATCTCTTGAAAGAACATGATGCTCCAGGCTTTCGCACCCAGAATGCTTGGAGTAAGGAGGCATGGACAAACATTGTTTCTCGCCTTAATACAAAGTTTGGTACATCTTTTTCTCTGAACCAAGTCAAACAGAAGGAGCAAGATTTGAAGAAAGATTATCGTAGTGTTAAAGATTTGCTGGCTGAAAGTGGTTTCGGATGGAATAAAGATAGAATGATGGTGGATGCACCAGCAAGTGTTTGGGCCTCTTTTGCTGCTCGGAAGAACAGCAAGGACGCCCTCCATTGGCAAGATAGGTCGTTCCCATATTTTGATGCTCTAGCTCCACTCTATGATGGTGAGGTTTATATAGTTTCTGTATCACCATTTTATCTCTTTATTTTGAACTACGTTAATCATATTATCCTTTTACTTCACATTGTGCAGGCCGTCATGCTGAAGGGAGAACACGCCATGGCATGGACCACTATGCAATCAAAGCAAAGGATGCATCCGTTCCCTCTATGCAAGCAGCTCATGTGGCTGACACATACCAGTCATCTTCTCCTACACTGAATGCTCCATGTGAGTCCAGTTTGCAGTTTCCTTTTGATGAAGAGGTTGAGGAGGTCAATTTAGAATTTTCACAGCGTCCATCTACTCCTATCAATGGCACACAAGTCCCATCGAGCTCCACACAGATACCTACAGATGTTCCTGAATATCGACGTGGAAAGAAACAAAAGATCAAATCTGCTAGCCCTCATGATGGATTTCACGAGAGGTACCTAAAACTGAAGAAGGAAGAAATAGATCGATTTGCTGCTATTGAGGAGAAGAAATTGGAAGATCCATACAGCATCAACAAGTGCATCACCGTCCTTGAAGGTCTATATGGTCTACAAATGAGTGACATATTGGTGGCAGCCGATATCTTCAAGACTAAGGAGAACAGGGAAGTTTTCTTGTCATTTTCTAGTGATGCATTACGGTTGGCTTGGATTCAAAGGGAGATCGGGCGCCAACACATGAACCTTCAGGAGTAGAGGTCCTTTTGTGAGCTAGATGGCAGGTGCTTTTGTGAACTAGCTGCCAGGTGCTTTTGTGAACTAGATGGCAGCAGCATGGTCCTAGCTAGTTTGACTATATTTTGGTAAAGTAGGTACTTGAATATGTAGAATAGGAACCTCACTAATTACGAGTACAAGGGTCCTACTGGACCAGCTACTTGAATATGTAGAATATGAGAGTCACTAATTAGAAGTACAATGGTCATACGTGACCATGACTATCATATTACTGAAATACAATATACTGCGTGCTATGTAATGAGCCCACATCCGTCTTGCTATGTCATCTCGCTTTTGATTTCCAGCTTCTCTAGAGTTATTGAATGCTTGTATATCACCATTGTAATTGTGGTCTCCATCTGGCACATCAACAATCTCGTCTGGATCAATCTCCACATTAGAATTATTTGGCCACAACATATCTCCATTGTGTAGGCGTATGAAGTTGTGTAGAACACAACAAGCAACAGATATGTCAACTTGTTTATTAACTGGATAGTGCGAGCCAGTCCTCAGTATAGGAAATCTCATTTTTAATATTCCGATTGCCCTCTCAATATGGTTTCTGAGCTGTGCATGTCGAAGATTGAACAACTCCTTGTAATCTCGTGGCTTTTGATTAGCTCTTCCTTGTCTGCGTACTGCAATGAAAAGGAAAGCTTGGGAGGTTCGCATATATAAGCACTTGCAACGGCTAGCTTGTTGCGTTGAATGCTCAACGGCTAGTTCTTTAAATTCAAAATGGATGTATACAATTCCTTCACGATTCCTGTGGTGCTACCAAAGGACTTCTTATCACTTTTCCTATGTTTCCTATTCCCATAGGATTGGAGAAACACAACACCTCAATTCCTATATTTTTCCTAACCCTTTGTTTTTCCTATCCTATGTTCCAAAGAGGCCCTAATTAAGGATGCAGGCGGGCCTGTCTGCAGGGGGCCTGTAGGACGCCGGGTCAATCGCAAGGAAAATTTATACCACCTGCAGGAGCCCGCGGCCGTGTTTCGTTGGAGGCTGAAAAAATTTGCAAAAGGGAATCTTTCTTGCATGGAGTACTAAATGAAGTCTATTTGCAAAACCTCTTCACGGATGAGCGTAACTTTTCGAGACGAATCTAATGAGCCTAATTAATCCATGATTTGCTACAGTGATGCTACAGTAACCATCTTCTAATCATCATCTAATCATGCGGTCAAAGGCCTCATTAGATTCGTCTCGGAAATTTACTAGAGGTTGTGGAGGTAGTTTTGTAAACTGACATTATTTAATACCCCTAATTAGTGGTCAAAGATGCATTTAATACCCTGAAAAAATTTTCGGCCTGCAACGAAACACAGAGACTCTTCTTCGCTCGCTGCTTTCTCCTGCCGGACCAAGCAGAAACAATCTAGCAGGCAAATAGGTGCCTGCAAGAGCCTGCAGGATGAACGCAGCATGTGCTGCAAAGAGATACAGTTCCTAACAATTTCGTCCATTGCAACAGTCGTAAGTATTGGAAGAAGAAAAAAAATCATAAGTATACTGGATTACAAAAGACAACTTCTATTATCAAATCAAATCGTCGAAAGGAACCATACAAAACAATAAACCATCGTGGCCTCGCGGTAGCCGTCGCCTTCGGCCTCGACTGCGGTAACCGGGATGCCACGCGCGCGTGTGCTCGCTCGCCGGGCCGAGGCCGTGGGCGTGGCTAGGGCTGGACAAAAAACTCGTGGCTCGTTAGCTCACTCGGCTCGCGGCTAGCTCGGCTCGGCTCGTTAGGAATTGGTAGCGAGCCGAGCTCAAAGTCCAACCCTAGGAGGCGGACCTTGTGTGACCCTCGGCACCCCGTCGTCCTCTCGACCGTAACTCTGCCTCCCTATCGCGCCGTCACAGGCTGTCCGCTTCCTCCCCCAACGAAGTAAATCGGAGATCCTCGAAGTGCCGCCGCCGCATCTCTCCATCTCCCACTCGTCTCATGAGTCGCGATGGCGAGGCCATCAGGGCCAAGCACCCAAGCGTATCCAACTCTCCACCCTCACCGAATCCATGGAAGAACAGGCAGGATTGGTGGTGCAACTGTCCTGTGGCGACGCCAGATCCACCTTTGCCCTTCCCCATCATTGCTATGGTGAGTTTCCTGTTGCCGGCTTGCCGCCACTGACTCCCACCGCGCCGCAGCCATGGAGGATCGGAGGTCGAGTCCGTGAGATGCGTCGCAGCAATACCTATCACATCGAGCTGTCGAGCCAAACGAGCCAGCTCGCGAGCTAGGCCGAGCCGAGCCGAGCTGAAGTTTTTGCTCGCTGGCTTAACGAGCCGAGCCGAGCTAGCTCGCTATCAAAACGAGCTGGACCGAGCCGAGCCGATATCCACCCCTAGGCGTGGCGTGACGTGACGTGACGGACGGACGTGTTGTGGTGCTGTGATCGGTTTTGCCACTTGTCAACGGAATTATGGCAAAATCAATTACCTACCTTAAACGCTCACAGGGACGTACCTTATTTGCTCCGTGGGATTCTTGCCTTTCTTGCAGAGGTGCCCAGGTGCATCCCCCCCTCCGCCAGGTATTCCTGTTTAGGAGACCTCTCCCTTCTCCCTCATTGTTTCTGCTGCATCGCTTGCCTCCCCATCGCTAGCACTGCACGCACGATTCTAGTGAGAGCAGAGCCTCCGGAACCTCGACTGGCGTGAGATCCTGCTTGAGATAGCCAGGCGATAAGGTTTTTGGTGAGCGTCTTCACGCGACTGCTCAAGTTCGTCTACTTCGTCTACTTCTTGGTGTCCTGTACGACTACGTCCACTACTTTCCGGTGTCGTTCGAGAGACTGCACTGCATTGACTCGTCACTGCATCACATTCGTACGGCTACATCGAACAAGGTCAACCGATTAGCATGACTAATCCAGTTGATAACGGCGCAGCCAATGCCTCCGGCAGCGGCCCCGTCTCAGGGTACATCCTGAACCTTATTTGGTTCTTTACTTTGTTCTTGCTTAATATAAGATTGAACTTGAACACGTGCACATATCATGTTCTCACTGGGTCACTAATTATCATCATGATTTATGCTTTTATTCGGAACTAAAATATGTCGAATGATGCCTATATTTCTAACAATCCAAAAACCTTATAATTGTGATAGGCTATCGACTGCTAGTTTTGCAAGTGCGCTTAAACCACACGTGTTCGATGGAACACATTACAAGAGATGGCAGAGTAGAATGTCACTTTGGTTGACCTACATGAACCGCTTTTACGTCACAAAGGGAAAGGCTAAGGATATCTCTCCTGATGATGAGAGAGCTTTCCAGGTAGCCGATAACCTGTTTCGAGGTACCGTAATTAGCGTTCTTGCTGATCACCTTGTGGACAGCTATCTGTCACTGGACACTGGCAAGGCGCTGTGGGATGCACTTGAGGCCAAGTTCGGTGCTTCTGATGCTGGCAGTGAGCTGTATGTCATGTAGCAGTTTTGCGACTACAAGATGGTCGATGACCGTTCAGTAGTGGAACAAGCTCATGAGCTTCAGTCACTGGCTAAGGAGCTAGAGGGCTTTAAATGCGAGTTGCCCGACAAGTTTATGGCTGGAAGCATGATTGCTAAACTGCCGCTCTCTTGGAGGGACTTTGCTACCTCTCTGAAGCATAAGAGACAAGTGTTCAGTGTGTCTGCGCTCATTGGGTCTCTCGATGTTGAGGAGAAGGCGAGAACGAAGGACAATCGCGGCAAAGGAATTGCTGGGTCCACTAGTGCAAACCTGGTCCAAAGAAATTTCAAGGGCCAGAAAAAGAAGAACCAGAATAAGCCTGAGGTCAAGGCTAATCAAACAACCACTTTTAAGAAGAAGAAGAACCAGCCGAGCAAGGGCAAGGGCAAGTGCTATACTTGCGGTCTTGAAGGGCATTATGCCAAAGACTGCGAGAAAAGCAAATACAGGCCGAAGGCAGCCAACATGGTCATTGTCGGATTTATGGACCCGGTAGTCCACACAAGGTAGTCCGCGTGGTTGATTTGTTGAGGGACAGATCGAGGATCAGAAGTCGATGGTAACACAAGACGCAAGGATTGAACAGGTTCGGGCCGTCAAGATGACGTAATACCCTACGTCCTGTGTTGGGTGTATGGATTGCTGTGTATGAAGTTTCTGAAGGATCTCCGTAGTTGGGTTCTGTCCTAGGTTTCGTATCGTGGATGTTGGAATCGTGTTCTGGAGGGGGGTCTCAAGGCGCCTTATATAGTCCGGCTGCCTTGAGTTACAAGTCGGCTAGAGATCATAACCTACCCGCAATACAAGGATGCGATCCTATAACGATTACAGATATCCTTCCCTATAATTCCGGCTAGTTTATCTCGATCTCCGAGCTTCTTGCGGGATACGCCATCTGCTTCCTTGCCGCGTGCGCCGTCGTAGTCGTCCGGTTCGCCCGACTGGTGGGCGACCCAGTCCGACAAACCGGCTCGATAGCACTCGGATTGGGCCGCCCCTTGCTGGTTGGGCCAATCCGCCTTCTGGGTACCCCTGGGGGTCTACCCCCGACAAGCCCCGAGTAGTACGTGGTTGAGCGACAAGTCGGCGAGGTCGTGCCATCTGATGAGCTTCGAGCTTGCTGCAGTTGGAAGCGAAACCGCGTGATACTGGAGAGAAAAGAGAGAGCCGTTTTCCAACGGATGTGCCGCGAGGTGCGTCCGTTGGCCGTAGCCCCCGAGCCTTGAAGCGATTCCTTAGGAATCGGTCCAAGGGTTAGTAGCCTTGGCCTTGGTCGCCTGACAATCAACGGATGCGCCGCGAGGTGCGTCCGTTGGCCGTAGCCCCCGAGCCTTGAAGCAATTTCGAAGGAATCGGTCCAAGGGTTAGTCAAGGAGCATCTGACTGAATCATCCGGCGTTAATTTCGGCGGCCAGCCCCCGAGCGTGAGGGCCAGCGGAGTCCTGCGAGACACGCCGAGCAGTCGTCGCGACGCCAGCCCCCGAGCGTGAGGGCTGAAGCACGCCGAGTAGTCGTCCCGGCGCCAGACCCAAGCGTGAGGGCTGAGCTCGCCGAGTGGTCGTCCCGGCGCCAGCCCCCGAGCGTGAGGGCTGAGCACGCCGAGTGGTCGTCCCGGCGCCAGCCCCCGAGCGTGAGGGCTGAGCTCGCCGAGTGGTCGTCCATACCCTGCAACGAAGCACAAATTCGAGAGGAGAAAGTACTCGGCGATATAAATATTAATGAACCCCGCTTCCTGCTTTTAAGTCTCTTAATTTCCCCGAGCAGTTAACCTGTTACGTTTATGCACCTGATCCCCGATAGCCGTAGTCCATAGCGCAGGGAGCTGGGCCGCGTGCACGCATAGGAGCGTAGGCGTACGGAAGAGTCGAGGTTTCACGGATTAAGGCGCGTGCTCCCTGGGTACTTTAGCAACTCATTTCAAAGCTCACGGAATTTACGAAGTTAACTGATTAATACTTAGCCTGGCGAGTGATTCGAGTCCTGGGGGATTCCCTCTTTGTCAGATACGCCAAAGAGGAGGCAGGAGGAGAGGCGTCGTTTCTGATGCGCGGCGTCGGGAGCAGTGTTCCCGTGATCGCACAGGATGCTCCCGTGTTCGAATGAAGCCAAATGCGATAAGGGTGACCTGTGCAGCTTGGGCAGAAAGAGGGACACGTGGCGTGGAGCTCATGCGTCTTTCATCGTGGAGGAAGTCTCTCGTTCTCCGGCGGCTCGGGGCTATAAATACCCACCGGGGAGCCGGAGCTGCCACCCAGGAGCGAGTATGTATAGGGCCCTTGTAGTCAGCATGCCGAAGGTTCATTACTGGGTTCACCCACCAGGGAAAGCTCATGGAGTCTCCAGGGTATGGTGCTAGAAGAGTGTTTGCGAAGGTTCTGAGGTGTTGATCAGCGTCTGAGTGCTGTCCCGTTCATCCCTGCATTCCCATGTGACGAGGGCCATGTGGGGTGAAATGCTTTGTAGAGCAAGGGATACCTGAAGGCATTCGCTAGCAACCCTCTGTTGGTGCTGTCCCGTCGACGGCTGCAGTGGTGCTACAAGAGAGCTTGCGAGGAGCTCATGTGGGCCAAGCTTGCTCCGGATGTAGCACTAGGCGCAGGGACGAGTGCCCCAGGCCTTCATCTTGGTGGCTGATGTGTTTGGTCTTTGTAACCGGCGTATGACCGGCTTCATTGTAATTGTATAACCTGCAAAAGGATTTCATTGCGTAATAGTCTTGAGGAGGAAGCTTCTCGGCAGCGCTAGCCCCGAGTGTCGGATGTTTGGACCCGGCAGTCTATACAGGGTAGCCTACGTGGTTGATTTGTTGAAGGACAGATCGAGGATCAGAAGCCGATGGTAACACAAGACGCAAGGATTGAACAGGTTCGGGCCGTCAGGATGACGTAATACCCTACGTCATGTGTTGGGGGTGATTGTATTGCTGTGTATGAAGTTCCTTGAAGGATCTCCGTAGTTGGGTTCTGTCCTAGGTTGAACGATTGCTCGTGATGTCGTGTTCTGGAGGAGGGTCTCAAGGCGCCTTATATAGTCCGGCTGCCTTGAGTTACAAGTCGGCCAGAGATCGTAACCTACCTGAAATACAAGGATGCGATCCTATAACGATTACAGATATCTTTCCCTATAATTCCGGCTAGTTTATCTTGATCTCCGAGCTTTCTGTGGGATACGCCGCCTGCTTCCTTGCCGCGCGCGCCGTCGCGCCCATCCGGCTCGTCCGACTGGTGGGCCTCCCGACTGGTGGGCCACCCAGTCTGACAAACCGATCCAGTTGCACTCGGATTGGGCCGCCCCTTGCTGGTTGGGCCAATCCGCCTTCTGGGTACCCCTGGGGGTCTACCCCCGACAAGCCCCCGAGTAGTACGTGGTTGAGAGACAAGTCGGTGAGGTCGTGCTGTCTGATGAGCGTCGAGCCTGCTGCAGTTGGAAGCGAAACCGTGTGATACTGGAGAGAAAAGAGCCGTCTGCAATGGATGCGCCGCGAGGTGCGTCTGTTGGCCGTAGCCCCCGAGCCTTGAAGCGATTCCGAAGGAATCGGTCCAAGGGTTAGTAGCCTTCTTCTGAGGTCACCGAATGATCAACGGATGCGCCGCGAGGTGCGTCCGTTGGCCGTAGCCCCCGAGCCTTGAAGCGATTCCGAAGGAATCGGTCCAAGGGTTAGTCAAGGAGCATCCGGCTAGACCATCCGGCGTTAATTTTGGCGTCCAGCCCCCGAGTGTGAGGGCCGACGGAATCCTGAGAGACACGCCGAGTAGTCTTCTCGGCGCCAGCCCCCGAGCGTGAGGGCTGAGCACGCCGAGTAGTCTCCCATACCCTGCAACAAAGTAGAAATTCGAGAGGAGAAGGCATTCGGCGATATAAATATTAATGAACTCCGCTTCCTGCTTTTAATTTTAATTTCCCCGGGCAGTTAGCCTGTTACGTTTATGCACCTGATCCCCGATAGCCGTAGTCCATAGCGCAGGGAGCTGGGCCGCGTGCACGCGTAGGAGCGTAGGCGTACGGAAGAGCCGAGGTTTCACGGTTTAAGGCGTGTGCTCCCCGAGTACTTTAGCAACTCATTTTAAAGCTCACGGAATTGACGAAGTTAACTGATTAATACTTAGCTTGGCGAACGATTCGAGTCCCGGAGGATTCCTTCTTTGTCAGATATGCCAAAGAGGAGGCATGCGGAGAAGTGTCGCTTTTGATATACGGCGTCAGGAACAGTGTCCCCGTGATCGCACAGGATGCTCCCGTGGTCGAATGAAGCCAAAGGCGATGAGGGTGACCTGTGCAGCATGGACAGAAAGAGGGAGACGCGTGGCGCGGAGTCCGCGCTCGTCATCGTGGAGGAAATCTCTCGTCCTCCGGTGACCAGGGGCTATAAATACCCGCCGGGGAGCCTGAGCTGCTACCCAAGAGCGAATAGATATAGGATCCTTGCAGTCAACATGCCGGAGGCACATTGTTGGGTTCATCCACCGGGGAGGTTTCATGGAGTCAGCATAGTATGGTGCTAGGAGAGTGCTTGCGAAAGACCTAAGGCGTTGATCAGCGTGTGAGTGCTGTCCCGTTCACCCCCGCATTCCCATGTGAGGAGGGCCATGTGGGGTGAAATGCTTTGTAGAGCAAGGGATAGCCGAAGGCATTCGCTATCAGCCCTCCGCCGGCGCTGTCCCGTAAACGGCTGCAGTGGTGCTACAAGAGAGCTTGCGAGGAGCTCATGTGAACCAAGCTTGCTCCGGATGTAGCACTAGGCGCAGGGACGAGTGCCCCAGGCCGTCATCTTGGCGGTTGATGTGTTTGATGTTTGTAACCGGCGCAAGTCCGGCTCCGTTGTAACTGTATTTCCTGCAAAAGGATTGTATTTTTTTGTCTGTCGCAATTTGTTCGCAGCGTCAGTTCCCGAGCGTTTCGGGGCTGATCGAGCCCGCATGGCGCGCTGCTTTTGATGTGGCGCCAGCCCCCGAGTCCGAGTGCCGGTCGAACCTTAGCGGTACGCCTTCAGTCCTGCAGTGTTGGCTTCCGAGTGGTTCGGAGCCAATCGAGCCCGAGAGGCGCACTGACTTAACTGTGGCGCCAGCCCCCGAGTAGGAGCGCTGTTCGAGCCTTAGCGGCGCACCACTTGATCTGCAGTGTCGGCACCCGAGTGGTTCGAGGCCAATCGAGCCCGAGAGGCACACTGTCTTCAATGCGGCGTCAGCCCCCGATCGTGAGAGCTGTTCGAGCCTTAGCGGCACACCACTGGGTTTGCAGTGTTGGCTCCCGAGTAGTTCGGGGCCAATCGAGCCCGAAGGGCACACTGGCTTTGTTACGGCGCCAGCCCCCGAGCGTGGGAGCTGTTCGAGCCTTAGCGGCACGCCGACTTCTTTGTTTTGCTCGAGTGCTTTGGAGTCGTTTTTTACCGTTGACGCCCGGCGTGTAACGGAAGGCGAAGCGCCCAACGGCTCTTTTTACCGTTTCGCCCGCCCCCGCTAATCGCGTTATCTCGTGGTAATTTCGGGCATCAAGGAACGCTATAAAAGGTGAGGGTTAGACCCGGAGGGAAATCTTCCCATTCCCAGATCCGTCCTCCCTGTTATTCGCTTTTCATCCCGCCGCCACCAAAGCTCCCATTGCTCGCCAGTCTGTTGTGCGATCTCAGCCACCACGGGGAGCGCAGCCTCGCTGATGCGATCGAAGACCCCTGCCGTTAGATCCATGGCGGGGAGGAAGAAGCTCACTGGCGTCCCCAAGTCTGACAAGATCCCCTCCCCTGTCCTCGCGTGGGTGCGGGGGAAGGTGACCACAGAAATGCTGGAGGAGATGGTGGAGCGGAGCATCCTGCCGTCTCAGGCCGTGGCGGAGTGGCGGCCGAGCGCCGGAGAGGTGTTCCCGTCGGAGAACTCCGGCGAGTTGGTCCTTTTCAAGCCTTTCTTCGAGGCGGGACTCGGCTTGCCTACGGGGGCGTTCTTCCGAGGGTTGCTGCACTACTACGGGATCGAGGCCATCAACCTCAACCCCAACTCCATCATGGCGATCTCGGTCTTCATCCACCTCTGCGAGGTGTATCTGGGATCTCTCCCCATTTCAACTTGTGGAGGTACCTGTACTGGCTGAAGCCTCAGCCGAGTGAGGAGAAGATGGTGGTGGTTGGAGGCGCTGGATTTATGCTGCGTCAAGGGCGGAAGGACGAGTACTTCGACATCGCCCTCAACACCTCCAACAAAGGATGGAAAGCCGAGTGGTTCTATGTCGGGAACCACGAGCCGGCGATCCTCTGCCACACCGGAGAGCGGCCGAAGGTTAGGGATTGCTGGAATGAACTTCCTGACGCCTCCGAGATGGATGAGGTGGACGAGCTCCTTGTGTTGATCAAGGAGCTAAAGGATCAAGGCTTGACGGCGATTGGTATCGCCTGCAACTTCAGCAGGCGGCTGATCCAGCCAATCCAGGAGCGGAAGCACCCGAGCTACGAGTACTCGGGCCAGGATGATCCCACCCGGGTTGCCAACCGCACCGTGAGCAAGGAAGAGATGAAGGCGCGCGTGGGCGGGTTCTTCCTCGGCCACGTGTCGGAGAAGGACCAGCCGCGTCCTTTTTCACTGAAGAGGCCTCCACCACCGGTAAGTTGCCATTCCGAGTGCTTTTTGAATGTTCTTTCTTGACGTATTTTCTGATTTCGTCCGTTGGTCGTCTGATTTTGCGTCTTCTCTTGCGCAGGATCGAGTCTTTGAATACTTCTCTGCTGCCCCACTTCCAGAATACTTCCCGAGGAAAGTGATTCTGGAGGAAGCGCCTCCTGCTGCTCAGGGCGGCACTCGGGCAGAGCGGGCGGTTGATCCGCCTGCTCCCCGTATATGGGCACCGAGTGACACACTACAAGGTTTTGCGTATAATGCAACGCCGGAAAAGTGTTGCAAAATGCCCAAAATGGTTGCAATAGACACAATGACAATGGAATTTTAGCGTTGCATAGTGGTATCGCAGAATTCAAATGTTGAAGTATCACATTTTTTCGTATGTATCAAAAATTTGGAAAAAAAAAAGTGACAAAAGGGGCATTGAACTTGAGACCTAGCACATTAAACTAGCTTGAACTACCACCACACCACTTCAACATTTGTATCAAGTTGTTGCGTTCGGTTTTAGTTACATGTTTAGCACTATTGTGTCTATTGCAACCAATGAGGGCCTATTGTAACAAATGTAGGTCGTTGCGTGCAACATTTTCAAAGTATTTTTCAAACTATTTTTGTATGGAATTTTCCATGGATGACTATAGGAGACATATCATATACACGGTTTAGTTTGTTAATTAATGTATATCTGCATTCACCAACATAAAATTAATGTATATCTGTTTTAGTTATATGTTTTGAGTTTTTATGAGTAAGAAATACCAATTACAAGTTTTAGTTTTGAATTAAAAAGAAAAAATGAATCATTCATTTGTTCTTCAGCCAATCCAGCTGATGCAACGACGTGGCACGACGTAATTGGCCGAACGGGTTGCACGTGGTCCCTCTCGACGAAGTTTGATCCAACATAAGTATATTAATCTTGAATTTCGTAGTCTCGTCAAAACAGTAGTGCTAGCGTAGTGGTAAGGCATTCCCCCGCCTTCCGAGGCGTTCTAGGTTCGAGCCCCTTATGAAGCACATATTTCACGGTTTTTTTAGTGGGTATATGGATTTAGACAACAAACTATGGCATGAACAAGGTATTGGTCTAGTGGTCAGAGTGCTCCACTCTAAGTCATTTGTGCTGGGTTCGAATCCCCTGGTTTAGTTTTGCAAACCATGCGTTTTCTGCTCTGGTTTAGTTGTCTCGCTGCCAACCCGGACCTACGTGTTAGGGCGTTCATCCCTGAACTATCATCATATATACATAAAACCAATGACATATTAACACAAATGAAGTAGTGCCTCAGTGGTATAGCTTGTCCACTCGTTTTATGAGGTACTGTGTTCGAATCCCCCTTCAGCATTGTTTTTCTTGCCATTTTTCTATTTTTTTTAAAAAAGAACCCTGCCAGGGATTCGAACCTGGGGCAGCTAAGACCAAAATCACAAGAAAAACCAATGCCGATCTACACCAGGAGAATCAAGAGGGCCCATCTAAGAGCAACTCCAAAAGACTAGCTATATATTTAGCTAAATATAGAGTTTGATCTCCTTTATCTAAAATACAAAATCTCCTAAAAACGCTGGATTTCTAACAGGCAAGCTATACCGTGATTCAAACCACCGATCCTTTTTTTCTGTTAGTCGGGAACGCGCGTCTTGGCCCGGCACCGGACGTCGCGTCGTCGCCCGCCGACTGCTGCTGCGTCCATGCTGCCGAACAGCGATCGTGTCCACGCTGCCGTATCCGCTGAGGACCACACGTCGCGTCCACGCCACCGCTGCCGCTGAGGAACGACGATTGCTTCACCTTGGACTGGCCGCGCTTGATCAGGTCGTGAGCTCGAGTTTGGCTAGGAGGTACGGCAAGCTTCAAGAGGGCGACGCACGCAGGAGGGCCGATCCGCGCGCGAAGGGGCGACGCGCGCGGGGGAGGGCGACAAGCGCGCGGGAGAGCCATGACCGCGCGGGAAGGGAGGAAAGTGCACGGGGAAGACGCGATGGCGAGCGGGGAAGGATCGGCAAAAATGCCTAGCGAGCGAGACGGGATGCCGAGGCAGAAAGCGAGCAGACGAAGATAGTGATTCCATTGGAAAGCAATTTTGCCGGGTTTTTTCTTTTTTTACCGATGCATCTCCATTTACCTAGTCTTTTGGAGATGCTCTAACATGGTAGTAGTTTGTAGCAACACTCACAAACCGTTGCAATAAGAACGCCATATTGCATCCATTTAGTTATTTTGTTGCAATAGACAATTTACAATTGCAACGCCAAAGAAGGTTTTTGCAACCCTAAAAAGTCGTTGCCATAGGTTCAAGCTATTGCATCTACATCGAAATTCCTGTTGCAATAACCATCTGTCAATTGCAACACCACACGAAACTATTGCAACCCCAAAAAATCGTTGTAAAAGCACCAAACAAAAGCAACCACTATAAATATAGTTGCAGTATCATCGCATTATTCCAACGAAAATCAGTGCTAATGCAACTCCAAAATAGCGTAGCAACAACACGAAGCGATTGCAACCATAGCATAGGATAGTTGCCATAGCACTCCCCTATTGCAACCCAAAATCATAGCTCAGGCAACCATTTTTGTCCGTTGCATTAGAGGCACATATTGCTACCATTTTGGGCAAATGTTGCAATTTGGCCCCCCATTGGCAACCAAAATAGTGGTGTTGCAAATGTGTAGCGTGGCATTAGCCAGAAAACCTTGTAGTGACACGGAGGGCTCTCTGAGTCCTTCGGATGAGGAGGTGGTGGAGGACCGTCCGCGGAAGCGCCGAGCGGCTGTGGCGAAAAGGAATAACCGCGGAGGCGGCGTTTCCAAGCGGGCGGCGGTCGTTGACGACGGGGCGGCCGACGACTCGGCCACGTTGTCGGATGAAGTGCCCTCCGTCCGGGATGCAGTGGCGGGTACGGTGCCGCCGCCTCCCAAGCGGAGGCGCACGAAGAAGGTGGCGGCGAAGAAATCGGACGCGCAGCCGGCTCAGCGACCGGCTGCGGGTTCGGACGCCGATGTTGACGAGCCGGGACGTCGTTCCCCGGCCGTCATGGAGGAAGAGGAGAAGGACGAGGCGGTGCCCGACGACATGTTCCAGGAGCAGGAGCACGCCCGGGCCATGGGCGTCTCGGTGGAGGAGAGGCGGCGCAGGGTGGCGGAGACGCTTGTGCAGGCCACGGCGGATGCAAGGCCAGTCTCCGATTTGGGGACCAGGCCAATCCTCATGGCGGCTTCGGCGCAGCGGCGTCCTAAGCTCCCTGTCTTCCGGCCCCGAGTCGCGGTGGTGAAGAGTACTCGGTGAGTTGTCGGTCTTCACA
>CM014271.1:67113612-67130816 GCA_004135705.1 Alloteropsis semialata | reverse complement strand
GTGGAGTCTCAAACACTGGGAAACCCGGAGCCCTCGTCATGAATCCTCCTGGAGATGCCACTTGTATGAAAAGAGACACCGGACAGAATGGACAAATAAATGCTAGTCTGCTGAAAGGCACTGCCAGCGTAAAGGTCAGGCTGGCGTCGCTGCTGCTCCTGTGCCTGAATCAACTATTGTTGCTGCTCATCCATCCTATGTTGCTGCTCAAGTATAGTTGCAAAGCATTGATCAGAATTCTCCTCCTTAGCCATTTGAGCGGCTTGCATCTTCACCATAGTGTTGGCTAGTGTGTGTCCCCTGCCATAGAAGGCTGAACTGGTTAGTGTTCAGGGTTATTGGGGGGCGACTCCGTCCTATCGGGTGCAGAAGGATGTTTGGGTTTGGGGCGGCTATGTATCCCCTGCCATAGAAGCCTAAATTGCTTCGATTTCGGTCTCCCGCCATAGAAGGCTAAACTGGTTAGTGTTTAGGGTTATTGGGGGGCGACTCCGTCCTATCGGGTGCAGAAGGATGTTTGTGTTTGGGGCGGCTATGTATCCCCTGCCATAGAAGGCTAAATTGATTCGGTTTCTGTCCACTGCCATAGAAGGCTGAACTGGTTAGTGTTCAGGGTTATTGGGGGGCGACTCCTTTCTATCGGGTGCAGAAGGATGTTTTGATTTGGGGCGGCTATGTATCCCTGCCATAGAAGTCTAAATTGATTCGGTTTCGGTCCCCCTGCCATACAAAAGTTTTATTTGGAGCATAAAAGTTGTTTATGGAAGTTTGCTATAAAACTTATTGAAAGGATCTTGATGTCGCCTAGAGGGGGGGGTGAATAGGCGAGACATAAAAAGTTGCCACTTAAAACAAATTTATTAGCGACAATTGGGTATTCCAAATAACACTTTTAGAAACTCAACAAATGAACTTCTAAAAGAATCTTTGGAATCTCCAAATAAGAGAATTAAGCGCCTAACGCAGCGGATGTAAAGCACTGCCTCCAAAACCGGTTCCACCGGTTTTGCAAAACCGGTGCCACCGGTTTTGCAAAACCGGTGCCACCGGTTTTGCTCGGCAGTGAACCCCCAAGATAGAATGAATATGCTAGGGAGCTAGGAATCAAACCAAACTTGGAGATGATGATTGAAATATCTTTCTAAAGAATATCTCCAAGTCCCTGCACTCAAAAACACATATACAACAAAATCGAGCAATTTCACCAATAATCAAATATAAGCACAATGAAGCTCAAACCAGCGGGGAGACACAAGATTTGTTTCCCGAAGTTCGGATTCACCGTTTGCACCACGCAGCCACCAAGGCACGGTGAATCCTACTCTCCGTTGAGGAAGCTTATACGACCACACTAGGTCAAGCTATTTTCTCCTTCCACTAGCTTGCTTCTTCCCTTTCGGAGGCGAAGCACGACCTGCACAAACTTTCCCGCAGCTCACCACACCTTGGTAGCTCATGGGCAATACCTAGCCGTCTAGGAGCGAAGCTCCAAGAGTAACAAATGAATCACACAAGTTTGATGAAGTCCAACAGTGCTCAAGGTGCTTTTGGTGCTCTCAAACTTCACACAATGGCTGCTCTCTCTACTACCCAACACAAAGGATCTCACAATTGCAAGCTACCTCACAAAGAGGGGTTGGGGAGAGCAAATATGGCTTTGGCTTGGCAAGGAAGAGCAGGGAAGCACTATAGCAACCTCAGGAACAGCAGCAAAGCAATGGGGAGGTCGTGGGGTATAAATACTCCAGTCCCCAAAAACTAGCCGTTACTGTCTCAGTGAAAACCGGTGCCACCGGTTCCTAAAACCGGTGCCACCGAAAATTCAAACCAACTAGCCGTTTGTACTTTCTGACACAAAACCGGTGCCACCGGTTTTGCCCTGGCAAAACCTATAGCAGTGTAAGTGAGGGTTTTGTGTCTCTCAACAACTCACATGGGTTACTTGAGCACTTAGATAATTTCAAGGCTTCTTGTGATGCATCCCTCTTGATAGTACGGCGTACCTAAACTCAAGATCAAATATAAATACAAATGATGCACTTGAGCTTCTTCACTTTGAGTCATGCCATACTTGATCATCATATCCACTTGAGAGTTGCATTGAACCTTGTCTCTTTGAGCACTTCAATCTTGAGCTAGTGACTTGAACTATTGTCTTTGAATGAAATCCACTTCTAGTTCAATTCACCTTTTCACAACTCGCTTCTAGAAAGATTGATACTTCCCAATATGAACACCACATGTGACCAAGATACATCAAGTTGAAATCCAAAGAAAGTTTCGTCACCCTAGCAAAGATACATGACTCAAGTCCACAACTTGATCACACATTGCTTAGTCCCTAGAAACACTATCCCGAATTCCACCTCTTCATCCTTGCATCGCATATAGCTTCGCATTAGTGTGTATCATCAATGAACACCATTTCTTGATGTGCAATATATCCATTTTACTTTGCTCTTTTATTTCTATCAAAGTCATCATGTCTTGTTTGCAAGTCATTCTTTAGATATAGACCAAGAATGAGCCATATCACCATATCTCTTGTCCATTCAACCAAACTTGCATTATACAATATTTTTGTCCGCCATGATCTAAGATATCCCATATCAATAACAAACAAGCTTTTATCAATTTAGAGACCAATATATCACACATGTCATTATGTCTCTTTCTTTATTGCACCATAGCTTGTCATCTTCCATATTCATATATAATGGGAGCAACCACTTAATTTATTCATGTCAACATGAGCCATCCACATTGAATTTAACCAATGACCAATAGTGAATCATCAATATACAATTTAAATTCCTGCTCATTATCTTTGACAAACACGTTAGTCCTTTAATCGTTTTGTCATTCAACTCACCAAAACCCACAAGGGGGCCTAGATGCACTTTCAATCTCCCCCTTTTTGGTGATTGATGACAATTCGATTAAAGCTCACAATAGATATATCAATAAAGCTTTTGAATGTTCAGATTTAGTTTGAGCTCCCCCTCAACATGTGCTTTGAGTGAAATTCAATTACTTGGCCTAAAATGCCAATTTGCACAAATTCAAGAAACCATGGAGCTCCCCCTAAATCTCAACATCCGTGGGGTGCAAAACATGTGTGTGAACAGTTTAAAACGTGATGCATGCAGCACTAATTGATAAAGCAAAGAACCAGTGCTTCCCAGACAAAAACCGGTGCCACCGGTTTTCACAAACCGGTGCCACCGGAAAATTTCTGGAAAGCACAGACATACACCAGACAATGAGACCCGGAATTTCCGACACAACAGACCAGAACTTCCGGCAACAAACAGAGGCTACAGGAACTTCTAGACCAGAAATTCCGGCCCAACCAGAAATTCTCACACACATAGCATTTATTAAGCAAAAGAGACTAAATAGAATTTAAACAAGTTCCACACACATAAATGAGTTCAACACACAGAATAGCACTCATTACAAAGGTTCTCAAGTCCAAACGAGCTAAGATAGATTTGAATATATTACAAAGTGGCCTGTTGCATACAACAGCCAAAACCAGTGCCACCGGTTTTGCCAGACAGCCAGCAGACAGAAACAGAACAGCAGCCTTTAATCGCTCCAATTTCTCTCCCTTTGTCATCCATCACCAACAAAGGTCCTGGGGAATCTCCTGCTGTCCCTACTCATCATTTTCCTCATCATCATCTTGTCCTTGGTCTTGAGTTGGAGGAATAAGTGGAGGTTGAGGTGCAAATTGAGTTGGAGGAAATGTACCAACATATGGATTGACATGGCCAAAAATCCCTCCAAAAATGTCACCTTGAGCAGATCCTGAACCCCCAGCTGCATAAGGATCAATCTGTGGCATATTAGAAGAACCACATTGCCCTTGAGTGCCCACAAATGGCACCTCAGAAAAAGAAGCCCCACCACTTTGCATGCCTCCATAGGATGGATTATAGTATGAGTCACCTATGGATCGATCCCAATAATCCTTTTGATTCACCGGATCCACCTCTTGAGATCTAGTCCAAATTTGATCAAATCCCTCCGGTTCACTTTCCTCATCATCAGACTCTGCACGGGGAATAGGAGGTCTATTGGAAGGATCCTCATATATCTGCCTGATCATCCTCGAGTCCCTCTTCCTCCTTTGCCTTTCGTTGTGAGCAATTGCATTTGTGCTCATACAAGACCCACACATAAAGTTGAACAACTTTCTAAGCGGTGAAGGGGGCTTGTGCACATCTCTTTGCCCACGTCCACGTCCACTACGGGACGTCTCTCTTGCTGCCATAGAAGGGGCAGCAGCTGTAGGAGCATCTTGGGGTGCATCTCCACCCTCTATATTGGCCTCCATGCTTGCCGCTTGGGCTAGGGACGGACCTTTGATATCATTCTTCATGTGAAAGGGCTCAATCTCATGATCATAATCAAATGTGCAATTAGTCACGGCCTCAATAACATGCATGAGATAAGGAGCATACCCACAGCTCTTTTGTGGAGATCCAGCAATAGACTTCATTTCTTCCCAAATAAATTCCACCACACTGAACTCCGGCTCACTAGGTGTCATATACCTTAACAAATCACGAAGATAGAAAGATATGTTGCTTTGATCACCTTCCCTAGGCGCAAGTGTCTTCCTAAACATGCGGTTGAGTATGCATAGTAGGGTTGCATGCCATTAACTCTCCCAAAGTAACCCTCCTGTCCTGGTAAATACATGTATTTCATATCCTTCTTATCCATATATGCAGCATTATGAATATGAACTCTCTTATCATCCTCTCCATCAAAGCCCAAAAGTGAGGTAAACTGAGTGTAGGTCACTCCATACCAATTGCCCTCTGTCATCCAATGCACAATCCTTTCATCATTTCTAGATGTGAAATAACTAGTGGCATAGAATTGTGCAATTACCTCACTATTCCATGACTTGGCAAAGCTCATGATCTTGTATATATTCTTCCTCTTGCATTCCCTAATGATTTCATCAATTCTAGGATCCTTGAAGGCCCTCATGAACTTCCAATCAATGTATTGAGCCTGAGCAATAGGAACATCCTTTGTAAGGATGGCACTCTCATAGAAGTCCTGGTGAAAAGCTGTGCCAAACCGGTAATCAAGATGTTTTCCACCTACTTCCTTAGGATTCTTTGCTCTCTCAATTCTGGCCTTTTCTGTCATGCCCTTCACCTTATAGTTGACCTTGGCGCGGTTTGGGGGCGCCATGGGAGCTCTAAAAGTCACATCACTAACATGTGTGGGAGGAGCACTATGAGATGGCATTGGCCCAAATGCTGAAATGATATCCTCCTCATCATCACCATTACCACTGCCACTTCTGCCACCGCTGTCTGTCCCCTGACTATGCTCATGGCTATGTGTGCGAATGGATTTGCCCTTTCTCTTGCGCTGACTAGCTGAGGGAGAGTCTGCTGCAATAGACTCGGAAGGAGTGCGATCCCTCTCATAAGGACTCTCCTCATCATCATCACTAGAGGTGTCCTCGGGCTCAGAATCTGCAATGCGAATATCACCCCTAGGAAGTCTCACTCTCCCTGCTGTCCTCGTGGATCTTCTAGGCTGTGCTTGTTCAGCTGGTTGGATTTCTTGCTCGCTACTTCCAACATCTCTTGCCCGAAACTCAAATTGGGCATTTTTTGAGCGAGTTGGCCTTCTTTGATAAGAAACATATTTGCTTGGATCTGTAACAAACACATGGAGAAAAAGCTTCTGAGAAACAGACCATTGACATGGATATTGATTTTGAGCGTTTAGAACCGAGCAGAACCATTGACCAGGGTGTCTGTGCACAAACCGGTGCCACCGGTTTTGGAAAACCGGTGCCACCGGTTTCTGCCCAGAAACCCTAGGTCATGGCCCCCATCAATGCCACCAAGGAAACTTTGATTTCTTGCACTGAGATGATTCTAGGGTCTAAAACAAGATGTTCTACCAAGGGAATCCGAGAGGAAACATCTAGAGAAATAGATCGGGCAAAAACTTGATTTGAGTACCTCCCAACATGGTGGGTGAGTTGCTGCAGCCCTAGAACCGAGGGGAATCCGGTCACACCGAATGGGAGACTCCAAATCTTGCCTCAACACTTGAATCCCACGGTGGAAACTTGAAATCGCCTCAAAATCGCCCCAAAACGCCCTCTCCTTTCTGTTCTTGGTCGTGGGTGAAAGAGGGGGGTAAATGTAAGAGTGAAAGGGTAAGTCACGGGTAAATAGTACCCAGCCGACAGAAACCGGTGCCACCGGTTTTGTAAAACCGGTGCCACCGGAATTTCTTGACCCAGTGACTTTTGTCCATTTTTGCACTTGTGTCCTTTCCCTTTTCTCCTCTGCTCCATTTTTGAATCCATTTATCCATATTTCACTGCTCTTTGACTCAGATGGAGGATTTTGATAGATAGGGCTGAGATAAGGAAATCCAATAAGCATAGCCCTTGAGATGAGATTGGGTAGATCTAATGGACTTGAGAGTGTTTCACCATTTGTAGTTAGCCAGCAATCAAGTAAGGATAACAATAACCACAAATGGATCAACTTGGCCACAAGGACCAACACCAAAAGATTTTCAAAAAGCACACTTCCTACACATGCTAGTTAATTTTGAAAATCTATCCTATGTCACACAAGACATGCATCCATCTCAAGTCAATGACCATCTTAGTATATTTAGCTCATATCTTGCAAGAAATGACACCAAGTCAATTCTAGGTGAAGACATCAACTAAATATCTAGATTTGAAGCTCAAAATGACTTAAAACAATTACATGCAAACAACACATACTAGCAAGGTACAAAGGCTTAGATGCAAAAGATAAGAATAGAAGGTTCATGAAAACATACCTTTGCCTTAAGCCCATTCAATTTGTGCTAGCTCTCATAATTATTTTTCTTATTCAAGTATTGAGTTAGCACAAGATACACTAGCACATGTGACTACAAATTCACTAGAAGAAATTGTTAGTCCCACAAGTGACACAAGTATTGGAATAAGCTCCCCCTTAGATAGTGCATAAGAATTTTGAATTTCTTTTGAGTTGCACTTTATTCAATTATGAATATTGAGGAGTTTATTCACAATCTTAGTCAAGGCATATAGAAGGTAATAAACAAATTGAAATTATGCCAAGGATCTCAATCATAGTCACATAAAACTTTTCATGCTAAACACACTAGCATGAGGGAAGGCCTAGATGCATTGAAATGAATATATGAATTTGAAAAACATACCTTGGTCTTGAACAAATAAATTCTTCACATAGAGGAACTCATATATCCATTAACTTGTGCTTTTGATTTCTTTTCATCTTGTCATTTTAGTGTGATCTAACCATAGTTTCAATAAAATGACAAGACAATACAAATATTAGTAGTACAAGCCCTAGTCTCATGTTTGGTGACTCTTTGAGTGTGGCGGGGAGTGAGTCACAAAACACGAAACCTCATAACATGGACTAGATCCCTCAAACATATGGTGTACACAAGATTATGTGGAAGGCAAGTATATGTACACCATCTTGGTTAATTAATCCCAATTAAGGAATCTAAGCCATGCTATGGTGAGTAGCTATATATGTGAAACTCAAACCAACTTAAATGAAAGATGATACAATTACCATGTTGGTTTGTTGACCTTGTTGTCATGTAGCTTACTCATTACCAACTCACTTGCATTGGAGTTGCTCAAGTGTAGTATATGAATATAAGTATGATCCTTACACTTGAACTATTACACATGAAAACTTGCAAATGATGTTAGTACCAAGAGACACAAAATATGAAGTGAGCTCCCCCTAAATATGTGCATCAAGGATTCAAATCTTGAGACTTGCACTTTCAGCTCAATTAAGGCACTAGGGTAGCTAGCTTCATATTGTGGTCATATTATAAATAAATTCCTGAATAAGTGAATGTGATCAAGACAGGCTTACAGACATTTGTTTGAAGCTTCAGATATAATTAGAAGAATATTTCTTGAGATATTTCAATTTAGATGAAGCAGGACAGTTCAACCTCTGCCGGAACTTCTGGCATAGATGCCAGAACTTCTGATACGAAACAGAGGCTGCCGGACTTTTGGGTCGGAAGATCTGAAGCCGGCCGGAACTTATACTTTTGCTTCCTACTGATACTGGCAAAACCGGTGCCACCGGATTTCAACTGAACCTTGCTTTTCTTCAGAAAGATTATTCTGGTGCTTCTTGTCTTGATTCACTTCTGTTTATCTTCATTACTTATTCATTGCCCTGCATTTATAAACACTCAAAGCTTCTTGATGAAGCGGTTAGTAGCCTTAAGTGTTATTTGTCATAACTTTTCATTATCAACAAATATAGCTTGTCCACTACACATGCTTAGAAACAACAAATGTATAGATAGGTATACATGAGTGGACAGCTTAGAGAGGTACTTGTCATGGGAGAAGCATTGGATAACATATTCTTCCATTGATCTCACTTGGTTCATTTATGACATGAAATTTCTCTTGAGATGTAAATGATTTAAGATGGAATTCTTCTCAAGTGAACCAAGCTTCCAATGCTGCTCCAAGTACCTACAAATATTCCTTTAGGCACATTTTGGTACCCAACATGTGTTGGGTCCTCTATGGTTAGTAAGCAAGGATTTAGGTACCCTAATGGCCTTTGTGCTTGTCCTAGGTGAACTAATCACATTAGTAGCACAGGAGTCATATGAGTTTCTCCTAATCTTAATAAACTCATTATTGACACGTTCAAGATTAGGATTTTTACCATTTGGACAATCCTTACCAAAATGTCCCTTCTCACGACATGTGTAGCAAGTCTTGTGCTTGATGTTGCTACCTTTATTTTTCTTGCTTGCAGAACATTTCTTCTCTTTGATGTTTGCTTGTGCCTTCAGACCATGGTTGTTTTGCTTGACTTGTGGTTTCTCAGTGGAAACCGGTACCACCGGTTTAGGTAAACCGCTGCCACCGGTTTTATCTGAGGGCACCCTTGACCTGTTGACACAAGCTTCAATTTCATGCCCTTTCTTGCGGCATCCATAACACCTTCTCTGTGCATGGCCTTTCTTCTCTTTTGATTGCTTTGACAAGTCCATCTTAAGCCTTTCCACCTCTAGCTTCAGATTAACATTGTCTTGTGCAATGTGTTCATGATGTGACTCTGCAAGAACTTGATCGTACCATGAAGTTTTTGCTTGCGAGTCGCAAGGGTTAGCACAAGGTATATGAATTTTGACTAGAGAACAATTACACTTAAGAATTTGAGGTTCTAAAGATTTCATAGTAGTAAGCATAACCTCATGATTCATTTCAAGAAAAGTGTGTGAATCTACAAGCTTCTCATAGGAGCACTCTAGTTCCTTATGAGTAACCTGCAAGTTCACATACTTACTAGAGAGCTTCTCAAGCTTATCCTTGAGCCTTTGATTTTCTTCCTCTAATGAAATTGTTAAGGATTCATTTGACTCCTTGACCTTCTCTTTGCTTTCAGCTATAAGACAGTAAGAAATGTCAGCATTCAAAGAGGAATGAATGGGAGCAGTAGATACCTCACTGTGCTGATGAGTCGCTGAATTTTCACTCGAGGAAAATTCATCAGCCTGCTCATGGCCAAAACCGGTGCCACCGGTTTTAGAAACCGGTACCACCGGTTCTGCCTGAGCAGAGCCAGTGAGTGTAGTCTTTTGGTTCTCTTGCTCTTTGGATGATATCACTTGAGGCTCATAGCACATAGGTGATGTTGAGCTGTAACACCCTAATTTTCATCACAAAAAATTTTAGAAACATTTTCTGAATTGTCTAGAATTTATTTAAGGCATAAATAAATTTCTAGGATTTAATTGGAATTATCTAGGATCTTATCAATTTTAATATCAATTCAAATAATTATAGTCATAAAAAGTGTATTGTTGCATCATGCTGGTTGCATTATTTATTGTGTTGGCATTTCAAATTTGAATGGAGTTTGTCAAAATTCAAATTTGAATTTGCTATAGTTGAGTGTTTAGTTTTCTAGTAACGTTTAGGCATCAGATAGGTTTCTCTGGGAATTTTTCAGAATTTTCTGGAATTTATTCCTATTTTTTTAGAGCTAAATCTTTTTCTCAAAGCTTCTAGAAAGTCTTTCCACGAGCTCCAAATATTATATTTGGGTTTCTCGTGTCCATATCTATCTCCAGGAGTTTTCTCGGTATTTTTGGAATTTTCTAGATATTTTCCGTGCATTAAATATGTGTCCAGCCTTTTTCTGGATTTATTTTTGCGCAGAAAATTATTTCCAGAAATTCCGAAAATAGGGCGTATATATATACTGCCGTGTTCGTCTCGACGCGCTGATTTCAGATCTAAAATCCTTTTCTCGAGTTAACTCTCCAAACTCCGTAGATCTAAAAGTCAAAGTTGGTCTTCGTCGAACTCCGACGAGCTTTTCCGGCGAGACCGTCGACTTTCGGCGAAAACCGACACCGCCACGGAGTTCCTCTCGTCGAGCTCTACGCCGTGGTGTGGTGGATTGTACGAATCGGATATCCGTCTCCGTCATCTTCCCCAACTCCGGCGACTTTCTTTTAACTCCGGCGAGCTTTTGCGTCGCCGTCGATCATCTTCGGGCGTCGGTGAGCACATCATCGCGATCCCTGTCACGTTTCCTATCCGTTTTGCTATTCATGCACGAGTTCCGTTAATCATAGACCCTGTTTCCTGAACCGTATATTTTTCCCTGTCCCTATCTGTACGTGATGCAGCTGCACTGCGCCGCCGCCGTCGCCGAAGTTCGATCCCTCATCGCCGTTCTCGTTCCTAGCTGGTGAGCAGCCTCCGCGACCTCTCCTTCACCTCCTCCTCCTGCACATCTCGCCTGAAGTCTTGCCCCTGCAATACAGCGGTACAGCCGAGCAGAGAGCGGCCGTGAAGCTGCTGTGACCGAGAGCCCCTGTGTGTTACGTGAGCTCTGAAGCAACAAACAAGAAAGGTGATTTTGCAATCTAGCCCCTGAAGAACTTCGTAAATATTAGGAAAAGTTATGTGTCTTATGTATCTTCCAGAAAACCCCTATAGAATCCATTCTTTCACATATAAATCCCACCCATGACTTTTTCAGTGCTAACCCTGATCTTTCATCAATTCACGAGCACTATTTACTGTGTCTTGAAATTCTTATCAGCTAGTCCTTCTCAGCTATATTTAATTACGACTAGATCCCTGCAACCTTGTTTTAATCGCATCTCATTCGTTTTAACTCCGTTTCAATTGATTCTTTCGCTCACGTGACCCTTAGGACATGATCTACAGCTTTAGACTGTTATTTTGTACTGTTTTAATATTTGGTGTATTGTTTCTTATTTTATTGTATTATTTTCTTGTATGTGCCCCTGTGCTGCGTATAGACGGTGCAACATTTGTGGTGTTCAAGGATTGTTCGAGGAATTCGAGGAGCAATATTTTGAAGACTTGAGCAGTACCCTTTATTATTTGGATTTAAGGCAAGTGTATTCTTGATCATATTTTTCAGTCCTAATAACCAAATGGCATGCTCACATTTTATAGTTATGCTATGCTTGCATGCTTTTAATCATGATGGGTCCTATGTTAAGGATTGACTAGTTTCAATTATCATACCTTGTCAAACCCTGGGTTTATATTTCAATATTGGGTAGTTGATGCTTAGCTGCTTTAACTTGGGAATGGTTACACTAAGATCCAAGATAATGAATTTGTGCCATCATTTATTCATGTTCCTATGCATTTTAATAATAAGACCACTTGTGTTAATTGGAACATGGAGTGACCACCCAGGAAAACAGTACAACCACAAGAACTAACGGGCTATGGTCTTGGCTAAGTAACTAGAGAATCTCAATGTTGTGTGGAGGCACTGCTTGTTTTGGATGGGGCTGGTTGCTACCGGCAAGGTTTGTGTGCAGAGGCGCGGGAGAGGAAGGTTTTCCTTCTAGAGACCTGCATGGTAAGGGAGCACACACACATTGAGAGATTCTTTGGAAAGGCCTCGTTGTGAAACCCAGTACTTTGTTCACGTGGTGTGAGGGGAGTATATGCCTTTGGCAATGGGAATCACGACTTGTGGTGAAAGTGTACAACCTCTGCAGAGTGTTAAAAACTGATATATCAGCCGTGCTCACGGTCAAGAGCGGCCTGGACCCTCGCATGATAATTTGAACTTGAAGATGAATTAAATTGGATCATTCCTGCGTTGGATATGGTTATGGTTTATGGTATATATTTATGCTTAATTTGGTTGATATGCACTTATACCTTAGTAATTATGCTGCTAATTAAAATATGACCAACTAAAGTGCTTAAGCTAAATTAAATAGCCAGCTTATTTCTTGTTAAGCCTTGCATGTCATTTGCTTTTGCTCTATACTTGCTGAGTATCAACCATAAGTGTACTCAACCTTGCTTTATCTGCGGCTCAGGCTAAGACAGGAGAGTCTAGTGGAGTATTTTGGAGATTTCTAGGCGTACATGTTCCCCCAGTCAGCTGCCTGTGGTGAAGTGTTGAAGATCCGCTGCTAGTTATTCGCTTTGCGTGAGTGTAATGATATTCTTTAATATTATTTACGTTTTGCACTGTATTTTATATCACTGATGAAGCCTCATATGTGTGTAAACTTGATCCTGGCGCACATATGATAGTCATCTGGTTTTGTCCTTAAAACCGGGTGTGACAGAAGTGGTATCAAAGCTGTGTTGACTGTAGTACGTAAGCCTAGAGTAGTAATGGTCATTTTTAAGGTCTTAAATGTTTTCTTCTACTTGCCCTACCTTGTCCGCTCCAATCTTTGTCTAAATTTGTTGTTTCCCTTCAACCTTGACTCACCTTCTACTTCATTCTTAATCATCATCCCATTTTGCACTCGTTTCTATTCCTCCTCTAACCCATAGATAACGTTTCTCTATAGCCCACAGAAACATCATTGTTCCCATTGGATGTCACCATTAATGAGTCTTCTCTTACTAAGTATGAATTGTTGGAAATAAGAGAAATGGATATCTCGGAGACACAATCAGTCGTGCTTTATCTCAACACAAGGATTAGGAAATCAACCCCTCTAAATCCATGTCGCCGTTAGTAGAGTCGTCGTTGAGGTCGATGCTTAGTTCTGGTGTAGGATTGTTTGCTTGGTGCTTGTTGTGTGCTAAATGGTTGATTTGGTTCTTTGTAATGAGTGTGGTGTTTTTGTGGAGTTATGACCACAACTACATCTTATTAAATCAACTAAACCATTAGATAGTTGAGTTTTGTCTTTGTTCATGATCTTAGTACCTAGGTAAGCTCCAAATCCATCTTTACCATATCTAATCTTTAATCTCTTGTGCACAAATACATTCCCGTCACCCCTGACACAGCAGTACTTTTTAATTCATATCTAGAGCTACCAGACTCCAATTAATGTAAATCCAGTTGTATTAGTTCCATAACTTCATAAGTTATTTTCTGGAAAGGTTTTACGATTTTTGGATTATTGGACAGAGAGATAAATGACTTTTCTGACATGGTCGACTTGTTTATTTCATATCTTTAGTTACAGAACTCCGATTGACATGAAACCAGTTGGGTTAGTTCCAGAATTGGGTCATCTATTTTTTGGTAGAAGTTTGCGATTTTTGGATTTTCTGGGAAAGAGATACCTGCGTTGTATTGGAGTATACAGGATCTGTCCTGATCACCTGATATAGCTGGATTGTTTTCCTTATATCTTTAGTTCCCGAACTCCAAATTAGTTTATTCCAGTTGCAATGGATTTATAATTTCATAATCTATATTCTGGCAAAGTTTTGCAATTTTTGGATATTATATCTACGAGTTACATCAATTTTATGAAGATGAACAGAATCTGTCCAGAACTGGAGAAAGTTTGCTGCAACTCATGCTATCTTTATCAATCTTGTTTAGCCACTTTGATGATACAAGTGCTACTGTTGGAAGTTATATATTTGTCTAGATCTTGAACATATTAAATCTATCTGCACCTATCTGAGTTCTCTTTTCTGTCCAAGCAGATGGTGAAGACTAGATCTGGTGCTGGTGATTCACAACCAAACTCGAGTCAGAACCATAAGTCACCTGCAGCAATGGATCAGTTTCTGGCTACTCAGATTCCAGTGTTGAATCAGTTAGCTAACACTATGGCTAATCTTCAAGATCAGATGAATCAAGCTCCACCACCACCACCAAGAAACAAGCATAAGGAATTCATGCGCCATGAACCTCCTACATACTCTCACTCCGCTGAGCCTCTTGAGGCTGATGATTGGCTCAGGACTATGGAAAAGAAGCTTGAGATTGCTCAGTGTTCTGATCGAGAGAGAGTTCTTTATGCATCAGGAAGATTAGAAGGCGCAGCATCAGATTGGTGGGATTCATTTTGCTATGCTCATGCAGACTTAGGTAATATCACTTGGCAGGAATTCAAGGATGAGTTTCGATCATACCATATCCCTGCAAGTGTGATTAAGTAGAAGAAGAAAGAGTTTCTCAGTCTAAAACAAGGAAGGATGTCAGTGATTGAGTACCGTGACAAGTTTCTACAGTTGTCACGATATGCACCAGAAGAGGTGGCTAACGAGGAAAAGAAGCAAGATCTCTTCCAAGAAGGTTTGATTATGCCTATTCGATATATGTTGTTTGTGCATACCTTTTCTACCTTCGATCAGCTTGTGAGTAAGGCACTCTTGGTGGAGGACATGAGACGTGAGATAGATGAGAAAAAGAGGAAGTTTGATGGTGAGAAACACATACAGGCAACCCGCAACATCCGTTATCGTCTTGTTCGACAGACTGCAGTGCAGAATTATCCAGCCCAACAGGATGGCCATGTCACACAAGCTCTCATATCGCAGAGTCACCCTCAGCAAGAATGTCATAGCTATCAAGCAGCAGTTCAGGAGGTGCCAGCAGTTTTCCATGTCAAGCCTAGCCGATCAAAGGCTCCATGTACAGTACTGTGTTTTCATTGCATGCAAAAAGGACATAGCTTGGATAAATGCCCAAAGAAATATCCGCAGTTGTATGGTGGGAACAAACCAGTACATGCTATAGTACAATCTCGAGTGGCTAATGGTCAAGGATCTACTCAGATTAACAGGAAGCAACTTAACTCTGTTCAGGTGAATGAAATAAAGAGTATTTCAGTTGCAGATGTTAGAGTAGTCTGTGATTATCCAGATGTGTTCCCTAATGATTTGCTAGGAATGCCACCAGATCGAGATATTGAGTTCCTTATTGAGCTTCAACCGGGAACTGCACCTATTTCCAAGAGGCCATATAGGATGGCTGTTGATAAGTTGGAAGAACTGAAGAAACAACTCAGAGAGTTGTTGGATAAGGGATTCATACGCCCTAGTTCATCACCTTGGGGAGCACCAGTGATCTTTGTGGAGAAGAAGGATGGTACACAGAGGATGTGTGTTGATTATAGATCACTTAATGAGGTGACTATCAAGAACAAGTACCCGTTGCCCAGAATTGAGGATTTGTTTGATCAGTTAAAGGGAGCCAAGGTGTTCTCTAAGATTGATTTGCGTTCAGGATATCATCAGTTGAAGATCAGGCCATCAGATATCCAGAAGACAGCTTTCACTACTAGGTATGGGTTGTATGAGTATACAGTAATGTCTTTTGGTTTGACTAATGCCCCTGCCTACTTCATGTATTTGATGAACAAGGTGTTCATGGAGTATCTGGATAAGTTTGTTGTGGTTTTCATTGATGACATTTTGATATACTCCAAGAATGAGGAAGAACATGAGGAGCATTTGAGGCTAGTACTGGAGAAACTCAGAGAGAATCAGCTGTATGCTAAGTTCAGCAAGTGTGAATTCTGGCTAAAGGAAGTATCCTTTCTTGGTCATGTCATTACGGATGGTGGTATTGCAGTTGACCCAAGCAAAGTTATGGATGTTTTGAAGTGGGAGCCGCCTAAGAATGTGCCAGAGATCAGAAGTTTCCTTGGACTTGCGGGGTATTATCGCAGGTTTATTGAGGGATTCTCCAAGATAGTGAAACCCCTTACTTCACTCTTGGAGAAAGGAAAGAATTTCAGATGGTCAGATGCTTGTCAGGCTAGTTTTGAAGAATTTAAGAAGAGATTGACTACAGCCCCAGTGCTAGTGATGCCAGACATTCATAAGAGCTTTGATATATATTGTGATGCATCTAGACAAGGCTTAGGTTGTGTGCTTATGCAGGAAGGTCGTGTTATTGCCTATACATCCAGACAGTTGAGGAAACATGAACAGAATTATCCTACTCATGATCTAGAGTTAGCTGCAGTAGTCCATGCTTTGAAAATCTGGAGGCCTTATATGCTTGGTAACAAGTGCCAGATTTACACTGACCATAAGAGTCTGAAGTACATCTTTACTCAGAAGGATCTCAACTTAAGGCAACGCCGTTGGCTAGAATTGATTAAGGATTATGATTTGGAGATACATTATCATCCTGGCAAAGCTAATGTGGTTGCAGATGCCTTGAGTAGAAAAGGACATGCTAACACACTTCTGACTCATGAGATGCCTGATGAACTGTGCAGAGACTTCCAGAGATTGAATCTTGGATTTGTTGCTCACACTGGAGTTGTTACCATGGAAGTGGAACCAACATTAGAACAGGAAATCAGAAAAGGGCAGCTTGATGATGCTAAGATTAAGGAAATCAAGCAGCATATGGTAGCAGGAAAAGCTCCAGGATTTAGAATGGATGAAGAAGGTACACTATGGCTTGGGGATAGAATATGTGTGCCTGATGATGAGGCTATGAGACAGTTGATATTAAGGGAAGCACATGACTCAGCTTATTCTATTCATCCTGGAAGTTTGAAGATGTATCAAGATTTGAAAGAAAGATATTGGTGGTATGGTATGAAAAGGGATGTAGCAGAATATGTGGCTTTGTGTGACACTTGTTAGAGAGTTAAAGCAGAACATCAGAGACCAGCAGGTTTGCTACAACCATTAAAGATACCTGAATGGAAGTGGGAAGAGATCAGTATGGATTTCATTGTTGGTCTACCGCATACTCAGTCAGGATTTGACTCCATATGGGTGATAGTGGATCGCTTAACCAAGGTTGCTCATTTCATTCCAGTGAAGACTACTTATACAGGAGCCAGATTAGCTGAGTTATACTTTGCTAGAATTGTGTGCTATCATGGAGTGCCTAAGAAGATTGTGTCAGATAGAGGTACTC
>CM014271.1:67092248-67112612 GCA_004135705.1 Alloteropsis semialata | reverse complement strand
TCGGACTCGGAGCAGCCGGGAACTAAGTTCCGGTTCTCCATATACCGGTCGGTGTAGTCGCGGAGGCTCTCCCCGCGGTTCTGCTTCACCTTGCCCAGGTCCCAGGCGGTGCCTGGTCGGATGGAGCTCCCCTGAAAGTAGCTCTTGAACTTGTCGCAGAGGGTGCCCCAGCTGTCGATGGAGCCGGGCTCAAGGCTGTGAAGCCAGGTCAGCCCCACCTTGGTCATGGCGACGGGGAAGTAGGCGCACATGGAGTCGTGGTCGCCGTTTACCGCGCGGATGGCGATGCTGTACGTCCGGAGCCACATCGTCGGGTCCGCCTTCCCGTCATATTTTTCTATGCCTGTAGGTTTGAAGTTAGCAGGCATTCTAATGGATCTTACTCGGGCAGTGAATGCCGGGAAGCTGTCGCAGTCGTTGAGGTTCTCGACGCCCACGTGTCCCGAGTCGGCGGAGCAGTCTTCCGGGGTGTGAGCCCGGGGTGGCCTGTCTTGTCCGAGTGGAGGCCCGTACTTGCGGTCGAACTCTCGGCGGCGTGCGGCCTCAGCGGCCTCAAGTTCTTGGCATTGGCGCGCGTCACGATCCAGCCTTGGGGGGCCGCGTTCACGATTGTACTCGGCGCGCCGTCGGAGCTCTTCTTCGTCCCTTCGCCGATGACGGTCGTCAAGGTTCCTTCGGAGATCGCGGTTGCGGAGTTGTTCGCGGAGATCCGGCTGCTGACCACGTCGCGATCGGCTTCTCGGCGGCTGGCCGACTTGGAGTGGCGAGACGAGGAAGCAGGAGCCCTCTGGGCATTGATCATGCCCGCGGCTGCAGTCAGCCTAACCTTGATCCGGTTGAGCTCCGGGGTTTCCGGGATTCCTTCTAGCTCTTGGTGCGCGGCGGCAAGGTTGGCTGACGGGGTGGCGTAAACACCCACGCCGCCAATTTCTTGGATGAAGTCGTCTTGAAGATTACGCGTGACCCTGGGGTTTCGGCGTTCTCGCCGCGCGTCGTGGCGTCGTTGCTTCTCACCGTTGCGCCCGATCCTGGCGTCGCGGTGTGCTTGATCCTCGCCTTGGACCGTTGGCTCGTCGGCGGATATGTCGGAGACGAACATCTCCCGCTTGGCAGGCGTGATCCTCTTATTCGGAGGGAGGACACGTGTCACCCGCGGGAAAGTCGGAGTTGGTTCTGGTTCAGGCGGAGTCGGCGCATCGTGAGGATGAAGGTGTTGTGTTGCCGCAACGTCCGGAGTAGATCCGATCTGGGTGGCCGCGATGGGATCGACCGCCCTGATCGCATCTGGGGAGTAGTCAGCGTTTATGCGTTCGCCGAGTGCTTGTTGGTAGACGGCCCCACTGTTCCCGAGTCCCAGCGGGAATCGTGTCGGCGAGGCGATGCTCTGACGAGCAGACTCGGTGAGTTCGATGCATTCACCGATGGAAGCGATGGCGTGATCCATGTCCGCCTCAAACTGGCGTTGGCGTGCAGCCCATCGGCGCCTTCGCTCCTCGGGCGTCTCCTGCACCCTGCATGGCGGAGGCGGAGTGGACGAGGCAATCGGCGGTATAGGAGAAAGCGTGTTCCCCTCGGATGGCGGGAGAACGACGCTGGCCGTCGCGGTCGCCGAGTTGTTGGCGATGGTTGGCGACGGAGCGGTGATGGTGACGATCCCGTCTGGCGTAGCGTCAAGTCGCGGCGCTGTCTCCTCCGGGGTGGCGTCACGGGTGAAGGAGAGCTCTCCCTCGGGTCCGGCGGTGAAGACCATGGATCCGAAGAAGAACATAGCCCCCTCAGCGATGGAAATCTTCACGGATGCCGGCGTGATGACGGCGGAAGTGGATGCCATCGAGCTTGCAGATTGATCTCGTCGATCAACCCCTACCTGGCGCGCCAACTGTCGGATGTTTGGACCCGGCAGTCCACACAGGGTAGCCTACGTGGTTGATTTGTTGAGGGACAGATCGAGGATCAGAAGCCGATGGTAACACAAGACGCAAGGATTGAACAGGTTCGGGCCGTCAGGATGACGTAATACCCTACGTCCTGTGTTGGGGGTGATTGTATTGCTGTGTATGAAGTTCCTTGAAGGATCTCCGTAGTTGGGTTCTGTCCTAGGTTGAACGATTGCTCGTGATGTCGTGTTCTGGAGGGGGGTCTCAAGGCGCCTTATATAGTCCGGCTGCCTAGAGTTACAAGTCGGCTAGAGATCGTAACCTACCCGAAATACAAGGATGCGATCCTATAACGATTACAGATATCTTTCCCTATAATTCCGGCTAGTTTATCTTGATCTCCGAGCTTTCTGCGGGATACGCCGCCTGCTTCGTTGCCGCGCGCGCCGTCGCGCCCATCCGGCTCGTCCGACTGGTGGGCCTCCCGACTGGTGGGCCACCCAGTCTGACAAACCGATCCAGTTGCACTCGGATTGGGCCGCCCCTTGCTGGTTGGGCCAATCCGCCTTCTGGGTACCCCTGGGGGTCTACCCCCGACACCGAGCTGTCAAGGCTTGGCCGCGCTTCTCCAACCGTCGTAACATGTTCGCAGCGTCAGCCCCCGAGCGTTTCGGGGCTGATCGAGCCCGAGAGGCACGCTGTTTTTAATATGGCGCCAGCCTCCGAGTCCGAGTGCTGGTCGAACCTTAGCGGCACGCCTTTTGCTCCGCAGTATCGGCTTCCGAGCGGCTCGGAGCCAATCGAGCCTGAGAGGCGCACTGACTTGAATGCGGCGCCAGCGCCCGAGTGCGAGCGTTGTTCGAGCCTTAGCGGCACACCACTTGATTTGCAGTGTTGGCTCCCGAGTAGTTCAGAGCCAATCGAGCCCGAGAGGCGCACTGACTTGAATGCAGCGCCAGCCCCCGAGTGCGAGCGCTGTTCGAGCCTTAGCGGCACACCACTTGATTTGCAGTGTTGGCTCCCGAGTAGTTCGGGGCCAATCGAGCCCGAGAGGCGCACTGACTTGAATGCGGCGCCAGCCCCCGAGTCCGAGTGCTGGACAAGCCTTAGCGGCACGCCGACTTCTTTGCCATGCCCGAGTGCTCGGGCTCCTTTTTTACCGTTGGCGCCCGGCACGTAACGGAAGGCGGAACGCCCAACGGCTCTTTTTACCGTTTCGCCCGCGTCCGTTAATCGCGCCATCTCGCGGTAATTTCGGGCATCCAGGCGATATAAAGGGCGAGGATTAGGTCTGGAGAGGAAATCTCTCCATTCCCAGATCCATTCTTCATACCGCCGCCACCAGAGCTCATTCTGCTCGTAGATCCGTTCTGCGGTCTTAGCCACCACGGGGAGCGTAGCCTCGTTGATGCGCACGAAGACTCCTGCCATTAGATCCATGGCACCAAAGAGGAAGAGCACCGGCGCCCCCAAGACAAGCAAGGTCCCCTCCTCCGGCGCCGTATGGGCGCGGGGGAGAGTCACCACGAAGATGCTGGAGGAGATGGTGGAGCGGAGCATCCTCCCGTCACAGGCCGTGGCGGAGTGGCGGCCGAGCGCCGGGGAGGACTTCCCGTCGGAGAACTCCGGCGAGCTGGTCTTGTTCAAGCCATTCTTTGAGGCGGGACTTGGCCTGCCAACGGGGGCGTTTTTCCGAGGTTTGCTTCATTTCTACGGGATCGAGGCCATCAACCTCAACCCCAACTCCATCATGGCGATTTTCGTCTTTATTCATCTCTACGAGGCCTATCTGGGGATCTCTCCCCATTTCGACCTGTGGAGATATTTGTACTGGCTGAAGCCCCAGCCAAGTGAAGAGAAGATGGTGGTAGTGGGAGGCGCCGGGTTCATGCTGCGTCAAGGGCGGAAGGACGAGTACTTCGACATCGCCCTCAACACCTCCAACAAGGGTTGGAAAGCCGAGTGGTTTTATGTTGGGAACCACGATCCCCTGCCATACTGGAGACCGGCCGAAGATCAGGGATTGCTGGAACGAGCTCCCCGATGCTTCCCAGATGCAGGAGGTGGACGAGCTCCTCGCCTTAATCAAGGAGCTGAAGGACGACGGCGGCTTGACGGCGATTGGCGTCGCCTGCAATTTTAGCAGGCGGCTGATTCAGCCAATCCAGGAGCGGAAGCACCCGGGCTACGAGTACTCGGGCCGGGATGATCCCACTCGGGTTGCCAACCGCACCGTCAGCAAGGAGGAGATGAAGGCGCGCGTGGGCGGGTTCTTCCTCGGCCATGTGTCGGAGAAGCACCAACCGCGCCCCTTCTCACTGAAGAGGCCTCCACCACCGATAAGTTGCTGTTTCGAGTGCTTATGAATGTTTTCCTGATGTAATTTTTTGGTTTCGTCCGTTGGCCGTCTGATCTTGCGTTTCCTTTGGCGCAGGATCGCGTCTTCGAGTACTTTTCTGCTGCCCCTCTCCCGGAGGATTTCCCGAGGAAGGTTTTGCTGGAGGATGCGCCTCCGGTTGATCAGGGCGACACTCGGGCAGAGGAGACGGTGGATCCTCCTCCCCCTCGTGTATGGGCGCCCAGCGATATGGAGGGTTCTATGAGCCCTTCGGACGAGGAAGTGGTGGAGGACCGTCCGCGGAAGCGCCGGGCGGCTGTGGCGAAACGGAATAATAGCCGGGTCGGCGTTTCCAAGCGGGCGGTGTCCGTTGACGATGGGGCGGCCGACGACGACTCGGCAACGCTGCTGGATGAAGCGCCCTCCGTCCAGGATGCAGTGGCGGGCACGCCGCCACCGCCTCCCAAGCGGAGGCGCACGAAGAAGGTGGTGGCGCTCAGCAGCCGACTGCAGGTTCGGACGCCGATGTTGACGAGCCGGGACGTCCTTCCCCGGCCGTCGTGGAGGAAGAGGAGAAGGACGAAGCGATGTCCGACTCCGCGTTCCAGGAGCAGGAGCACGCCCGGGCCATGGGCGTCTCGGTGGAGGAGAGGCGGCGCAGGATGGCGGAGACGATCGTGCAGGCCGCCGCGGACGCAAGGCCGGTCTCCGACTTGGGGACCAGGCCAATCCTTATGACGGCCTCGGCGCAGCGGCGTCCCAAGCTCCCTGTCTTCCGGCCCGAGTCGCGGTGGTGAAGAGTACTCGGTAAGTTGTCAGTCTTCGCGTTTCTTCTTGTTATCATTTATCTCCGAGTTCTTGTTTTGACTTCCGAGTGCTTTTTTCAGCAAGGCCTCCGATCTGGACGGTGAAGCGGCCAGCGGGAAGGCCCCTTCAGCCGATGTCCCGCAAGGCCCGAGTCCTCCTCCGGCCGAACCTGTTGGCCAGTCGTCCTCAGGGGCTACACCTGAGGTGGGGAACTCGGCCGAGGGGTCGGGGGCGGTGCAGACGGAGGAAGTACCAGCCGGACGTGACCCGGAGGTGGTAGTGGTGGTGCCGGCGGCCGACGACGTGCAGGGCGGTGGAGGTGATACGGCGATCACTCCAAGTGGCGCTGGGGATCCTGACGTGGACACGGTGATCCAGTCCTCGCCCGTAGGTGCGAGCGACATTGCTCGAGGAGAAGCCCGGGAGGAGGGTCTCCAGAAGCAGTCGGACACCTCGGGAACCATCACTGTCCCCAGGGTTGACGCTATGGCGGAGAAGGAGGGGTCGGTTATTGCCGAGCTCCAGATTGCTGTCGACCACGCTCGGCGCTGTGCGACGGTTAGTCTCCTCAATTGTCTCATTTGTCTTTTCTTCTTCTTTATGAGTTGTCTGAATTCTTTACTTTGGCGAGTGGTTGTAGAAGTTGGCCACGCTCCGGCAGTCGCGGCTTGGGCAGACCCAGGATGTGGCGTCGGCGCTCCGGCGTGCGGCGGATATGGAGACGGAGCTCAAACGGGTCAGGCGCCAGCGTGACGCCGCCAAGAAGAGCCTGAACGACGCCATTGTGGAGCATCGATTCAGTCTTCACCGTAAGGCCTTCTCCTTGTATTTCCCGAGTGGTTTGTTGAGTCCTCAGATTTCGCCTTGTTCCTTTCATCTTGACCGAGTGCTTCCCTGTTTTTTCAGAGAAGGAGATGGAGAGGGACCGCCACATCAAGGAGCTGAAGGAGTTGCATTTTGTGAACGCAACTCTGCAGCAGTCGGAGGAGGTGTTGGCGGGGAAGCTCAAGACGGAGCAGGAGTTCCGGAAAGGTGCGGACATGACGATGCTCCAGGCAATGTATACTATCCAAAATAACGCTCACATCATAACAGGCTTGGAGCAAGATCTGGCATCGGCGCATCTTGCCCTGACGGAAGTCAACGAGACGGCAAGGGATCTGCTGGACTCCGTGGCCCCGGAGGAGGGTGAACCGACAGCCCTGGTCGCCCGTCTGCAGAGTGCACCAGCTCGGATCGCCGATCTGGTCAAGGAGTCGGCGGTGGTGTGTGCCAATGACGCCCTAGCGCGTGTTCGGACACTTTACCCGCGGATTGACCTTGCACCGGTTGGCGATGGAGTGGCGGCGGACGCCTCAACGGAGCAAGTCGACGAGGCGCTGGCTCTGACCCGCCCGATCGCCGAGAGGGTCGGCGAGGCTCTCAAGTTTGAGTAGGACCCTGCAAGCTGAAGCAGGGTAGGATAGACTTTGTGTATATAAGTAGTCAGAAACGAGTAAAACAAGAATGTTTAGACATTTTGTTATATGTTCTGATATTGTCCGAGTAGTTCTTTTGCTGAAATGTGCATTTCCCTTTGCTTCACTTATCCTAAGTTCATAACGTCGAGAGCGGATCCCGTGCACGTGTAGAAGGCTTAGGCGTCGTTCCAGGCCCGGTTACACAGCATTTAGTTAGGAACTATTCGGGAACGGAGTAATACCGAGTGGTTTTGCAGGGAAAGTATTTATAAAAAGGACAAAGCATATATATTTTTATTGAACTTCGTGATACATAGCTTTTTTTCAAGGGTAGAATCGGCGTAAATGCTCTATGTTCCACGGGGGTGGGACTTCGGTGCCATCCTCATATTGGAGACGAAAAGTACCCAGACATATGACCTGAGTCACGATGAACGGGCCTTCCCATGGGGCGGAGAGTTTGTGAACCCCTGCTGTGGATTGCACTCGGCGTAAGACGAGGTCACCAATGTTGAAGTCCCGTTGCTGGACGTTCTTGTCGTGGTAGCGTCGGAGTTGTTGCTGGTAACGCGCGTGCTGTATGAGCGCGTTGACTCGGTGTTCTTCGATGGAGTCGAGGTCCATCTCACGGGCTGCTTTTGCTTCGCCTTCCTCGTAGTTGTCAATGCGCGGTGATCCGAAAGCTATGTCGGTGGGAAGGATCGCCTCGGAGCCGTAGACCAGGAAGAAGGGAGTATGACCTGTTGCTCGACTCGGCTGAGTCCTGAGTCCCCAGATGACTTGTGGTAGCTCTTGGTGCCATTTTCCAGCGAACTTCTTCAAAGGGTCGAAGATTCTTGCTTTGAGTCCTTGGAGTATCATGGCGTTGGCTCATTCCACCTGTCCATTACATCTGGGATGGGCGACGGAGGCATAGTATACATCGATGCAGCTGTTCTCGCATAAGTCCCAGAAGGCGGATCCGGTGAACTGTGTCCCCAAGTCAGTGATGATCCTGTTAGGGACTCCGAACCGGTGTGTGATTTCTTCGATGAAGGCGGCGGCTTGCTTTGACGTTGGAGTTCCGACGATGGCCTTGTACTCTATCCATTTGGAGAATTTATCGATGGCGACGAGGATGTGTGTGTAACCTCCCGGGGCTGCTCTGAACGGTCCCACCATGTCCAACCCCCAACAGGCGAATGGCCACGAAGGCGGGATGGTGCGTAGAGCTTGGGCCGGGAGGTGTTTCTGCTTGGCGAAGAATTGGCACCCCTGGCATCGGCGGACGAGTGCTTTGGCGTCGGAGACGGCGGTGGGCCAAAAGAACCCGTCTCGGTATGCTTTCCCAACTAGTGTCCCTGCAGCGGCGTGGCTTCCACAGACTCCTGAGTGGATGTCGTCAAGGATCTGGAGGCCGACTTCTTTCGTGACGCATTTGATGAATACTTGATTTGTGGCGGCTCGTCTGTATAGGGCACCACTGACCACCACGTAGTTCCTGCTTCGGCGTTCCAGGATCTTTCGCTCCGTGGGGTCCTTTGGCACCTTGTTGTGGGCTAGGAAGTCTATGAACTCGGCCATCCAGTCTTCTTTTTCGGCGTTAATGGTCAGCACCTCGCAGAGCTCTGGGGCGGGCTCGGGTTCGTCCCCCACCTCTTTGACAGAGGGTTTGAGGAGACCTTGCACGAACACTCCCCCTGGTACTTCTGCGCGGGTTGACCCCAGCTTGGCGAGTGCATCAGCGGCGAGGTTGTTCTCCCGTGGAACGTGGTGGTACTCAACTCCGTAGAATTTTCCCTCCTGCTTGTGCACTGCCTCGCAGTAGGCGTTCATCCGCTCGCTGTGGCGATCCCAGTCTTTGTTCACCTGGTTAATAACGACAGCGGAGTCGCCATAAACCAGGAGCCTCTTTATGCCTAGTGAGGTGGCCATGCGGAGCCCGTGGAGGATTGCTTCGTACTCGGCGGCGTTATTGGTGACGGGGAAACGAATTTGGAGGACGTATCGGAGCTGTTCCCCTTTCAGCGAGACGAAGAGTAAACCGGCGCCTCCTCCATCGATCATCAAGGAGCCGTCGAAGTACATCTTCCAATGTTCGTCGCTGGTGTCTTCTTTCGCGTCCTGGCTGTCGGTCCATTCGGCGACGAAGTCGGCGAGAATCTGTGATCTGATGGCGGTGCGCGGTACAAAGTCTATGATGAAGGAGGCGAGTTCAACTGACCACTTAATGATTCGCCCGGTAACGTCTCTGTTGTGGAGGATTTCGCCGAGTGGAAATTGCGTGACCACCTTGATGCGATGTGCTTGGAAGTAATGGCGGAGTTTTCTTGACGTGATGAGCAGTGCGTAAAGTAATTTCTGCACCTGGGGATAGCGAGATTTGGACTCGCTGAGTACTTCGCTTACGTAGTAGACTGGTCGCTGCACTTTTTGCACCTTTCCTTCTTCTTCCCTTTCCACGACGATGACAGTGCTGACCACGTTGGTCGTGGCAGCAATGTATAGGAGTAGCATTTCGTCGTTATGCGGAGCGGCGAGTACTGGTGGATGGGAGAGATAGTTCTTGAGGTCGGTGAAAGCTTGCTGCGCCTCCTGGTTCCACTCGAACTTGTCGGTCTTCTTGAGGATCTTGAAGAACGGCAAGCCTTTATCCCCCAGCCGGGAGATGAACCTGCTCAAGGCCGCCATGCAACCAGTCAGCTTTTGGATCTCTTTCTTCCCAGTCGGCGGTTTCATCCTCCGGATGGTGTCTATCTTCTCTGGATTGGCTTGGATGCCTCTGTTGCTGACGATGAAACCGAGTAGTTTCCCTTTTGGTACGCCAAAGACGCACTTAGTCGGGTTTAGCCTCCAGTTGAACCTGCGGAGATTATTGAACGTCTCGGAGAGGTCGGCGATGAACTCGGCTTCAATCTTCTTCTTGATGACTATGTCGTCAACGTAGGCCTCGGCGTTGCGACCGATCTGAGTGCCCAGGGTCAAGTTGATGGCCCTCTGGTAGGTGGCGCCAGCGTTGCGGAGTCCAAAGGTCATCTTGGTGTAGCAGTAGGCACCGATCGGAGTAATGAAGGATGTCTTCTCTTGGTCTTCTTCTTTCAGGGCGATCTGGTGGTAGCCGGAGTAACAATCAAGGAAACATAGGAGTACGCATCCGGCGGTGGAGTCGACGACTTGGTTGATGCGGGGCAGGACGAAGGGGTCCTTAGGGCAGTGCCTGTTGAGATCCGTGTAATCAACACACATTCTCCATTCATTATTCTTTTTTCTTACAAGAACTGGGTTAGCAAGCCAGTCGGGATAAAAGACTTCTCTAATGAACCCGGCCGCTAATAGCCTTGTAATCTCTACCCTAATGGCCTCCTTGCGGTCCTGCGCGAAGCGTCGGAGCTTTTGGCGAACTGGCTTGGCGTTCACGTCAACCTTCAAGGAGTGCTCGACCACCTCCCTCGGAACACCAGGCATATCCGATGGAGTCCATGCAAATATGTCGGCGTTGTCCCGGAGGAAGGCGACGAGCGCGCTTTCCTATTTGGGGTCGAGCCCTGATCCGATCAGGGCAGTCTTGGAGGGGTCGGAGAGCCCAAGCGAGATGGGGCGTACTTCTTCAGCTGGCTGCATGGTGGTCGGCGCGGCTCTTCGCTTGGAGGACTCGGGGATGGAGCCCGGGTCTCCTTGGAAGGTTCTTGCCTCGTGGACCACCTCCATTTGGAGCACGCTGCGTTCGATGCCGGTGCAAAGGTGGAGCCCTTCTTTGTCGCAGCCTTTGGCGGTGTGGACGTCGCTGTGGATGGAGAGGACGCCATTCGGTGCCGGCATCTTCATCAGCAGGTATGTGTAGTTGGGGATCGCCATGAACTTGGCGAGTGCTGGCCTCCCGAGTATGGCGTGGTAGGCGGTGGTGAAGTCGGCGACTTGGAAGTTGAGGTACTCGGTCCTGAAGTTCTCCTGATCGCCGAAGGTGACGGGCAGAGCTATCTGCCCGAGTGGTTTGGAGCCTTTGCCTGGGATTAGCCCGTAGAATGGGTGGAGGGAAGGAGTCAGGGCATCAAGGCCGATGCCCATGTCTTTCAGCGTTTGGGCGAAGATGATGTTGAGCCCGCTCCCGCCGTCGACGAGTACTTTGGTGAGGCGGGCGTTGTGCACGATTGGGCTGAGCACGAGGGGGTACTCGCCCACGTCGGAGACTTGGAACCACTGGTCCTCCCTGGAGAAAGTGATCGGCTGCTCGGACCAGCGGAGTGCTTGGATCGGCGATGAGTAGCAGGAGAATATCTCCCGGTCGCGCACCTTTTCCTTGCGCTTGTCATCCACGGGCGGCGGTCCTCCGAGGATGAAGTTCACCTGCCTCTCGACGTTCGGGAAAGCGGGGTTTGTGGGGGCCCCTTTTCCCTTGTCACCCTTGTCGTCGTCGCGTGGCGGCAGCTTCCCTTCCTTCTTCTTGTAGGCGTCGGCGAGTCCCATGCAGTCGATCATGCGATGCTTGGATTGCTTGTGGATGGGGCAGGGCCCTTGTAGCATCTTTTCGAAGTCGGCGCTGAAGTTGGACCGCGGGCGAGGGCCTCCGCGATCCATGGCGGCGATGGTGTAGTCTCCCGAGCGCTTTCAGTCACCAGTCCGGCTAGGATCCGGTCTGGTTCGGCGTTGGTCCTCCTTCTTCGGGCGGTCCTCTCGGCGAGGTGGCCGATCGTCGTCCCGAGTGCTTTTCTTGCTGTAATGGAGGCGAGCGGCTTCCTTGGCGTTTGCCATCTTGTTCACGCGACCAAAGAACTCGCCGGAGGTCTTTGGCAGGTCATCGCAGAGGCGCTCGAAGACGACAGAGTCGGCGAGGCCGTCGAGGAAGTAGCTGATGATCTCGGACTCGGAGCAGCCGGGAACTAGGTTCCGGTTCTCCATGTACCGGTCGGTGTAGTCGCGAAGGCTTTCTCCGCGGTTCTGCTTCACCTTGCCCAGGTCCCATGCTGTGCCGGGTCGGATGGAGCTGCCTTGGAAGTAGCTCTTGAACTGGCTGCAGAGGGTGTCCCAGTTGTCGATGGAGCCGGGCTCGAGGCTGTGGAGCCAGCTCAGCCCCACCTTGGTCATGGTGACAGGGAAGTAAGCGCACATGGAGTCGTGGTCGCCGTTCACTGCGCGGATGGCGATGCTGTACGTGCGTAGCCACATCGTCGGGTCCGTCTTCCCATCGTATCTTTCTATGCCTGTGGGTTTGAAATTAGCAGGCATTCGGATAGATCTTACTCGGGTAGTGAATGCCGGGAAGCCGTCGCAGTCATTGAGGTTTTGCAAGTCCACGTGTCCCGAGTCGGCGGAGTAGTCTTCCGGGGTGCGAGCCCGGGGCGGTCCGTCTTGTCCGAGTGGAGGGCCATACTTGCGGTCAAACTCGCGGCGGCGCGCGGCCTCGTTGGCCTCGAGCTCTCGGCGTAGGTGGGTGTCGCGGTCCAGTCCCGGGGCGCCGTGGTCCCGATTGTACTCGGCACGCCGTCGGAGCTCCTCTTCGTCCCTTCGCCGGTGGCGGTCGTCGAGGTTCCTGCGGAGGTCGCGGTTGCGGAGTTGTTCACGGAGGTCTGGCTGCTCGACCACGTTGTGATCGGCTTCTCGGCGGCTGGCCGACTTGGAGTGGCGAGATGAGGAGGCAGGAGCCTTCTGGGCATTGATCATGCCCGCGGCTGCAGTCAGCCTAGCCTTGATCCGGTTGAGCTCCGGGGTTTCCGGGATCCCTTCCAGCTCCTGGTGCGCGGCGGCGAGGTTGGCTGATGGGGTGGCGTAGACACCCACGCCGCCGATTTCTTGGATGAAGTCGTCTTGGAGGTTACGCGTGGCCCTGGGGTTTCGGCGTTCTCGCCGCGCGTTGCGGCGTCGTTGCTTCTCACCGTTGCGCCCGATCCTGGCGTCACGGTGCGCTTGATCCTCGCCTTGGACCGTTGGCTCATCAGCGGATATGTCGGAGATGAACGTCTCCCGCTTGGCAGGCGTGATCCTCTTATTGGGAGGGAGGACACGTGTCACCCGCGGGAAAGTCGGAGTTGGTTCTGGTTTAGGCGGAGTCGGCGCATCGTGAGGATGAGGGTGTTGTGTTGCCGCAACGTCCAGAGTAGATCCGATCTGGGTGGCCGCAATGGGATCGACCGCCCTGATCGCATCTGGGGAGTAGTCGGTGTTCAGCCGTTCGCCGAGTGCTTCTTGGTAGATGGTTCCGCTGTTGCTGAGTCCCAGCGGGAACCGTGTCGGCGAGGCGATGCCCTGGCGAGCAGATTCGGCGAGGTCGATGCATTCACCGATGGAGGCGATGGCGTGGTCCATGTCCGCCTCGAATTGGCGTTGGCGTGCGGCCCATCGGCGCCTTCGGTCCTCGGGCGTCTGCTGCACCCTGAGCGGCGGAGGCGGAGTGGATGAAGCAGTCGGCGGTGCAGGAGGAAGCGTGTTCTCCTCGGATGGCGGGAGAGCGATGTTGGCCGTCGCGGTCGCCGAGTCGTTGGCGATGGTTGGCGATGGAGCGGTGATGGTGACGATCCCGTCTGGCGCAGCGTCAAGTCGCGGCGCTGTCTCCTCCGGGGTGGCGTCACGGGTGAAGGAGAGTTCTCCCTCGGGTCCGGCGGTGAAGACCATGGATCCGAAGAAGAACATAGCCCCCTCGGCGATGGAAATCTTCACGGATGCCGGCGCGATGACGGCGGAAGTGGATGCCATCGAGCTTGCAGTTTGATCACGTCGATCAACCCCTACCTGGCGCGCCAACTGTCGGATTTATGGACCTGGCAGTCCACACAGGGTAGTCCGCGTGGTTGATTTGTTGAGGGACAGATCGAGGATCAGAAGTCGATGGTAACACAAGACGCAAGGATTGAACAGGTTCGGACCGTCAAGATGACGTAATACCCTACGTCCTGTGTTGGTTGTATGGATTGCTGTGTATGAAGTTCCTGAAGGATCTCCGTAGTTGGGTTCTGTCCTAGGTTTCGTATCGTGGATGTTGGAATCGTGTTCTAGAGGGGGGTCTCAAGGCGCCTTATATAGTCCGGCTGCCTTGAGTTACAAGTCGGCTAGAGATCGTAACCTACCCGAAATACAAGGATGCGATCCTATAACGATTACAGATATCTTCCCTATAATTCCGGCTAGTTTATCTCGATCTCCGAGCTTCTTGCGGGATACGCCGTCTGCTTCCTTGCCGCGTGCGCCGTCGTAGTCGTCCGGTTCGCCCGACTGGTGGGCCTCCCGAGTGGTGGGCGACCCAGTCCGACAAACCGGCTCGATAGCACTCGGATTGGGCCGCCCCTTGCTGGTTGGGCCAATCCGCCTTCTGGGTACCCCTGGGGGTCTACCCCCAACAGTCATTAGCGATGACAACGGAGAAACCTCGGGGTACGGTAATTATTTGCCTATGGTCATTTCTGTTTGTCAATCACCTGATTGGTAGGTCGATAGTGGAGCTAATTCATGTGTGTGCTGACATCAGTCTGTTTTCTTCTTATCAGGTCAGCAGAACTACCTCCTTGTTAATGGGGAACGGATCACATGCGCGTGTACTTGGTGTTGGTTCGGTTAATCTGAAGCTTACTTCGGGAAAGACCGTGCAGCTGAGGAACGTGCAGCATGTCCCTACTATCAAGAAGAATCTAGTTGGCGGCTCTCACTGTGTAGAGATGGTTATAAATTAGTGTTTGAGTCCAATAAATGTGTACTTTTTAAGTATGTAACTTTTGTTGGAAAAGGCTATGATTGCGGAGGCTTGTTCCGCTTTTCTTTATCAGATGCTTGTAATAATGTGGTGAATCATGTGGTTAATGATGATGAGTCGAATGTTTGGCATTCTCGGCTGTGTCCTGTTAACTTTGGTTGTATGTCGTGCTTGGCTAGTTTAAATTTAATTCCGAAGTTTACCACGGTCAAAGGTTCTAAGTACCATGTGTGTGTGGAATCAAAACAACCTTGCAAGCCTCACAAGGCCGCGGAGGCGAGAAACTTGGCACCGCTGGAGCTCGTTCATTCTGATCTTTGTGAGATGAATGGCGTGTTGACAAAGGGGGTAAAAAGTATTTCATGACTTTAATAGATGATTCCTCTAGATATTGCTACATTTACTTGCTAAAGTCAAAAGATGAAGCACTACACTACTTTAAGACCTATAAAGCTGAAGTGGAGAATCAACTTGAGAGAAAGATCAAACGTGTAAGGTCGGATCGTGGTGGAGAATACTTCTCACATTTGTTTACCTTATTCTGTGAGGAACATGGTATAATTCATGAGAGGACGCCTCCCTACTCACCTCAGTCAAATGGGGTTGCCAAAAGAAAGAACCGCACTCTAACTGATTTGGTTAACGCCATGTTAGACACAGCGGGACTCTCTAAGGAATGGTGGGGTGAGGCTATATTGACAGCGTGTCATGTTCTGAATCGTGTTCCTCGAAAGAATAATGAGAAAACTCCATTCGAGAAATGGGAGAAGAAAAGGCTTACACTTTCTTATTTACGGATTTGGGGTTGTTTGGCAAACGTTAATGTGCCAATAACCAAGAAACGTAAATTTGGATCTAAAATTGTGGATTGTATCTTTCTTGGTTATGCTCTGCACAGTGTCGGATATAGAATCTTAATAGTGAAATCTGGAGTGCCAGACGTGAATGTCGGTACAATAATGGAATCCAGGGATGCTATATTCTTTGAGGACATCTTTTCTATGAAGAGGGAAGAAAGCATGTCCAGCAGAGAATTGTCTAATGATGCTACACCTGCCGTTATGAAGGAACACACAGAACAAACACTTGTGGAAAATCCTGAGGAGGATGACAATGAAGCTCCTTGGAGGAGCAAGAGATAGAAGACTATAAAGTCTTTTGGTGATGACTTCATTGTGTACCTCGTGGATGACACTCCCAAAACCATTGAAGAGGCATATTCTTTTCCACACGGTATGAAGTGAGATGGATTCAATTATGTCTAATGGAACTTGGAAAGTAGTTAAGCGTCCTTATGGGTGCAAACCTGTGGGATGTAAGTGGGTGTTCAAGAAGAAGCTAAGGCCTGATGGTACTACTGAAAAGTACAAGGCAAGGCTTGTCGCTAAAGGCTACACTCAGAAAGAAAGAGAAAACTTCTTTGACACTTACTCACCAGTTGCCCGACTGACCACAGTTCGAGTGCTACTTTCTCTGGCAGCCTCTCATGGTCTTCTCGTTCACCAGATGGACGTAAAGACAGCTTTCCTAAATGGAGAGCTAGAGGAGATCTATATGGATCAGCCTGATGGGTTCATAGCAGAAGGTCAAGAGAGAATGGTGTGCAAGTTAATAAAGTTTCTGTATGGCCTCAAGCAAGCACCTAAGCAGTGGCATGAGAAGTTTGATAAAACCCTCACGACTACTGGCTTTGTTGTGAATGAAGCTGACAAATGTGTGTACTATCGCTATGGTGGGGGCAAAGGAGTGATCCTGTGCTTGTATGTTGATGACATCCTGATATATGGGACAAATCTTGACGTGATTAAGGAGGTCAAAAATTTCTTGTCTCAAAACTTTGAGATAAAAGATTTGGGTGAAACTGATGTTATTGTTAATATTAAGCTAGTAAGAGAAGGTTATGGTGGGGTGACACTTACACAGTCCCACTATGTGGAAAGGTCTTGAGTCGCTTCGGATACAGTGACTGCAAGTCTGCTCCAACACCCTATGATGCTAGTAAAATACTAAAGAAAAACAAAGATATCATGAAAGATCAGCTGAGATACTCCCAGATCATTGGCTCACTTATGTACCTAGCTAGCGCTACAAGACCTGACATCTTGTTCGCCGTGAGCAAACTAAGCCGGTTCGTATCTAACCCGAGAGATGGTCAATGGAATGCTCTGGATAGAGTAATGCGCTACCTAGTGGGTACAATGAGCTATGAGATTCACTATACTGGGTACCCGAAGGTACTAGAGGGTTTTAGTGATTCAAATTGGATATCTGATGCCGATGAGATAAAGGCCACAAGTGGATACGTATTCACTCTTGGAGGTGGTGCTGTCTCCTGGAAGTCTTGCAAGCAGATCATCTTAACGAGGTCTACCATAGAAGCAGAACTCACGGCATTAGACACCGCCACAATGGAGGCCGAGTGGTTGAAAAACCGATACCGGCGATTCTAATGAACTGTGATAACCAGACGGTGATTGTCAAGGTAAACAGTTCTAAGGATAACATGAAGTCATCAAGGCATGTGAAGAGACGGTTGAAGTCTGTCAGAAAAATGAGAACCTCCGGAGTAATTGTCTTGGACTATGTCCAGACGGCTAAGAATCTGGCAGATCAATTTACAAAAGGTCTTTCACGGAATATGATAGATTTTGTATCCAAAGAATTGAGAATGAGACCCATGTGAGTCACTCCATAGTGAGAACCTGTCCTATGTGATCGGAGATCCCGTGAATTAGGATGAGGAAACAAACTATTGTTTGACTGAGAGAAGAGAAACTTTGAAACGAGTTAACTCCTTAAAAGGACCTTGATGTCGACTAGAGCGGGGGAATAGGCGAATCTGCAAATTACAAAAACTAATTCCAACTGTCAGCACCAAAACCGGTATTACCGGTTTCCCAAACCGGTAAAACCAGTTCCTGCACAGATTGCACTAACAAGTATATTTCCCCTCTACGAATTCTAGCACAAACCACAAATGGTGTGAAGCTTCCAGGGATGTTTCCAAGTGTTCCAATGAAGCTCCTGCACACAGCTCAACACACCAAAGTAGATTGTAGCGGAAGCACAAGTAATATGCTAGAAATGACAAAATGAGGAAAGAGCTCAAACCAAGAGACAAAGAGATTTTTCTCCCGAAGTTCGGATTCACCGCTCGCACCAAGCAGCCACCAAGGCACGGTGAATCCTACTCTCCGTTGAGGAAGCTTATACGACCACCCAAGATCAAGCTATCTCCTCCTTCCACTAAGTGACCTCTTCCCTTGCGGAGGCGAGGTGAAACCTTCACAAACGATCCCGTGGCTCACCACACACTTCGGTAGCTCACCGGGCAACGCCTAGCCGTCTAGGAGGAAGAACCTCCAAGAGTAACAAATGCTTCAACGATTGCTTGACGAAACCACAAGTGCTCAAGGATTAGGATTGCTCTCCAATGCTCACACACAAGTCACTCTCTCAACCCAACTCAAGAATCTCACAAGGATTGCTCAAATCTCACAAAAAGAGGTTGGGGAGAGCTCAGCTGGCCTCAGGGATATGTTAGGGACGCAAAAGAACCAGCAGCCCCTCCAAGAGGAGCTCATGGGTATAAATACCCATCCCTCCAAAAACTAGCCGTTTTTCTGTCAGAGGAAAACCAGTTCCACCGGTTGCCAAAACCGGTTTCACCGGATTTCAAACCAACTAGTCGTTAGACGCTCGAGGCCACCAAAACCGGTTTCACCGGTTCCCAAAACTGGTTCCACCGGTTTTGCCAAGGAACCCACACTAAGTTAGAAACTCTCATGGTTAGGCTCACATGGGTTCACTTGAGCACTTTTGAAGATTGTCATTCAACCAATATTGCATCCCTCTTGATAGTACGGCATACCTATACTCAAGACATAAGATAAATCATAATTCAACCACTTGAGCTTGTAGGTCAATGATCATGCCAATACTTGATCAATCACTTCTTTGAGGGCTTCTCAACATTGTATCTTCAACTGAGCATATCCACCTTGAGCTAGTGACTTAGGATTTTCCATAACTTATATTTGAATTCACTTTAATCCTTAGGTCACTCTCTTTATCAATCATAACATATATATGCATTGTATTGCTTCTCTTGATGAGACTTGGATATGATACTTCAAACACACCCCGGACACTAGATACTTCACCTTAGCAATTTGCACCTTAGCTTGCTTAGTCCCTCGCTCTAGTCATCTCGATTTGTTTCTTCACCACTTACCCTTGCATCATCAAGTTAGCTTTGCTTTGTCATTGATCAATAAAGAATATCCCACATAGTGCAAGCTTCCAATTGTAGACCAATACGTAACACATATGCTCATGTCATTTTATCTTACATACATGAAGTCTTGCAATATCCAATCTTATGTATTCTTCTTCTTTTCTTAGCTGATCCATAAATCTCTATCTTCATTATAGTGATAATGTCTCATGTTGTCCAAAGAGCATCCATAACATGAGACCAATAATGTTCCAAACAATCTTCATTGAAATTAACATCCCAATATTTAATGACAGTCCTCCTTGAGCAATTAGAGACCATATATCATGCATAGACCCATGTCTCTATCACAAACATTAAAGACTTGCCACTAATCAATCTAGAAATCATGGGATCATACTTGCTTGCTTTGATTAACCACAAATATATCATGAGCATATTGATTGTAAATGAATTATAAGAATAGATCCCTGCTCATGCACTTAAACAAACAAGTTAGTCCTTTAATCGCTTTGTCACTCAATTCACCAAAATCCACTTGAGGGTCTAGATGCACTTTCACTCCTAGGGTGGATACATTTCTCTTCTTTTCTGTATGACAGGATGGTATACACCTTAATGTAATTCGAGTGGCTTTTGAGAAGCAGAGATGTTGACCTATAGAACATCTTATGAGAATTACACCTATATGAGTTCGACTGCTAGTCACAGTCTATGTGAGTGGATTATCTCTAGATACTCATGAAAGGCCCGGAGTTTGATTTCTATGCTCCAAACCGCGGGAATGCAATAAGCAGCCTAGTATCAGTAAAAGGGTTCTGGTAAAACTTGTTCGCACAAGACTGCCAATTCAAGGCATAGTCCATTGGTCAGTTGTGGATGAGCGTAGCCTTTACTCTAGGTGGAAGTTCAACTTAACAGTCTCTACCGGTATATCAAAACAGCAATGGGGTTGAGGGCATTTCTCGTGTGCCGTGAAATATTGGTGGGATTGTTGGATTTATTTGAGCTTGACCCTTTTATATAATTTCAATTAAATCAAAAATATTTAAGGCCCACGATTAATGCAAAGGGAGTTAAAAGTGGTTACTACCATATTGGTAGTTAAGAGGATCTCAACCAACTTATTAGGTGGACACGTGGTACACCCAATATAAAGTTGGCAAAGGGTAACCGGGATGCCACACGCGCGCGCGTGCTCGCTCGCCTCGCCGAGCCGGGCCGAGGCCGGTGGGCGTGGGCATGTCGTGTCGTATCAGGTATTCCTGTTTAGGAGACCTCTCCCTTCTCCCTCATTATTTATGCTGCATCGCTTGTCTCCCCATCGCTAGCCCTGCGCGCACGGTTCTTGCGAGAACAGAGCCTCCGGAACCTCGACTGGCGTGAGATCCTACTCGGGATAGCCAGACAATAAGGTTTTTAGGGAGTGTCTTCACGCGACTGCTCAAGTTCGTCTACTTCGTCTACTTCCTGGTGGCATGTACGACTACATCCACTACTTCCCGGTGTCGTTCGAGGGACTGCACTGCATCGCATTCGTACGGCTACATCGAACAATGTCAACTGATTAGCATGACTAATCCAGTTCTCAGGGTACATCCTGAACCTTATTTGGTTCTTTACTTTGTTCTTGTTTAATATGAGATTGAACTTGAACACGTGCACATATCATGTTCTCACTGGATCACTAATTATCATCATGATTTACATGCTTTTATTCGGAACTAAAATATATCGAATGATGCCTATATTTCTAACAGGACCAGGCGTGCCTGCACTCCCGTTCGTGTAGGTTTCCTACATCTGCATGCCGATGGTCGGCGGCCGCGTGCGCCCGGGCCTCTGCGTGCTGCCATGGCGGGGGGAAAGATGGTGGCCGTACAACGCAGCGGGAGGAATGTTGACCACAGCGAAACTGTGGAAGTGGGGTTTCGGCGAGGATGTCGTGCTCCATCTCGGTGAGGTCGAAGAGGTCTTTGTTGACGTCA
>CM014271.1:67061852-67088948 GCA_004135705.1 Alloteropsis semialata | reverse complement strand
GCGGCGGGCGCGCGGGCCTGCAGCGGGCGCAGACGCTCCTCGCGGTGGTCACGGGCACCACCGCCCGCTGCGACGGCGCGTTCGCCGCCGCCGGGCAGGACTCGCCGCTGCAAGGCAGGGACCGCGGGCTCGACGACGAGATAGGGCTCGCTATCTCGCTCTTGCCCTCACCGCCAGTCGCCGACTAGGGCGTACGTCGTCATGTGCGTTACGTTGAGCAAATAAATCTTTGATATCTCGCATCCATTGTGAACGATCTTGAATGTGTATGGATCTAGAAAGGACACATATATATAAATCTACAAGCTCTAGTCAAATGCATGAACACTTGATCGAACTAGCTAGTAATTTGACCAACGCTAAGCTAGTTTTGTACAACAGCTACGACTCCATAAACGACGATGCTGGCAAGAAGGGCTGGCAACAATGACGAGGTTGAAGACGACGAGCCCTGCAGCCGCGTTGCTCCTGTATGTGCAGCAAGAAAATTAAGATCCATGTTCGAATAAGAAATCAGCATCATCACGTCGAAAAGTTTTTCACAATAACGGATCAAACTGTTGGTTGTTCACCTGAGGACGATGGCGGCGACGGCACCGCGGCAGTAGTAAACGGAAACTCAGGCGTCAGCGGCGGGAGCGGCTTGCCCGAGCAGTTGCGGGTGATGGAGACGAGGACGGAGGCGTCGCCGAGGCACTGGGCGGTGACGTTGACCATGGCGCGGGCGTTGTCGTAGTCGGGGCCGATGAGCCTGGCGGCGTTGCCGCGCATGACGTGCATGAGGCAGCACGGCTGCCGCGCCACCGTGCTCCTCGCCTGCACGCAGCACGGCACCGGGATCTCGTCCGTCCGGTGCTCGATGAAGTCCAGGCACGACAGCAGACGCTGCAGCGACGGCGCGCACGTCGTCTGGTCGTCGGCCGCCGCCGCCTCCGGTGCCGCCACGACGGCGGCGGCGATGGGGAGGAACAAGGAGAGGAGGGCACAGGCGAGGACCGGTAGTCTGAACCGAGCCGCCGCCGCCATGCCGTTGGGTGGTGTGATAGTACGACGGAAGGGTTTGGTTTTCGGTGCATGTAATGGCCGGTAGATTTGTATAGCCGTGTGGAATCTGACGCGGGCACGTACGGGTGCTGCCGTGCCGGCAGCGTACGTGCTGCACCCAGTCTCTGTCCTGAAAGTTGTGGCCTTGTTGGTACCATCAAAGGTGTTGCAAACAAAATTGAAGCCACGGCTAGCTTCAAATTTGGCAAAGAAATGTGTTTATACCCACAATTAATGGTAGCACTGCAACATACTAAGAAACCACAGCATGCCTAACATGTATGTGACTATGTTTTACACTTGGCATTGCACTAAAATGCCAAAAAGGAAGTCGAGACTTTCCATTGCATTTGATACTGGTAGAAGACAAAGGTTGGAGGCAAGGGAGAGAGGAAGCAGGAAGGGCAGGAGGAGAGGCGGAACAAACCCGTCTCCCTCCACCTCTCTGCCTTCTTCTCCCGCGCCCCCTCCTCCTCTCACATCCATCGCCACGACCCACCAACCGGCCAGTCACCGGCGGCCCATCTCGGCCCGCGTGGCGCGATGCAAGGAGGCCCAGGGTAACTAAACTGGGAGGCGATGAGGCAGGGATGAGGGGCGCCCCCTCCCCTCCAACCGCCGGCGACCCGGCCGCCGACGGCACACCCACCCCAGCCCCTCCCTCCCCCCGGGAGCGGCCGTTCCCTCCTTACCCACGCCTCCACTCTCTGCTCCCCCCTTCTCCCCACTCCCGCCGGGGCTTTGCCCTGCTTCGTCCCCATTGGTGCCACCGTTCCGCTGCCGGCTCGCCGCTCGACTCCCCGACCTCTCAAAGGTTATGCTAGGCGCCGTCCCCGCTCACGAGCTCCCCGGATCTTCGACAGGCCTATGCTTCCGCGACCACCGCCAGCTCCGGTTCCCCCAGGTGTGTCCTTCTCTGCCCTGGCACTTCGCCACTACTATGCTCTGGCCACGGCGGCGCGCTCCTGCGATGAGGCCCCCGCGGACGCCCGGTTCTAGGTCACGCCGGAGCGCGAAGTGCGCCTCCCCGCCGTCTGCGAGGTGAGGAATGCCCTCAACTTCTGTTTCTCTGCCCCTCCGGTGCTTTTCGATGTTTGCAAGGCCGGCGCTCGGGTTTTCGCTTCTGCCGCTTCCAGCAGGAACTTGACGAACTTGATTGTTTCCCAGGGGCGTTGCCACCTCGGAGACACGAAGCTCCTCCTCTTCCCCTCCCTGGCTGCGGCCATGGCCGCCGGTGAGCTTCATCCCGACGGACCCTGCGTCACTAGAACAGCCTCGCTTACGTCAGGGCAATTTCAAATTTCGCCGGTTTGCCGCGCGTCTTCCCCGAACGGGCCACCTCCCCAGTGTGATGGGCTTTCGGCCCAGGCCCACGCGGCGACAGGCAGCCCCCTCTTCCCCCCGCCCGCCAGAGCTCGCGTTTCGCCCACCTGCGGCGACGCCATTCATGGCGCCACTGTGCGCATTCACGCCCCCCACGTCGCCCCCGCCGCTGTTTCACCGGCTTTCATCGTCCCCGAGAGCCACAGCGGGCATTCACCCGGTATGGCACGGTCACTTCTCGCGCCGGATGGCGCTTGGCCCATGCCCCGCCCATCCAACCAGGATCGCCGGGATCGCCCTGCCGGAGGCGCGCATTCATCGTGCGCGGGTTTTCAGGAGTCTGTGTCACCTCCGCCGCTCCTGGTCACCACGTCGCCCCCCGCGCCGCGCGGTCTGCAGGGCAAGATGGCCCCCCCCTTCACTTTCTTCGAGCGCTCCCACCCTCCCGACGTCCCAACTGTTCGAGACGCGGCCCAACCTCCATGCACTCCTCTCCCCGGCGATCGGACCTATAAAACCTGCCCTTGCGGGCGGCTTACGACGCACACGTTCCATGCCATCTCCTCTAACTCAGTGCTTTAGGTGCTTAGCCACTGATCACTTGGTAGCTGACTGTCGAGACCCGGTCCGGTGCCGGACCTGTCTTCGCAACGGCCACCGGAGCCTCTCCTGCTCGATGGCGGGCGCGTACTCGCGCGCGCTCCGGCCGCGGTCCCCGGACTGCGCTTCGCCCAACGAGGGATCTGCGTCACCGCCTCGGTGCGCGCCGCGGTCGTCGTCCTCCGTCATGGCGAGCTGGCGCTCTCCCCTCATCGACGAGCGCCATGTCACCGCTGAGCCCGTTCGACGGCGCTCTTGGTCTCCCCCTGCCAGCTTGGCCCGCAACCGCTCTCCCGCCGTCCGTTTTCACCCCACCACCTTTTTTCATGCCGTCAGCGCCGCTCGCCGTCCCGCTTCTTGGCGCGCAGCCACCGCCTTCCCCTCCGCTTGGGCTGCTCCCCCACCTACCCCTGCACCACTCCACCAGCCTGACATCACCGAGGTCCACATGCCCTACGTGGACATGGCCTCCACCCGCCGCCTCGCCTACGCCTTTGTGGAGCCCGCTCGCCATGACGCTGGCCTCTTCATCCGGCTGGCCCTCGAGCAGCGTGGCGGTGATCCTCCCTGCTGACTGGCCGCTTCCTCCCATGGGGCCATGATGGTGATCTTCCGGCACTCCTTTTACCGGGAGATCACTATCCGGCGCGGGCCGATTGCTTTGGGGGGGTGCCGCCTCACCCTCATTCGGCACGAGGAGGCTGAGTTCCGCGTGGTCTGCCCGTACCGCCGCCTGGTGCAGATCGCTGCCACCAACTTCCCCCCTGAGCACTGGCATGACTGTGGGATCAGGGCGGCCTTCCGTGTCTTCGGGCAGGTCTGCTGCGTCGACCCGGCTTGCCTGCGGGAGGTGGACGATGCCCGCGATCCTGGCATCGCGGACTACTCTGTCGTCCGCGTCCTGGTGCTTCTCGACGACGAGCGTGAAGTCACGCCCCTCCTCCTTGTCCGCAACCCCCGCGGTGTCATCGCCGGCATTGCCAACCTCCGGGTTGTCCGCCAGTGGGAGCACCCAGAGGGCGCACCTGACCCCGTTGACCATCACTTCGACGATGATGACGGCGGGGGTGAGAGCTCCCCCGACCCGGCACCGGGCTTCCCGCCGTGGTCTGGAGCGTGCACGTCCTTCCGCAGCTCTCATGCTCCGCCGTCCTCGACCCCTGGCGGCGGTCCGGGCGCGCCTCCCAGAAATCGGGCCGGGCCCGGTTCTTGCCGTGCTCTTGGAGCGCTGCTCTACCCCTCGGTCCCGCTGTGGTCCATTGGTAAGGGAGCTTTCCAGGCCGTGGCAAGAGCCACGGCTTTGGTGGGGGTGCCCAGGATCGTGATCAGGGACCTCTCCACCCCGGGGCGCTCCCGTACCCCGCCGCCTCCCTCTCCGTGTGCGGAGATCTCTCCTGCTGACACGGGATCGGCGGGGCGTCCCCGACAGCGCTCCCAGGCCCCCTCCCTCTGCGACCTGCTCGTGGAGGAGGAACACGAAGTCAGCCTTCGCCGCCGCCGGGCCAGACGCAAGCGCGCCGTGGACAGTGCATCCAAGGTGCGCCGCAGCCGCCGTCTGGCTGCCAAGGAGAACCCGCTGTTCGAGGACGTCACGACGAAAGCCACCCGTGTGCAGCAGGCCAAGCTGGACCTCTCCCGCGTGTCCAGGTCGCTCCGTGAAGCGCTGGACACGTCCGGGGTGCTGGAACGACCACCGCCGGCACGCATTCACCCCTGCAAGCTCAAGTTTCTTGGCAGGCTGTGTGGCCTGTCTGGCCTCATGGAGGTCGAGGAGGAGGCCCTCGAGGTTGCCTGATGTTGCTCGTGCCCTCTGTTATGTGTACGCAGCGAGTGTGTGTCTGTTATCGGCTCGCTTGCGGAGTCCCCCCTCGGTGTGGTAGGGTGCGGGTTTGTTCTGTGTTGCTGGTCGCTTTCCTTTGGTTGTGGTTGGGGTCCCGGCACCGTGATGGCCGGTGTAACTTGTTAGTCACCTATCATGTAAGTGTGTATGTGTTCTGTCTGTGCTACCTCCTGGTGCCTCTGTGTTCTTCATGTTGAAACATTCCCTCTCGTTTCTCTCTTGGAATGTTCGCGGTCTTGGTCAGCAATGCCGGTGTGACGACGTCCTTTGCGAGCTGATCGCCTCCCGGCCCCATGTGACGCTCCTCCAGGAAACCAAGCTCCCCTCCCTCTCTGAAATCAAGCAATCTTCCTTCCTTCCGGTACGCCTAAAGAACTGTGCCGCCGTCAACTCTACGGGTGCTGCGGGGGGGTTGCTCACCGCTTGGGATGCTAACTTCTGCACCCTCATGCAGACGGTCTCTCGCCAGCACAGCTTAAGCACCCAGTTCGCCCTTGCCTCGGATGGTAGCTCGTTCTTGGTTACCAACGTCTACGCTCCCACGGCGCGCGCTGAAAAAGCTGGCTTCCTCAGCGAAATTGGCTCGCTCGCCACCAGTGTCCCAGGCACGTGGATGCTGATGGGCGATTTCAACATGCTCAGGAACGCCAGTGACAAGAACACCGAACACTTCAATGCGCTCGACGCTGCCCGTTTCAAAGATCTTATCAATGAGCTCGGCCTGATTGAGATCCCATTAGTTGATCGTGCCTACACGTGGACGAACAAGCGCGAGGTGCCGACTCTTGCTCGTCTGGATCGCTGCTTCGTCAACCTGTGTTGGGACGAATTTTTCCCTAACACTTCCCTATCCTCCCTCACTCGCTATGCATCGGATCACGTCCCTCTGCTCACTACTGCCTCGTCCTCCATCCCCCGGAGCCCTTGCTTTCGCTTCGAGAACTCCTGGATGCTGAACCCCAACTTCAAGAACCGGATCGTGTCAATGCTCCCTCCCTCCCCGCCTGCCGAGCCAAACATCGGGCGTGTGCTCAAAAGGTGCCGACGGGAATGCCGTTCCTGGTCCCGGAGACAGCTCCCTCTTGCGCAGAAGAAGCAGGACATCAAAACCTTGATTGATGCCCTTGATCTGCTTGAAGAATGCCGTTCTCTCAGTACCGGGGAGGCAAACCTACGGCGCCTTGCTATTCATGAACTCCAGACCGTCCATTCGATGGAACTGGCCTTCTGGCGTCAGCGGTTTACGCTACGCCTGGCGGCTGATTGGGACGAGAACACTAGGTTCTTCCATGCAGCAGCTTCAGGCAGGAGACGTAAAAACACAATTCAGTGCTTGGAACAGGGCGGCTCCTCCTTTCGTTCGCACGATGCCAAGAGTACAATCCTAAAAGACTACTACACTTGTTTGCTTGGGACCGAATGCTCGACCACCTGGTCCTTTGAGCTCAGTGATCTTTACCAGGATTTCGCTGTCGCCGGGGCTGCCCTCTCCCAACCGTTCACGGAGGATGAGATCACCACTGCTCTTTTCGCCATGGACCGGAACGCCAGTCCTGGTCCTGACGGTTTCGGCCCCTCCTTCTACATGGGCTTCTGGACCCACCTGAAACTGCATCTACATCAGCTCTTCGCCAATTTTCACTCCCACTCGCTGGACCTAGACAGCTTGAACAGAGCTCAAATCATTCTTCTCCCAAAAAAGCCAGGGGTCATCACCGCTGATGGCTTCAGGCCCATCTCGCTGCAAAACTGCCCGATGAAGCTACTCACAAAAGTCCTAGCGAACCGTGTGAAATGCCATATCCCCTTGTGTCGGATGTTTGGACCCGGCAGTCCACACAGGGTAGCCTACGTGGTTGATTTGTTGAGGGACAGATTGAGGATCAGAAGCCGATGGTAACACAAGACGCAAGGATTGAACAGGTTCGGGCCGTCGAGATGACGTAATACCCTACGTCCTGTGTTGGGGGTGATTGTATTGCTGTGTATGAAGCTCCTGAAGGATCTCCGTAGTTGGGTTCTGTCCTAGGTTATGGATTGTAATCGTAGATGTCTGTTCTGGAGGGGGTCTCAAGGCGCCTTATATAGTCCGGCTGCCTTGAGTTACAAGTCGGCTAGAGATCGTAACCTACCCGAAATACAAGGATGCGATCCTATAACGATTACAGATATCTTTCCCTATAATTCCGGCTAGTTTATCTTGATCTCCGAGCTTCTTGCGGGATACGCCGCCTGCTTCCTTGCCGCGCGCGCTGTCGCACCCATCCGGCTCGTCCGACTGGTGGGCCTCCCGACTGGTGGGCCACCCAGTCTGACAAGCCGGCCCGATAGCACTCGGATTGGGCCACCCCTTGCTGGTTGGGCCAATCCGCCTTCTGGGTACCCCTGGGGGTCTACCCCCGACAAGCCCCCGAATAGTACGTGGTTGCGAGACAAGTCGGCGAGGTCGTGCTGTCTGATGAGCGTCGAGCCTGCTGCAGTTGGAAGCGAAACTGCGTGATACAGGAGAGAAAAGAGCCGTCTGCAACGGATGCGCCGCGAGGTGCGTCCGTTGGCCGTAGCCCCCGAGCCTTGAAGCGATTCCGAAGGAATCGGTCCAAGGGTTAGTAGCCTTCTTCTGAGGTCACCGAATGATCAACGGATGCGCCGCGAGGTGCGTCCGTTGGCCGTAGCCCCCGAGCCTTGAAGCGATTCTGAAGGAATCGGTCCAAGGGTTAGTCAAAGAGCGTCTGCCTAAACCATCCGGCGTTAATTTCGGCGTCCAGCCCCCGAGTGTGAGGGCCGGCGGAATCCTGAGAGACACGCCGAGTGGTCGTCCCAGCGTCAGCCCCCGAGCGTGAGGGCTGAGCACGCCGAGTAGTCGTCCCGGCGCCAGCCCTCGAGCGTGAGGGCTGAGCACGCCGAGTAGTCGTCCCGGCGCCAGCCCCCGAGCGTGAGGGCTGAGCACGCCGAGTAGTCTCCCATACCCTGCAACAAAGTAGAAATTCGAGAGGAGAAGGCATTCGGAGATATAAATATTAATGAACTCCGCTTCCTACTTTTAAGTCTTTTAATTTCCCCGGGCAATTAGCCTGTTACGTTTATGCACCTGATCCCCGATAGCCGTAGTCCATAGCGCAGGGAGCTGGGCCGCGTGCACGCGTAGGAGCGTAGGCGTACGGAAGAGCCGAGGTTTCACGGTTTAAGGCGTGTGCTCCCCGAGTACTTTAGCAACCCATTTTAAAGCTCACGGAATTGACGAAGTTAATCGATTGATACTTATCTTGGCGAAAGGTTCGAGTCCTGGAGGATTCCTTCTCTGTCAGGTATGCCAAAGGAGAGGCAGGCCAAACGGTGTCGTATCTGAGATGCGGCGTCAGGAATAGTGTTCCCGTGATTGCACAGGGCGCTCCCGTGGTCAAGTGGATCCAAAGGCGATAAGGGTGACCTGTGCATTTCGGGTTGAAGGGGAGACGCGTGGCGCGGAGTCCACGCTCGTCATTGTGGAGGAAACCTCTTGCCCTCCGGTGACTAGGGGCTATAAATACCCGCCGGGGAGCCTGAGCTGCTACCCAAGAGCGAATAGATATAGGATCCTTGCGATCAACATGTCGGAGGCTCGTTGTTGGGTTCATCCACCGGGGAGAGTTCATGGAGTCAGCATGGTATGGTGCTAGAAGAGTGCTTGCGAAGGACCTGAGGCGTTGATCAGCGTGTGAGTGCTGTCCTGTTCACCCCCGCATTCCCATGTGACGAGGGCCATGTGGGGTGAAATGCTTTGTAGAGCAAGGGATAGCCGAAGGCATTCGCTATCAACCCTCCACCGGCGCTGTCCCGTAAACGGCTGCAGTGGTGCTACAAGAGAGCTTGCGAGGAGCTCATGTGAACCAAGCTTGCTCCGGATGTAGCACTAGGCGCAAGGACGAGTGCCCCAGGCCGTCATCTTGGCGGTCGATGTGTTTGATGTTTGTAACCGGCGCAAGTCCGGCTCCGTTGTAACTGTATTTTCTGCAAAAGGATTGCATTTTTAGTCTGTCGCAATTTGTTCGCAGCGTCAGTTCCCGAGCGTTTCGGGGCTGATCGAGCCGCGTGGCGCGCTGCTTTTGATGTGGCGCCAGCCCCCGAGTCTGAGTGCCGGTCGAACCTTAGCTGTACGCCTTCAGTCCTGCAGTGTTGGCTTCCGAGTGGTTCGGAGCCAATCGAGCCCGAGAGGCGCACTGACTTAACTGTGGCGCCAGCCCCCGAGTAGGAGCGCTGTTCGAGCCTTAGCAGCGCACCACTTGATCTGCAGTGTCGGCACCCGAGTGGTTCGAGGCCAATCGAGCCCGAGAGGCACACTGTCTTCAATGCGGCGTCAGCCCCCGAGCGTGAGAGCTGTTCGAGCCTTAGCGGCACACCACTGGGTTTGCAGTGTTGGCTCCCGAGTAGTTCGGGGCCAATCGAGCCCGAGGGGCACACTGGCTTTGTTACGGCGCCAGCCCCCGAGCGTGGGAGCTGTTCGAGCCTTAGCGGCACGCCGACTTCTTTGTTTTGCTCGAGTGCTTTGGAGTCGTTTTTTACCGTTGACGCCCGGCATGTAACGGAAGGCGAAGCGCCCAACGGCTCTTTTTACCGTTTTGCCCGCCCCCGCTAATCGCGTTATCTCGCGGTAATTTCGGGCATCAAGGCACGCTATAAAGGGTGAGGATTAGACCCGGAGAGAAATCTTCCCATTCCCAGATCCGTCCTCCCTGTTCTTCGCTTTTCATCCCGCCGCCACCAAAGCTCCCATTGCTCGTCAATCCGCTGTGCGATCTTAACCACCACGGGGAGCGCAGTCTTGCTGATGCGATCGAAGACCCCTGCCGTTAGATCCATGGCGGGGAGGAAGAAGCTCACTGGCGTCCCCAAGTCTGACAAGATCCCCTCCCCTGTCCTCGCGTGGGTGCGGGGGAAGGTGACCACAGGGATGCTGGAGGAGATGGTGGAGCGGAGTATCTTCCCGCCTCAGGCTGTGGCGGAGTGGCAGCCGAGCGCCGGAGAGGTGTTCCCGTCGGAGAACTCCGGCGAGTTGGTCCTTTTCAAGCCTTTCTTCGAGGCGGGACTCGGCTTGCCTACGGGGGCGTTCTTCCGAGGGCTGCTGCATTACTACAGGATCGAGGCCATCAACCTCAGCCCCAACTCCATCATGGCGATCTCGATCTTCATCCACCTCTGTGAGGCGTATCTGGGGATCTCTCCCCATTTCAACTTGTGGAGGTATTTGTACTGGCTGAAGCCCCAGCCAAGTGAGGAGAAGATGGTGGTGGTTGGAGGCGCTGGATTTATGCTGCGTCAAGGGCGGAAGGACGAGTACTTCGATATCGCCCTCAACACCTCCAACAAAGGATGGAAAGCCGAGTGGTTCTATGTCGGGAACCACGAGCCGGCGATCCCCTGCCACACCGGAGAGCGGCCGAAGGTTAGGGATTGCTGGAATGAACTTCCTGACGCCTCCGAGATGGATGAGGTGGACGAGCTCCTTGTGTTGATCAAGGAGCTAAAGGATCAAGGCTTGACGGTGATTGGTATCGCCTGCAACTTCAGCAGGCGGCTGATCCAGCCGATCCAGGAGCGGAAGCACCCGAGCTACGAGTACTCGGGCCGGGATGATCCCACCCGGGTTGCCAACCGCAACGTGAGCAAGGAAGAGATGAAGGCGCGCGTGGGCGGGTTCTTCCTCGGCCACGTGTCGGAGAAGGACCAGCCGCGTCCTTTGTCACTGAAGAGGCCTCCACCACCGGTAAGTTGCCATTCCGAGTGCTTTTTGAATGTTCTTTCTTGACATAATTTCTGGTTTCGTCCGTTGGCCGTCTGATTTTGCGTCTTCTCTTGCACAGGATCGAGTCTTTGAATACTTCTCTGCTGCCCCACTTCCAGAAGACTTCCCGAGGAAAGTGATTCTGGAGGAAGCGCCTCCGGCTGCTCAGGGCGGCACTCGGGCAGAGGGGGCGGTTGATCCGCCTGCTCCCCGTATATGGGCACCGAGTGACACGGAGGGCTCTCTGAGTCCTTCGGATGAGGAGGTGGTGGAGGACCGTCCGCGGAAGCGCCGGGCGGCTGTGGCGAAAAGGAATAATCGCGGAGGCGGCGTTTCCAAGCAGGCGGCGTCCGTTGACGGTGGGGCGGCCGACGACTCGGCCACATTGTCGGATGAAGCGCCCTCCATCCGGGATGCAGTGGCGGGTACGCTGCCGCCGCCCCCCAAGCGGAGGCGCACGAAGAAGGTGGCGGCGAAGAAATCGGACACGCAGCCGGCTCAGCGGCCGACTGCGGGTTCTGACGCCGATGTTGACGAGCCGGGACATCCTTCCCCGGCCGTCATGGCGGAAGAGGAGAAGGACGAGGCGGTGCCCGACGACGTGTTCCAAGAGCAGGTGCACGCCCGGGCCATGGGCGTCTCGGTGGAGGAGAGGCGGCGCAAGGGTGGCGGAGACGCTTGTGCAAGCCACGGCGGATGCAAGGCCAGTCTCCGATTTGGGGACTAGGCCAATCCTCATGGCGGCTTCGGCGCAGCGGCGTCCTAAGCTCCCTGTCTTCCGGCCCCGAGTCGCGGTGGCGAAGAGTACTCGGTGAGTTGTCGGTCTTCGCGTTTCTTCTTGTTATCATTTATCTCCGAGTTCTTGTTTTAACTTCCGAGTGCTTTTTTGCAGCAAAGCCTCCGATCTTGATGGTGAGGCGGCCAGCGGGAAGGCTCCTTCAACTCATGCCCCGCAAGGCCCGAGTGCTCCCCCGGCCGCACCTGCGGGCCAGTCATCCTCGGGTGCTACGCCCGAGGTGACGAACTCGGCCGATGGGCCGGGAGCGGCGCAGACGGCGGAGGTCCCAGTCAGGCCTGACCCGGAGGTGGTGGTGGAGGTGCCGGCGGCCGACGACGATACGGCGATTACTCCAAGTGTCACTGGGGATCCTGACGTGGACACGGTGATCCAGTCTTCGCCCGTAGGCGCGGGCGACATTGCTCGGGGAGAAGCCCAGGAGGAGGATCTACCGAAGCAGTCGGACACCTCGGGGACCATCACTGTCCCCGGGGTTGACGCCATGGCGGAGAAGGAGGGCTCGGTGATCGCCGAGCATCAGATTGCTGTCGACCACGCCCAGCGCCTTGCAGCGGTTAGATTCCTCCCCTGTCTTGTTGATCTTTTCTTTTTCTTTATTGGTTTTCTGAGTTCTTCGCCTTTTCGGACGGTTGTAGAAATTGGCTACGCTCCGGCAGTCGCGCCTTGCGCAGACTCAGGACGCGGAGTCGGCTCTCTGACGTGCGGCGAAGGCGGAAGCAGAGCTCAAACGGGTCAAGCGTCAGCGTGACGCTGCCAAGAAGAGCTTGAACGACGCTATTGTGGAGCATCCACACAGTCTTCATCGTAAGGCTTTCTCCTTGTAGTTCCCGAGTAGTTGCTGAACTGTGGGACTTTACCGTGTTGTTTTCATCCTGACCGAGTGCTTCCTTGCCTTTGCAGAGAAGGAGATGGAGAGGGACCATCACATCAACGAGCTGAAGGAGCTGCGATTTGCGAACGCAACTCTGCAGCAGTCGGAGGAGGTGATGGTGGGCAAGCTGAAGCAGGAGCAGGACTTCCGGAAAGGTGCGGACATGACGATGCTCCAGGCCATGTATACAATTTAGAATAACTCTCAAATCATAACAGGCTTGGAGCAAGATCTGACATCGGCGCATCTGGCCCTGACGGAGGTCAACGAGGCGGCGAGGGACCTGCTGGACTCCGTGGCCCCGGAGGAGGGTGAGCCGACTGCCTTAGTCGCGCGTCTTCAAGCTGTGCCAATCCGCATCACCGAGTTGATCAAGGAATCGGCCGTTGTGTGTGCGAACGACGCCTTGGCGCGTGTTCGGACACTATACCCGCGGATTGATCTTGCGCCGGTTGGCGATGGGGTGGCGGCGGATGCCACGACGGAGCAGGTTGATGCGGCGATGGCTGAAACTCGCCCAATCGCCGAGAAAGTTGGCGAGGCTCTCAAGTTCGAGTAGAGTCCTGTATTCTGTAGCAGAGTGATGTAAACTTTTGTATATACTAGTATTCAGAAACAAGTAAAACAAGAATGTTGGATACTTTGTTTTATGTCTTAATGTTGCCCGAGTAGCTTTTGGCTGAAATGTGCTTTTCCCTTTGCTTCACTTATCCTAAGTTCATAACGTCGAGAGCAGATCCCGTGCACGTGTAGAAGGCTTAGGCGTCGTTCCAGGCCCGGTTACACAGCATTTAGTTAAGAGCTACTCGGGAACGGAGTGATTCCGAGAGGTTTTGCAAGGAGAACAAATATACGAAGAAAAAGACATATACTATTATTGAACTTTGTGATACATAGCTTTTCATGGGTAGAATCGGCGTAAATGCTCTATGTTCCACGGGTGTGGGACCTCGGTGCCATCCTCATATTGGAGACGAAAAGTACCCGGACATATGACCTGAGTCACGATGAACGGGCCTTCCCATGGAGCGGAGAGTTTGCGAACCCCTGCTGTGGATTGCACTCGCGTAAGACGAGGTCACCAATGTTGAAGTCCCGTTGATGGACGTTCTTGTCGTGGTAGCGTCGGAGTTGTTGCTGGTAGCGCGCGTGTTGTATGAGCGTGTTAACTCGGTGTTCTTCGATGGAGTCTAGGTCCACCTCGCGAGCTGCCTCTGCTTCGCCTTCATCGTAGTTATCGATGCGCGGTGATCCAAAAGCAATGTCGGTGGGGAGGATTGCCTCGGAGCCGTAGACGAGGAAGAATGGAGTATGACCTGTTGCACGACTCGGCTGAGTCCTGAGTCCCCAGATGACTTGTGGTAGCTCTTGGTGCCACCGTCCGGCGAATTTCTTCAATGGGTCGAAGACTCTTGCTTTTAGTCCTTGGAGTATCATGGCGTTGGCTCGTTCCACCTGTCCGTTACATCTGGGATGGGCGACAGAGGCGTAGTATACATCGATACAGCTGTTCTCGCAAAAGTCCCAGAAGGCAGACCCGGTGAACTGTGTCCCCAAGTCGGTGATGATCCTATTAGGGACGCCGAAACGGTGGGTGATCTCTTCGATGAAGGCGGCGGCTTGCTTTGATGTTGGAGTTCCGACGATGGCCTTGTACTCTATCCATTTGGAGAATTTATCAATGGCGACGAGAATGTGAGTGTAACCTCCCGGTGCTGCTCTGAATGGTCCCACCATGTCCAACCCCCAACAGGCGAATGGCCATGAGGGCGGAATGGTGCGTAGAGCTTGGACCGGGAGATGTTTCTGCTTGGCGAAGAATTGGCACCCTTGGCACCGGCGGACGAGTGCCTTGGTGTCGGACACGGTGGTGGGCCAGAAGAACCCGGCTCGGTATGCTTTCCCGACTAGTGTTCCTGCGGCGGCGTGGCTTCCACAAACTCCCGAGTGGATGTCATCAAGGATCTGGAGGCCGACTTCTTTCGTGACGCATTCGATGAATACTTGATTTGTGGCGGCTCGTCTGTACAAGGCGCCACCGACCACCACGTAGTTTTTGCTTCGGCGTTCCAGGATCTTTCGCTCCGTGGGGTCCTTTGGCACCTATGCGAGGAAATCTATGAACTCGGCCATCCAATCTTCTTCTTCGGAGTTAATGGCCAGCACCTCGCAGAGTTCCGGGGCAGGCTCTGGCTCGTCGTCCAACTCTTTAACCGAGGGTTTGAGGAGGCCTTGCACGAACACTCCCCCTGGAACTTCTGCGCGGGTGGATCCCAGCTTGGCGAGTGCATCAGCGGCGAGGTTGTTTTCCCGTGGGACGTGATGGTACTCAACTCCGTAGAATTTTCCCTCCTGCTTGTGCACTGTCTCGCAATAGGCGTTCATCCGCTCGCTGTGGCGATCCCACTCTTTGTTCACCTGGTTTATAACAACAGCAGAGTCGCCATAGACCAGGAGCCTCTTTATGCCTAGTGATGTGGCGATGCGGAGCCCGTGGAGAATTGCTTCGTACTCGGCGGCGTTGTTGGTGACAGGGAAACGAATTTGGAGGACGTATCGGAGCTGTTCCCCTTTCGGCGAGATGAAGAGTACCCCGGCCCCTCCTCCGTCGATCATCAGGGAGCCGTCAAAGTACATCTTCCAGTGTTCGCCGCTGGTGTCTTCTTTCGCGTCCTGGCTCTCGGTCCATTCGGCGACGAAGTCGGCGAGGATCTGTGACCTGATGGCGGTGCGCGGGACGAAGTCTATGATGAAGGAGGCGAGCTCGATGGACCACTTGATGATTCGCCCCGTGACGTCTCTGTTGTGGAGGATTTCCCCGAGTGGAAATTGCGTGACCACCTTGATGCGATGCGCTTGGAAGTAATGCCGGAGTTTTCTTGATGTGATCAGCAGTGCGTAGAGTAGCTTCTGCACCTGGGGATAGCGAGACTTGGATTCGCTGAGTACTTCGCTCACGTAGTAGACTGGTCGCTGCACCCGTTGCACCTTTCCTTCTTCCTCCCTTTCCACGACGATGACGGTGCTCACCACGTTGGTCGTGGCGGCGATGTATAGGAGTAGTGTTTCGTCGTTATGCGGAGCGACGAGTACTGGTGGATTGGAGACGTAGTTCTTGAGGTCGGTGAAAGCTTGCTGCGCCTCTTGGTTCCACTCGAACCTGTCGGTCTTCCTGAGGATCTTGAAGAACGGCAAGCCCTTATCCCCCAGCCGGGAGATGAATCTGCTCAAGGCCGCCATGCAACCAGTCAGCTTTTGGATCTCTTTCTTCCCAGTCAGCGGTTTCATCCTCCGGATGGTGTCTATCTTCTCTGGGTTGGCTTGAATGCCTCTGTTGCTGACGATGAAACCGAGTAGTTTCCCTTTGGGTACGCCGAAGACGCACTTAGTCGGGTTCAGCCTCCAGTTGAGCCTGCGGAGATTGTTAAACGTTTCGGAGAGGTCGGCGATGAACTCGGCTTCTATCTTTGTCTTGATGACTATGTCGTCGATGTAGGCCTCGGCGTTGCGGCCGATCTGAGTGCCCAGGGTCAAGTTAATGGCCCTCTGGTAGGTGGCTCCGGCGTTGCGGAGGCCAAACGTCATCTTGGTGTAGCAGTAGGCGCCGATCGGAGTTATGAAGGACGTCTTCTCCTGGTCTTCTTCTTTCAAGGTGATCTGGTGGTAGCCGGAGTAACAATCAAGGAAGCATAAAAGTACGCATCCGGCGGTGGAGTCAACGACTTGGTCGATGCGAGGTAGGACGAAGGGGTCCTTATGGCAGTGCCTGTTGAGATCCGTGTAGTCAACACACATTCTCCATTCATTATTCTTTTTTCTTACAAGGACTGGGTTAGCGAGCCAATCAGGGTAAAAGACTTCTCTAATGAACCCGGCGGCTAACAGCCTTGTAATCTCTGCCCTAATGGCCTCCTTGCGGTCCTGCGCGAAGCGTCAGAGCTTTTGGCGAACTGGCTTGGTGTTCGCGTCAACCTTCAAGGAGTGCTCGACCACCTCCCTCGGAACACCCGGCATATCTGATGGAGTCCATGCAAATATATCGGTGTTGTCCCGGAGGAAGGCGACGAGCGCGCTTTCCTATTTGGGGTCGAGCCCTGATCCGATCAGGGCGGTTTTGGAGGAGTCGGAGAGCCCAAGTGAGATAGGGCGCACTTCTTCAGCCGGCTGCATTGTGGTCGGTGCGGCCCTTCGCTTGGAGGACTCGGGGATGGAGCCCGAGTCTCCCTGGAAGGTTCTTGCCTCGTGGACCACCGCCATCTGCAGCACGCTGCGTTCGATGCCGGTGCAGAGGTGGAGCCCTTCTTTGTCGCAGCGCTTGGAGATGTGGACGTCGCTGCGGATGGAGAGGACGCCGTTTGGTGCTGGCATCTTCATCAGCAGATACGTGTAGTTGGGGATCGCCATGAACGTGGCGAGCGCTGGTCTCCCCAGTATGGCGTGGTAGGCGGTGGTGAAGTCGGCGACCTGGAAGTTGAGGTACTCGGTCCTGAAGTTGTCCTGATCGCCGAAGGTGACGGGCAGAGCAATCTGCCCAAGTGGTTTGGAGCCCTTGCCCGGGATCAGCCCGTAGAACGGGTGGAGAGAAGGAGTCAGGGCGTCGAGGCCGATGCCCATGTCCCTCAGCGTCTGGGCGAAGATGATGTTGAGCCCGCTCCCACCGTCGATGAGTACTTTGGTGAGGCGGGCGTTGTGCACGATCGGGCTGAGTACCAGCGGGTACTCGCCCACGTCGGAGACCTGGAACCACTGGTCCTCCCTGGAGAAGGTGATCGGCTGCTCAGACCAGCGGAGTGGTTGGATCGGCGATGTGTAGCAGGAGAATATCTCCCGGTCACGTACTTTCTCCCGGCGCTTGTCGTCTACGGGCGGCGGTCCTCCGAGGATGAAGTTCACCTGCCTGTCGACATTCGGGAAAGCAGGGTTCGCGGGAGCCCCTTTCCCCTTGTCGCCTTTGTCGTCGTCTCGTGGCGGCAGCTTCCCCTCCTTTTTCTTGTAGGCGTCGGCGAGCCCCATGCAGTCAATCATGCGATGTTTGGACTGCTTGTGGATGGGGCAGGGTCCTTGGAGCATCTTTTCGAAGTCAGCGCTGAAGTTGGACCGTGGGCGAGGGCCGCTACGATCCATGGCGGCGACGGTGAAGTCTCTCGAGCGCTTTCGGTCATCCCTCCTGCTTGGTTCAGGTCGGGGGCGGTGTGTGTCCTCCTTCTTCGGGCGGTCTTCTCGGCGAGGGGGACGGTCATCGTCCCAAGTGCTTTTCTTGCCGTAGTGGAGGCGGACGGCCTCCTTGGCGTTCGCCATCTTGTTCACCCGGCCAAAGAACTCGCCGGAGGTTTTTGGCATGTCCTCGCAGAGGCGCTCGAAGACGACGGAGTCGGCGAGGCCATCGAGGAAGTAGCTGATGATCTCGGACTCGGAGCAGCCGGGAACTAAGTTCCGGTTCTCCATATACCGGTCGGTGTAGTCGCGGAGGCTCTCCCCGCGGTTCTGCTTCACCTTGCCCAGGTCCCAGGCGGTGCCTGGTCGAATGGAGCTCCCGTGGAAATAGCTCTTGAACTTGTCGCAGAGGGTGCCCCAGCTGTCGATGGAGCCGGGCTCGAGGCTGTGAAGCCAGGTCAGTCCCACCTTGGTCATGGCGACGGGGAAGTAGGCGCACATGGAGTCGTGGTCGCCGTTTACCGCGCGGATGGCGATGCTGTACGTCCGGAGCCACATCGTCGGGTCCGCCTTTCCGTCATATTTTTCTATGCCTGTAGGTTTGAAGTTAGCAGGCATTCTAATGGATCTTACTCGGGCAGTGAATGCCGGGAAGCCGTCGCAGTCGTTGAGGTTCTCGACGCCCACGTGTCCTGAGTCGGCGGAGCAGTCTTCCGGGGTGTGAGCCCGGGGTGGCCTATCTTGTCCGAGTGGAGGCCCGTACTTGCGGTCGAACTCTCGGCGGCGTGCGGCCTCAGCGGCGTCAAGCTCTCGGCGTTGGCGCGCGTCGCGATCCAGCCCTGGGGGGCCGTGTTCACGATTGTCCTCGGTGCGCCGTCGGAGCTCTTCCTCGTCCCTTCGCCGATGACGGTCGTCGAGGTTCCTTCGGAGATCGCGGTTGCGGAGTTGTTCGCGGAGATCCGGCTGCTCGACCACGTCGCGATCGGCTTCTCGGCGGCTGGCCGACTTGGAGTGGCGAGACGAGGAAGCAGGAGCCCTCTGGGCATTGATCATGCCCGCGGCTGCAGTCAGCCTAACCTTGATCCGGTTGAGCTCCGGGGTTTCCGGGATTCCTTCTAGCTCTTGGTGCGCGGCGGCAAGGTTGGCTGACGGGGTGGCGTAAACACCCACGCCGCCAATTTCTTGGATGAAGTCGTCTTGAAGATTACGCGTGACCCTGGGGTTTCGGCGTTCTCGTCGCGCGTCGCGGCGTCGTTGCTTCTCACCGTTGCGCCCGATCCTGGCGTCGCGGTGTGCTTGATCCTCGCCTTGGACCGTTGGCTCGTCGGCGGATATGTCGGAGACGAACATCTCCCGCTTGGCAGGCGTGATCCTCTTATTCGGAGGGAGGACACGTGTCACCCGCGGGAAAGTCGGAGTTGGTTCTGGTTCAGGCGGAGTCGGCGCATCGTGAGGATGAAGGTGTTGTGTTGCCGCAACGTCCGGAGTAGATCCGATCTGGTTGGCCGCGATGGGATCGACCGCCCTGATCGCATCTGGGGAGTAGTCGGCGTTCATGCGTTCGCCGAGTGCTTGCTGGTAGACGGCCCCACTGTTCCCGAGTCCCAGCGGGAATCGTGTCGGCGAGGCGATGCTCTGACGAGCAGATTCGGTGAGTTCGATGCATTCACCGATGGAAGCGATGGCGTGGTCCATGTCTGCCTCGAACTGGCGTTGGTTCGCAGCCCATCGGCGCCTTCGCTCCTCGGGCGTCTCCTGCACCCTGCGTGGCGGAGGCAGAGTGGACGAAGCAGTCGGCAGTATAGGAGAAAGCGTGTTCCCCTCGGATGGCGGGAGAACGACGCTGGTCGTCGCGGTCGCCGAGTTGTTGGCGATGGCTGGCGACGGAGCGGTGATGGTGACGATCCCGTCTGGCGTAGCGTCAAGTCGCGGCGCTGTCTCCTCCGGGGTGGCGTCACGGGTGAAGGAGAGCTCTCTCTCGGGTCCGGCGGTGAAGACCATGGATCCGAAGAAGAACATAGCCCCCTCAGCGATGGAAATCTTCACGGATGCCGGCGTGATGACGGCGGAAGTGGATGCCATCGAGCTTGCAGATTGATCTCGTCGATCAACCCCTACCTGGCGCGCCAACTGTCGGATGTTTGGACCCGGCAGTCCACACAGGGTAGCCTACGTGGTTGATTTGTTGAGGGACAGATCGAGGATCAGAAGCCGATGGTAACACAAGACGCAAGGATTGAACAGGTTCGGGCCGTCAGGATGACGTAATACCCTACGTCCTGTGTTGGGGGTGATTGTATTGCTGTGTATGAAGTTCCTGAAGGATCTCCGTAGTTGGGTTCTGTCCTAGGTTGTGGATTGTAATCGTAGATGTCTGTTCTGGAGGGGGGTCTCAAGGCGCCTTATATAGTCCGGCTGCCTTGAGTTACAAGTCGGCTAGAGATCGTAACCTACCCGAAATACAAGGATGCGATCCTATAACGATTACAGATATCTTTCCCTATAATTCCGGCTAGTTTATCTTGATCTCCGAGCTTCTTGCGGGATACGCCGCCTGCTTCCTTGCCGCGCGCGCCGTCGCACCCATCCGGCTCGTCCGACTGGTGGGCCTCCCGACTGGTGGGCCACCCAGTCTGACAAGCCGGCCCGATAGCACTCGGATTGGGCCGCCCCTTGCTGGTTGGGCCAATCCGCCTTCTGGGTACCCCTGGGGGTCTACCCCCGACACCTTGTTGGTGCATGCTGATCAGACCGGCTTCATCCAGGGAAGGAGTATCGCTGAAAACTTCGTGTACGCGGCCGACCTGCTGAGCTGCTGCCATAAGCGTGGCGCCCCGACAGCCGTCCTCAAGCTGGACTTCAAGAAGGCATTCGATTCTGTCTCCTGGGATAGCTTGGACCGAATTCTCCATGTCCGAGGCTTTGATCATCGCTGGCGACGCTGGATTTCGGAAGTTCTGCGGACTGGTAAAACGGCCGTCATGTTGAACGGCGTCCCCGGGAGCTGGATAACCTGCAAACGAGGCCTACGCCAGGGAGACCCCATCTCCCCGTACCTCTTCATCATCGTGGCAGATGTGTTGCAACGCCTCATCCACCGTGCTTCAGACCGGGGATTGCTTCACCACCCCTTGGACAACCGGCTCAGCTGTCCGGTCCTCCAGTATGCGGACGACACGCTTATTCTCACCAGGGGCGACCTGGCGTCGATGACAGCCCTGAAAGATATCCTCGACGAATTCTCAAACGCCACTGGCCTTCACCATCAACTTCCACAAATCCACCTTTGTTTCCGTACATGTTGACGACGAGGAAGCCGACGCTATGGCGAACGTTCTTGGGTGTGCCCGTTCCTCCTTCCCCCAAACTTATGTCTCCCCCTCTCTCCACACAAGTTGAGAGTGTGTGACTTCAAACCGTTGGTGGATTCCTTCGACCGGTACCTGGCCGGTTGGAAAGCCCGTCTGCTTTCTACCGGTGGCCGGCTGACCCTGGTTAACGCTGTCCTGGGCAACCTGCCGGTGTACTTCATGTCCTCCATTCTCCTCCCAAAAACCGTCTGCAAAACTCTTGATGCCAGACGTCGCTCCTTCCTCTGGACCGGGGAGGACAAGAGCCATGGCTGTCAGTGCCTTCTTTCTTTGGAACGTATCTGCCTCCCAAAGGAAGAGGGTGGACTTGGCGTTAAGTCCCTGGAAGAGCTTAACCATTGCCTCCTCCTAAAATTCGTCCATCGCCTTCATGAACCGGACGTTCTCCCCTGGAAGACTTGGTACCACAACCACGGATCGTTGGACACCAGCCCCATGGACACGGATACGTACCTCGCGCGCCTGGTCCGAGAGCTGCTCCCACGGTACCAGGCTGTGACCACAGTCCAGGTGCAGGACGGGCGTCTATGCTCCTTCTGGCATGACTCCTGGCTTTTCTCCATTCCGATCGCCCACGCTTTCCCTGCGCTTTACTCGCACTGCACTGACCCGATAGTGACAGTCCGAACGGTGATGCTCTCCCCCCTTGCCAACCAACTGCAGTCCCGTCTTACAGCTGCAGCTGCGGCTGATGAACATGTCCTGGATGACTGCCTGGATATGGTGTCCCTGACCAGCGGCACTGACCTCCGATCCATGGCATACCCCGAGTCCGGGATGTTCACTTCGCGCGGTGCGTATGCACACCTCCGGCCGACAGGCCAACCTAACCCGGACGTCGTTCGGTACTGGGACACTCAACTCCCACTCAAAGTTAAATTCTTCGGCTGGCTTCTGCACCATGGGCGACTCAACACCAGGGACAATCTGTTCCACAAAAACATCAGTTCGACGCATGACTCACTATGCCAACTTTGCAGCGGTGAGGTCGAGACGGACACCCATCTCTTCGTTCTTTGCCCAGCGGCCCAGGCGGTTTGGACGCGCTTGGATGTCCAGGTTACTGAACAAAACTATAAAACCCCCTGGATTATGGAGCTCAACTCTCTCCCTGGCGATCTCAAGGTGGACATGCTGCTTCTCGTTTCCTGGCATATCTGGAAATCCCGTAACGCTCTCATCTTCGAGGCCAAAACTCCCAACGCTTCCAGAACGTTGGGACTCATCGTGAAGGACATCGACAGCTGGAGCTTCAGATACTGACGGAAAAAGGATCAGCTACTCGCTTGGCGCTCTTACCTTAACTCCTGTATCTAAACTCTCTCCCCCCATGTTCCTTGTAACTTTCAGTCCGATTCACCGGGCGTAGACGCTTGTAATGGTGCAATTTGCACCTCCTCGATTAATTGAAAGTAGGTGGGGAATCTCCTCCCCGAATTGGTCGAAAAAAAAGCAATTGAAAATTATAGAGGCATTTTTAGGAAACACGCTGAGGGTCGTTTGGCATGGCTCTGGCTCTTCTAGTGAAGTGGTTTTTTGGCTCTAAATTGTCTTGTTGGGGAAAAAATGTTTAGCAAAACGCCTCTTCTAGTTTTTTAGAATAGAACAGATCAAATATATTCATAATATTCTTATCTTTCTTCTTCCCTTTTATCAGTATTCTTCCTATTTATTTTTCTTCTTCTTTTCTTTTCCTTTCTTTCTCATTTCCCTTCCCTTGCGCCTCCTCTTTCTTCTCAATTTCACCAGAGATTCCATGGCCCCTACCTCCCAACGCTTACCTTGGCCCGCGCCTCACCCCTCCCAATGCCCCATCGTCGCTCCACTGTACCTCTGCGCCACTCTCCGCCGGTCCTCCTAGCTCAGCCTCCATCCCACCCTGTGCTCCACTAGCCGTGTGTCCACCCCGCCCCGCCCCCACCCCAATGTGCCTCGCGTGCAGCCCTGCCTCGCTCAGCTATCGTGGGAGAGAGAGAGAGAGAGAGAGAGAGAGAGAGAGAGAGAGAGAGAGAGAGAGAGAGAGAGCATGATGACAAAGTTCTTGTAATTTTCAGGAAAGGCCAAGGGAACACCCGTCTTTATTGTCCAGGGATGGAGAAAGGCGGGATGTGCCACTTTTTTTTCTATTAGTTTTGGCTTGGGCCTTTCCACAAAAGCCATTTTTTGTGCAGCAGGTTTGGTACAGATCATGCATGAGCCGGTGCAAAAATCATACATTGAAAACAATAATTTGGCCAAACTGAAAATACCAAAAGCTTCAGCTTTTCCTGTGATATTGACATTTAAAAGAGCATGCACTGAAATTTTAAGCAAGCAGTGGCACGACAATATAAACCTGGAGACTAAAAATAGATCAAAACAAATGGAAATTAGGTGGTGATACTTTTAGGTAAAAATAAAAATGCAATATAGTTTTTTACCGTGATTTTTATCAAAAGCTTCAGTTTTCTTTTTTTTATTTTGCTAGAACATGCATCCAAAATTTAGGTGTGGGGTAACATGGTAAAGGTCCAGCATAAAGCAGAAACTCCAAAAGTTATTGTTGTACATACATCCATATAAGATGCTTCGTGTATAAGCAAGGAATAACTTGGCGTACAAAGAACCAAATCTCACACACCTTGTGAGTAAAAGACAAATGTAGTCCCCACTCTTGTCGGGAGAAACATGCACATGATGAACATGCTTCCAGTAAGGCAGTAACAACTTCTTGGCTTCTACCTAGAAAAGTGTACTTGCTACAGTACAATGCAGAAAAACTGTGTGCTCCTCTGGAAATAACCCCAGCCTCCCAAAGCATATTTGTCTACTGCTATATAAGAAGGGGCTGGGTCACTTCTAGTTTCATCAATCTCTTCATCCACCATAGCCGTCGTCTCTCTCCAATCCTTCACAAGCCAGAATGGATCTGTCCACAAAGCTCTTCACTGTCATCACCCTCCTCCTCCTCCTTGGTAACACTGGTATGTCTTGATTAGTGTATGCATATATCATTTCACCTAAAAGATTCTAGGACCTCAAATTACAGAACAGTTCTCTGCACATAGCAATAAAATTCTTGCGAGATCTATACAAAGTTCCATGCTGGATAGAGTTTAGCTCCAATCCATCACTGTTGTAGAAGTAGTGGTCGTACATATGAATTTAGAGTGATATACTACATTTGTTCTGAAAAATAGGGGATTATTGTGTCCAAGTGCATAGCGAGAATGTCTTGTATTTGAGAACATGCAATATATTACCACTGTGTGCCCATGTAGTCATTCTAGCTAGATCTCTTACATGCATGTTGTTAATTGAATTTAATTTTGTCTGTGCAGAGATGCAGGGCCCAGTGCTTCTGGCAGTGGCAAGGGAGTGCCAGTCGCCAAGCCACCAGTTCAAGGGCCCCTGTGTCCGTGATGAAAACTGTGCAAGCGTTTGCCAGACCGAAGGATTCCCCAATGGCAAGTGCGTAGGCTTTCGTGCCCGGTGCTTTTGTATTAAGGCATGCTAGCTAGTTAGCTGCCTGGCGTCCGAAAATTAAGCATTTATTCTGCAGTCAATGGCATGAGCACATGAATAAAGTAAACACCCAGAAAGTCTTGAATTTGAGAAGATCTCTTCTTGCATAATCTTGTAAAGCAACATGATGAACACAACTACTGCTTGGACGTTTGAGGATTTGAATAAATGTCTGTTGGATGGTGCTTCCACCACCTGGTACCTCACAAGCACAACAATTTCTAGACAATCATTATTCTCATTATCACTGCAGCGAATGTTCTGTACCTCCATGCTTGCATTTGCAGGAATCATGATCTCTCAACAACAACATCGAATGCGCAACGAACAGTCACCTTTGTCTTCTCTCATCTCGATCTCCTTGCGCTCCTCTCGTAGATGTCACATGTAGCATCGTCTTGCTTGTCTCCAGCTGGGCTGTTTGTTTTGCCTTTTGGCTTTTAGAAACTGATTTAAAAGTTAGCTTTCACAGGCCAAAAGCCCGTATTTCTGGATTGGCTTTTGAACTAGCTCAAAACATGTAACATCACACATAAACCATCGAGGGAACATCCAAAACTTCTTTTGGCTTCTAATAGTCTAATATAATATAAAAAGCCAATTTAAAAATGAGCTGTTTGTTTTAGTTTTTGTCTTTTTTCCTGAAGGTGAAATCAAAAGCTGAACAAACATGGCCATAGTATGTGTCCATGGTCTCCAACACAAAGCTTCGGCTCGGGAAAAAGATCGGTGTATATTGGAATTTGGGCCCTTTTAGGGATATTTTAATCCACCTGAGCACACATCCTCTAATCCAAGCTTTGTCTTTGCAGAATTGACGCGTCGCGCTCCCCCGAGCTCCCTCACCCCTGCAATCGCTAGAATCGGGCACGTCGTGCCCCTGAGCTCACTCTTTGTCGCGCCCCAAGCTCCATCTCTTGAATCAATGCGCAGCCATGCAAACCTTTGTTTATGTTACTCTAAGGGGACGAAGCTACAATAGCCCATGCACTTACAATCTAACGAGGAGTGAGGATGGATAGTGAATCTGGTCTTCTGCATGGTGAGGTTACCACGCATTGCAATTCCATTCAATCTCACGTTCAAAGCATAGGCATGAAAACAAAAAAAATTCATATGCACAAAAATGAACACGTGAGATAAGTTTAATCTAACCTCATATAATATAGCAAGTTCAAGGCTTCCCATAGGGCCTGTTTAAATTCGGTGAAAAACTTTGCGAAATTTACTGTAGCAATTTTAAACTGAAGATTAGGAGAACTAATTAAACATGATCTAAATATAAAACTAATTACACGGATAGAAGGGAAATCGCGAGACAAATCTATTAAGCCTAATTAATCCATCATTAGAGATTATTTACTGTAGCACGACATTGTCTGATCATGACCTAATTAGGCTTAATAGATTCGTTTCACAATTTCACCTGGAGGTTATGAAATGGGTTTTATCAGTTATCCACATTTAATACTCCTAATTAGTATCCAAACATTCGAATTTACTGTAGCGATGAAAAAAGTTGGTGAACTAAATAGGGCCATAGTACATCAAGTCAGGCCTTACAGAGCTCAAGGCTTTACACATAATACAGTGGCTTAATTAACTACCATGTAGCTCACCAATAGCAGACCAATAGGGAGGGGTGGGGTGGCGCGGCTTTGGTGTCACTCGGCGGGGAGGAGAGGTGCGCATTGCCGGCACTTGGTGGGACGGGAAGGCGCATCTTCCTGGCATCAGACTGGGAGGGACCTAGAGCGGCACCAAAAGCGACGGATAGCTCCGAGATCCAGATGCGTCAGCACCCCTCTCTCGCGCAAGGAGAAAATGACGGGAAGCGAAATAAATAAGGATAGGGTTGCGGGTTACCAACGCCACCATGCACGAGCCACGTGACACGCGCGAGGGAATAGGTCGACCCCATCCCCTCCGTTTGGAGGGATGGGGCTGACCTGCATCTCAGCAGCATATTTCTCCCTAGGTTGAACCCAACCCGACCCCAACCAAACATTGGTCCATCTGGATACGATCCATCCCAACCCTTTTGAACTCTGAAACAAAACACCCTTACCTTCTAGGTATGGAGAGGCGGGATGAACCACTTTTTTTGGCTTTTAGTTTTGGCATGGCTTTTGCCCCCACAAAAGCCATTTTTTGTGCAGCATGTTTGGTACGGTTCATGTATGAGCCGGTGCAAAAGCCGCTCCAAAAGCCATACAATGAAAACAATAATTTTGTAGAACTGAAAATATCAAAAGCTTATCTTTTTCCTGTGATATTGACGTTTGCAAGAATATGCACCAAAATTTTAAGCAAGTTGTGTCATGACAATATCGTCTTTGAGACTAAAGAAATAGATGAAAACAAATGGAAATTAGGTGGTGGTACTTTTAGGTAAAAATAAAAATGCAAAACAGTTATTTTGCCATGCTTTTATTTTTCAAAAGCTTCAGTTTTCTTTTATTTTTTTCTAGCTAGAGCATGCATCCAAAATATAGGTGTGGGGTACATGCCAAAATTCCAGCATAAAGCAGAAACCGCAAGAATTATTGTTGCACATACTTCCATGTGAGATGCTTCGTGCATAAGCATGGAATAACTTGGGGGGTAGAAAGAACCAAATTAAGCAACCAAATCTCACACACTTCATGAATAAAGACAAAGTACTCCCCCACTCTTGTCACGAGAAATATGCAAATAATGAACATGCATCCAGTAAGGCAGTAACAACATCTGATCAACATTGTGGCTTCTACCTAGAAAAGTGTACTCGCTAAAGTGCAAAAAACCGTGTGCTCCTCTGGAAACAACCCCGACCGCCCAAAGCATATTTGT
>CM014271.1:67011161-67059422 GCA_004135705.1 Alloteropsis semialata | reverse complement strand
GCCCCGACCATCATCATCCCCCTCGTCCGTGCGCCGCGTCCACTGATCCCCCCGCTACTCCACTTCCTGTCTGGTCACAGACCACCGCCTGCTCGGTGCTCGGCCTGCAAGACGAGAGGAGTGGAGGACCCACCAGTCGCGGTGCACCAGGTCCACGGGGTCCACCGCGCCGCGGCTCGTCGGTGACCGACCCGCCTCCCATCCCGTCCGCCAATCAGCATCGGACAGGTCGGCGCGCCGGTCCCACTTGGCAGTCACAATAGGTGGACCCAAGCGGAGTCGCGGTCGACTAGCCGAAGCGCTCTCTCTCCCCTATGGGGCCCACCCGCCCCTTTATTTATCAGAAGAGGAGACGAGCGGCGGACGAGAGCGAGCACGACGCCATCGCGACAAGTCGACCAGGGAAAGAGGAATCCTCGGCTTGCGTCATCCCCTTTCTCTCTCGCCCAAAAGCTTCACCCCCGGCCCGCCACCACCACCATGGAGATGGAGGAGGCGCAGGGTACGTCTCGCTCTCATCCCTCTCTCTCTCTCTCTCTCTCTCTTTCCCTCTCGTCTTGATGGTAGCAATTCCAGTAGTACCACTCGGATGCCGGCCCGGGATACGATACGAATACGCCTGTGGCCGTGGATTCCGATCCCGCCCCCGACCCTGCCCTGAATTCAGGCTCGGTTCTTGATTCTGGTTTCTTGGGCGAATGGGAGATGAAATCTTGGCCCAAAGCAATGAGGGCTCGGAATCTGATCTTTCTGTATCAGGTCATAAGTTGCCGGTTTAATGCCGATCAGAGTAGGAATTCCAGTCGTTTTGTCCTGAGCCATCGTGTTCTTTCACCCCTCATGGAAATGCAGAATCTGTTGCCGGCAATCCTGTGAAACGCAAGCGCTAGTAGTAGGATGATAGGATCAGGCCGACGCTCCATGCTTCGTGGAGCATGCAGCCCTGTTCTTCGGGTCCCAACTCCCAAACTCCCAATTTCATAGCTTTCCCCCGCATTTCTCACTGGGATCCCTGGAAGCACGAATCACTGCCTTGAGTTTACTGTTAAATGGTGGGTGGATGCACGGGCGTTTGCCCAACCACCGGTCTTGTGCTACTGTGTAGCTTCCAGATGCAGATCCATGTGTCAGACATATTCCTATGCTTTTGCAGTTTGCTCCGTGGTTTCCTGGCCTGTGTGCCTTTGGAACGTCCCTATTTCTCCGTAGGAAATATACATCAGCACAGCAGAGGATGCAAGCCATGACATCGTGGAATTGTTTTCTTTCTCTAAACTAGAATAAACAGGACGGACCTTAGCGGTTCGAACCATGCTGTCAATCTTGTCTGTCATGCCCGCTCATTCCTAAGGTGTCCTGCCACCAAGTGACAAGAAATAGTACCTGAATTTTTTTTATGTTCCACTCCATCTCCATATGTTAGGACAGAGTACTGTTAGGACATTCTGGAATCTGACAGAAAGGTTGTTGGGTTCAGCAGTGGGAAGTCATAGCTAGAGTGTTCAACCTGAATGAGTTGAAGTCTGATGGAAGTGCTGAACTCATGATCCCCTGTCTTGCAATGGTGCTATAGTATTTCTTTCATCTAAAGGTGTAAGTCGTGTGATTCGCTAAGTTCAAAGTTAATGTTTTCGCTTGAAAAGGAGGACCTACATGTTCCTTCGCTGATATGCCTTGTTCTTGCCTGCTGATCTGAGATTAATGTCCAGAGAAATTACACTGTTTTGCTGTTACGCCTTTTCTTGCCTGTCTACCTGATTTCTTTGTGGTAGCTAGAACATAACATTCTCAGGACAAGGAAGGATATTTGCACTTTTATAAAAAATCAGTTTGATTATCCCTGTTTGCTGAAAGGTCTGGTGCTTACGATTAATCATGATTTGAATGTTCTTTCCTTTTTAACTGTAGTTGTGCAGTCAAAGGATGGAACCATCTCGGTTGCTTCTGCATTTGCTGGTCATCAGGAAGGTGAGACCATTGCCACAGTAGCGATTTTCCTTTTCTTTTTTTTACTTCCAGGTTCACTGTTCTTAACTTCCACAGTAGTTGGCTAGTAGCACAGCTTAACTTCCAAAAGTTTAAGCATTTATATTTGAGTATTAATCTAAAATATCACGATGTTCACTGTTCTTGTAATCTGTGATATGTAAGGCACAAACATGCATTCTCGCAACTTTTGCAGCCGTACAAGACAGGGACCACAAATTCTTGACAAAAGCAGTGGAAGAAGCCTACCGGGGAGTTGAATGTGGTGATGGAGGTCCATTTGGTGCAGTTGTTGTACGTAATGATGAAGTAATAGTTAGCTGCCATAACATGGTTCTGAAGCACACTGATCCAACTGCTCATGCTGAAGTAACTGCTATAAGAGGTATGATTCAGGCCGCTGTCAGAAGTTACCATCAATGATATCTTTGTTGTGATCTTTAGTACCTCATTCCATTCTTTGATATCTGTTCATATTTCAGGCCTGCAAAAAGCTGGGGAAAATTGAGCTTGCAGATTGCGAAATTTATGCCTCCTGCGAGCCATGCCCAATGTGCTTTGGTGCAGTTCACCTCTCCCGGATCAAGGTTCATGCTCTACTGTTTTTGTTGCTTAACCTGATAGACAGAACTTTTTCCTTGGTTGAGATAACCTGATAGACAGAGTTGATAATGTGGTCTAACATTTCTATTCATTCTGCAATGCAGAGGTTGGTTTATGGCGCCAAGGCGGAAGCTGCCATCGCCATCGGATTCGATGACTTCATTGCAGATGCCCTGAGAGGCACTGGGTTCTACCAGAAAGCCAACATGGAGATCAAGAAGGCTGACGGCAACGGAGCGCTGATCGCTGAGCAGGTCTTCGAGAAGACCAAGGAGAAGTTCCAGATGTACTGATGTTTAGCAGAAAACAGATTTCAGATTTGTAAAATGCTCATTCAGAAGAAATAAGAATGCCAAATTTCCATTGCTTTGGAGAAAAACTATCCGTCCAAATGTTATTTTTTTTTGAACGAACAGAGCACAGATTGTGCTCGTTTCTATTAATATAGAAGAGATTTACATGTAAGAGGCCCCAGCGGGCTTAAAACAGGAAAAGAAAAAGAGAAAGAGTAGGGGCAAAAAACTGTACAGGGTCACCCAACCCCAGGGACTTCCGAGAGGCATTTTGCCCCAGCCCACCACCACGCTCTGGCCTCTTCCTTGATCTTTTGGAAGAGATTGGTGACCGAGCACTCTTTACGTTGGAAGGTTCTACTGTTTCTCTCTTTCCATATCTCCCAGGCTATCAGCAACATCAGGGTTCTAATTGTCTTTTTCGGCATGTCCGGCTTCGTTGCTCTCGCAGTCCACCATTCCATAGTAGAGGAGGCCGCTTCCCAAGCATCAGGGTCAAACTCAGGAAGCGAGGTCCAATCAGCAACAAGTTTCCACAGGCGCTTCGTGTAGCGGCATTCAGCCATGATATGCAAAGCCGATTCCGGGAGCTGCCGGCATAGAGCGCACTTGTCACTGTGCGGCCATCCCCTGGCCGCAAGCCGGTCAGAGGTCCAGACACGGTTTCTGGCGATAAGCCAGGCGAAGAGCTTGCACTTGGTTGGGGCCCATGGCTTCCAGAACAATTCCTTGAAGTTGACACGGGTGTGACCGATGTATTGACTGTGATAAGCTGACGATGCAGAGTATGTGCCGGTTTGAGTAAGTTTCCAGCTGCAGGTGTCCTCTGCATTTGTGAGTTGTATCCTCTGCACTAGGCTCCAAATGTCTGTATATTGCTTTAGTATCGTCGCAGATATATGGTCTCTCATGTTGAGGTCTCTGATCCACCGATTGTTTTGCACTGCGTCATGCACACTAATTTTCTTCTTCCTAGATGCCACATATAATTCTGGCGCCAGGTCTCGCAGTCTCATGCCTTGTGCCCAAGCTGAGTTCCAAAAAGACGCTCGCTTGCCATCCTCCAGCCGCAAGGTTGTGCATGCCGCGAAGAGGAGTCTGTCTGAGTCGTTGCACGGGGTTTCCAATACAATCCACGGTTTGGTAGGTTCATTCCATTCTTGCCATAGCCAACGGGTTCGAAGTGCCCGCGCAAAGAACTGCAAGTCCAGGATCCCCAAACCACCAAGGTCCACCGGCCTTCCCACCATTGGCCAGTTGACTTTGCACTTGCCCCCGGTGAGCGGCTCGCCACCTGCCCAGAGGAATTTTTTGCGACACCTGTCTATGCTCTGTAGCACTTCATTGGGCGGCCGGAGGGCAGTAAGCAAGTAGACAGGTTGCGAGGAGAGGACGGATTTGACGAGGGTCAGTCGGCCCGCTTGGGTGATGTTCCTGCCCCTCCAGCCAGTGATGCTTCCCATCGCCTTATCAGCTAAGGGTTGGAAGTCCACTTTTTTTAGCCTGCGTGCGGATAATGGCAAGCCGAGGTATTTAATCGGGAATCCTGCCCTTGTTGCCGGAAAACTCGTGAGAATATCGTCTAGGTCAATGCCTTCGCAGCGAATGGGTATAATCGACGACTTTTGAATATTTGTGCACAGCCCAGTGACCTCCCCAAAGCGCTGGAGCAACACTGTTAGGGCGTCAATCTCCTCTTTTACCGGTCTGACAAAGATTACCGCATCGTCCGCATACATCGATATCCGCAGACGGTGCCTGTTACGACCAGTTTTGCTGAAAATATTTGCCTCAGTGGCTAGGTGCAGCAGCTGATGTAGAGGGTCAATCGCCAAGATGAAGAGCAAGGGCGAGAGCGGGTCTCCTTGGCGTAGGCCTCTCTCATGTACAATAGGCCTCCCCGGGACGCTATTGAGCAGAATCTGGGACGAAGAGGAGGCCAGCATTTGTGCAATCCAGTTTCTCCATCGGGGTGGAAACCCCATCCAGGTGAGCAGAGATAACAGATAATCCCATCGGACGGAGTCAAAGGCTTTGGTTATGTCTAGTTTGAGGAGAAGCATCGGCGTTCGATTGGCCTGGAAGCGTCTAGCCATGCCTCTGACATACATGAAGTTGTCATGTATGCTGCGCCCCCCGAATGAAGGCGCTCTGGCTCTTGGAGATAATACTGTTCATGGCCGGTGCTAGTCGGAGGGCCAGCACCTTGGAGAGGAGTTTAGCGACCGTGTGAATTAGGCTGATAGGCCTATAGTCCGTTATCTTTTCAGCTCCTTCCCCTTTCGGGATGAGTACAACATTAGCCGTATTTAGGAGATCCAGGTTGATGGTGCGTAAGTCGTAGATCGAATTGAAAGCTGCCAAAAACACACCCTTAATGATTGTCCACGATGCACGGAGGAACTCTCCCGTATAGCCATCCGGGCCCGGCGCTTTGTCTTTTGGTGTTTTGGAGATGGCCTCCCATACCTCACTCTCAGTGAAGGGAGCCTGGAGATGTTGAAGGTCAAAGCAGGGGATGTTTACTCGATCCCAGCTGAAGTCATGTGTGCGGGGTCCAGGAGCTCCCATGATCAACTCGAAATGATTGGAGATTATGCCTTCTTTTTCCGCATGTGTCACCGCCCAGCCACCCTCCTTTCTCAGTTGCCTAATATGATTTTTCCTCCGTCTCGCATTTATGCGACGATGGAAGAACTTGGTGTTTGCATCGCCTTCTCTTAGGTTGGTTATCCGTGACGCTTGTCTTTTCCTAGCTCTCTCGACGACTGCGAGGCCTAGGATCCTCCTCTTTAGGCCTTTACGTAAGGCGAACTCGGCATCAGTTAATGTTCTGCTTTCCTGCGCCAAGTCGAGCCTGTACACGACCTCTCTAGCCATCTGCAACTTGAGCTTTGCGTCGGAGATGATGTTCTTGCTCCACTTCTTTAGGTGCCTCGCCGTTGTGGCCAGCTTGTGGTGTAGTATGCTCAGCGGTTGCGTGTAACTTGTAGGCAGGCTCCACGCTTTCCGCACCTGGTCATGGAAGCCTGGCAGCCGGGTCCAAAAGTTCTCAAAACGAAATGGTCTGGGTCGCCGAGGCTCTAGCTGGTTGGATAGGAGGAGAGGACAGTGATCCGAGACGGAAGTGGAGAGGGCATAAAGGCCATGGTGCGGAAAGGCCAAATCCCACCCTTCGTTGCAAAAAACTCGATCCAATTTTACCAGCGTCGGCCTACGCCGCTCATTGCTCCACGTGTATTTTCGGTTCTGCAGGCGAACCTCCTTGAGATCACAATGGTTTAGAGTGGTTCGAAACTGGCGCATACGTCGTAGATTAAGGTTTCGATTATTCTTGTCCCGCGCTCGATAAATAAGATTGAAGTCACCCAAGAGAAGCCACTGCTCACCGCCAGTTGGCTTACATCGTCGTAGCTCACGGAGGAAGGTCGGCTTCTGCGCGTCCCTGGATGGCCCATAAACAACTGTGATCTGAAAGGCAGTGGGGTTGTCCCTTATGGTGACCGTTGCGGAGATGGAGTAGCGTCTGATGCAGATGTCCTCCATATCGATGAAGCTTTCATTCCAAAGCAAAAGGATCCCTCCTCTGGACCCGGCAGAGGGTTTGTAGGAGAAGTTCGTTAGTCTGTATCCCCCTAGGAAGGCTGCAAGATGACCATCAATTGTTTGCAATTTGGTTTCCTGCAGGCAAGCCAAATGACATGTGGTTGTGGAGAAAAGCTCATTGACAGTGCAACATCTTGCGGCATTATTAAGGCCCCGCACATTCCACGTAACAATGTCTAACATTTGATTACTCATTCTGGAAACATTTGGTCACCTCTAGAGCTGCAGACAGTGAGGCAGGCATGAAAAGCACGGACACATACAGGGAGGGTTGGCGAAGAAAGCATTGCAGAGCAGTAGTGGAAAAAACGAACTGCTCGACAACCGTCCCACAGCAATACATAGCTGAAACACACAGATAGTCCCAGACTCCAAGTTGAATAGGGTGGACTCCTCGACGGGCGTCCCACAGCATAGCATTGAAAGTCAATATAACACGGCCACCTCGACGGGCGTCCAACAATAACAGTAGTCTCCACACGCAGGCAGACAAATACAGTACAGCACGGCCACCACGACGGGCGCCCAAACACAGTAGCATCTTCCGCGCGCAGGCGGGCAAATACGGATGGTCACCTCGATGGGCGCCCCACAACAACAGCTTCCGCACACAGGCGGGCGAGCACAGCCGGCCAGCAGGCCGATAGTCTGACGGAATACATATGCAGAGGGAAGAAAGATACATATGGGAACTGGTGAAGCTCATGAAGTCACGAAGCAGATGTCAATCAGGCTGCATCCCCGTCCACCTCTTCCTGGATGTTATCAACTCCTTGCCCAATCAGCTGCATCATCGCATCATCCACCTGGCCAGCCAGATCGTCATTGACATCAAGCAAAGTTGAGAGAGCTGTGACAATTTGCTGTGGCAGTGGGCCATTGAACATTGCCACAAATTCCTCTAGAACCTGTTGGACCGCATCACGTTCTTCAGAGATCAACCCCAGCTTGCGGCACAGATTGAGCTGTGCATGTTTTTCAGCTGGCATCTGCGGCCTTGAAGCAAGTCTCGCACTGCGGCGAATGTTGGACATGTCATAGACGCGCCGGCGCCGCGGCTGCCTACTGGGGGGATCCTGCACCAAAACCGGCTGGTCCGCCGCGGTGAAGAAATCATCCACCACCGGGGCAGCAGTAGTAGCACTGACCGGACCATTCAGCATGGCGTTGTCACTTGCCTGGTCATCCTGTCCATCCTGGGCATCTCCTTCCTGGGCAGACAGAGTAGTGCCCTCCTTGCCCTGCGCATCCACAGGCACCTCCTCCACATGTACGTCGCCAGCAGCAGCTACCATCTCCAGCTTGGCTAGAGCGTCCTGGACCATTTCCACCGTCACCTCCTCCTCCCTTCGCAGTTGCAGGTCTGCACCAAGTCTATCAAAAACAGCAGCAACCGGCACCAGCCTCGCCTGGACCGAGCCAGCACCAGGCTGCTCTTGGGATCCCAGCACCTCGGACAAGGCTTCATTCCTCACAGAGGGCAGGTCCGTTGTGTACAGCAGCTTGTCAGCCAGCGCATTCGCCTTGGTTAGGTATTCCTCCATGGATGGGACAACCTCATCGAAGAGCCGCACCATGGACTGCGTCCTTAGAAGGTTGTTCGCCACCTGTTGCACAGATGCCGCCTTCGCCGCGAAAAGGAACTGCAGTTCTGCAGTTTGCTTTCCTTGAAGGTCCTGGAGTGGAGGCAGCAGGAAATCGCCCTTGTCAGCCCCATCATCCTCTTCTGCCGCCCTGCGACGCCCACCAGAGCGTGCACCGCCCCAGTAGCGGCGGGGTGGCGAGCGGTCACGATCGCGGCGCATAGGCTCTTGGTCCACCGACCGAGCACCGTTGAGCCACCAGAGCTGGTCCCCATACCCATGGCCGCTGTCATCATCATCGTGATCTTCTCTTCGCCAGACGTTCCACCGAGGATGGTCGTTGTTGTAGGTCGGGCGGGGCGGGCGCTGTTCACGGCGATCACGCCGCTTGTCGTCATGGCGTTCCGTGGCGCGCACATCCCTTGCCTCAGGCGCGCGCAGAGTAGCACGGTGCGCGTCCAGCAGCGCGTCCGTGGTGGCGTCCTTCATCTTCGAGCGGTCGACGTAGGCCTGCGGAATATTGAATGGAGGAAAAGCCGCAGCCGGCGCCTCAGCACCATCCATGGCGCCCCTGTTCCAGTGCAGTCTCCTCTTCTCAGGTTCTGGAATCGGCGCATCCACTCCATAGGGGTCAGCCGAGGCAGCAGTGTAGTCGTGGATCCATTCAAGGTGGACCAACACAGCATGCTTGACACCACGCTGCCACTTCTGCGGCTGCGCCTCCGAGACGAACATGGAGGATCTGGCATCCTTCGGACGATGGGTGAAGGTGAGCCACATCCGCTTTGGGATGCGACAGGGATCCGCTGTCCAGGCCCAGACGTCGATGGTGCGCGTGTCGTCCGGATGCTGCAGGTTGGTGTCGATGTACTCCATGGAGCAGTTCTCCCCGATGAGCTTGTCGACGATGTCCGGCATCCAGGCATGCGCCGGCACCCCCTCAAGGCAGAGGCGCACCCTGTAGAACAGGGAGGCCCCCAGTGCCCCAGTCAGGCTCCTCCAAGGGCGGACGTTGAGGGCAATGCCATGGTGGCGGATGCAGGGCAGGTTCAGAGCCTCAACAGCATGGCGAGGGTGGGCGAACTTGATCAGGAACGGCTCCGGTTGGTGGCGGGTCACCATGACCTCACCCTGCTGCAATCGAAGCTCGTCGAGGATGACCGCTTCAATCTCCTTCACCCCCGTGTTAGCAGGGGCGCTCAGGGCCTTCACGACCAGGGCCGTTCCCTCCCATTCCTGCACCTCGCGCTCAAGGTCGAAGGAGGTGGGAACGATGACGCGGCCGTCATCCGGCCTGGTGCAGGGGTCCCCAATCCGCGACATCTTGGTGCCTGCGGTGCGAGGCGGCGGCGGCGGCAGGACCGTCGGTGCCCTGTCCCCCCTTCCACGTCCGGCAGTGTTGGCCGGTGGTGGACGGCGGGCCGGACAGGAAGCCTTCTTGTGACCAGAGCGATTGCAGCCGAAGCAGCGGAAGGGGTCGCGGCAGGAAGCGGCACAGTGGTCAGCGGCGAGGCAAATGAAGCACCGGCCTGCAGTTTTGCGCTTGAAAGCAGCAAAGGCAGGGGAGGGCGCCGAGCGCGGGGTTGAATGCGTCTGGCGCCGCTGGCCGGCCAGTTGGTGGGGACTTGAAGGCGCTCCACCACGACGACCACGCTTCCTGGTGTACCTTGTCCAGCCAGGCTCCGCGCGAGTGATGGGCGTGATGGCCCGCCGCGCCATAGGACGGTCGAGGTGACCACACTGCACGACCGGACGCCCGGTGCCAGCCCCTCACTCCGCGCTCGTCAGGCCTACGCGGCCCGGAGTACTCCCGCCCGCCGCGTTCGTCAGGTCGACGCGACCCAGAGTAACTCCTTGCAGGAGCGGCAGGTGGGGGGGAGTAACTTCGGCGATGTGGACCAAATCCTCCCGAGGGGGCGGCCGGCTGGCGGACGGCGTCCGCGTAGGAGCGAGGAGTGCCACCCTGGCGCCACGGCGGCGTCTCCGGCACGGAATCGACCGCATCAGCAGGGGGCCGGCCGGATCTTGGAGGCGGCGGCGGCGTTTCCAGGAAGCTCCCCAGATCCACTGTGCAGGCTGTTCCGAAGCGAAGGAGGGCCGGTGGGGAGGGCGAGGTGGCCGGGGAAGGGCGACGCAGGAGGTGGGGCGGGCCTCGAAGCGGCGGAGGCGGCGGGGGAGGCGGCGAGGGGGGCGGCGGCGGAGGTTGCGGGTGGAGTCGCGGAGGGCGCGACATGACTGAGCCTTGTCCAAATGTTATACATTCCGAGGATATCCAAATTACCTGTGTAAACTTACAAGGCAGTTCTTTGCTGTCGCTTAATGTGCAGTTAATGGAATTTAGTTTCTGTCCTTCTGATGGTGCCTTAGCAAGTTCTGAATTTGAGTTTGAACTAGCATAGAGTTCCATGTTTTCAGGGTGCCGTTGCAGACTGAAAATGAAAGTTTGCCTCATTGATGAACTTTGTTCAGCAGAAAGTTCTGACTGAACCCGGACTCCAGAAAATTCTCTATCAAAATATGTTCCAATACAAAAGTTTGCGTTAAACTATATGTGATCATTACCATTTTTAAAGGATCACGCAGGATCACTTTCTGACACAAGATTTTTTGTACCAATACATCTTCACATGTTGTGCGTGTATAGTTTTTTATGCAGCATGGTGATCTGTATGCATTGTTATCTACCTCCATCTCCACGGTACCCTCAATTCATATTCAACAGGAACGCCGCTGCACGAGACAGCGACCCCAAGCTTGTCTCCGTCAGGGGATCATCTCCTCCCATCGCCGTCGCCGCTGCACCATCTCCACAGGCCACAGCGCCAAGCCAGCGAGCCCTCGTCTTCTTCTATCTGCCCCTGACAGTGCCATCCATGGAGGCGCCCCAGGGTACGTCATGTACATATGTCTCCACTCACTCTGTTCCATTCATGGCGATGACTGACGAACGAGCTGGGGTCCAAATCTGTCGTGGTTTTTACTTTTGATTACCAGTTCAGAGAGTTTCTGACTTTAGGGAATGAGGCACTGATGATTTTGCTGATCAGTAGCTGGGCAGGACAGGGACTACAAGTTCATCGCGAAAGCCGTCGACGAGGCCTACCGAGCGGTCGACGGCGGCGGCGGCGGCCCGTTCGGGGCGGTCATCGTCCGCGGCGACGAAGAGGTGGTCAGCTGCCACAACTTGGTCCTGAAGGACACTGATCCATCGGCGCATGCCGAAGTAACCGCGATAAGAGAGGTAAGCCGTAAGCTCCTAATCTGCATTCAGTGCCGAGTTCGTAGTGTTGCTCGGCTCAGTTTTGGCCTCTGTTTCATACTCTGCAGTCTGCACATTCCAGGCTTGCAAGAAGCTAGGAAAGATCAACCTCTCGGACTGCGAGATCTACGCGTCCTGTGAGCCATGCCCGATGTGCTTCGGCTTGATCCGTCTATCCAAGATCAAGGTTCATACACCACTCCTGCCCTTCAGTGCTTAACCTGAAAGAACCTTTCTTTTCTTTTATTTCTTCCTTTAATTTCTTTTTTCGACGAACTGCAAGAACTATATTCTTGCACGCAAACAAAAGAAAGAAAAGGTAGATCAAGATGATTGCTCACGTCCTCGTTGTGTTGGTCCTGCAATTGCAGAAGGTGGTGTATGGAGCCAAGGCGGAGGTTGCCTCTGCCGCTGGGTTCAACGGCACCATCCCAGATGCTTTCGTGGAGTACTACAAGAAATCCGGCATAGAGGTCAGGCAGGCTGAGGGCGAGGCAGCCAGGATCGCCGAGGAGGTCTTTGAAAAGGCCAAGGAGAAACTCCTGGTGAAGTGATGCGCCGGAGAAGACAAGACAATAAGGTGGATGGTTTGTGTGAAAGCCAATGGAGCAATGCCATTGCCATGTCCATGTTTCTGTTATTTGTGGAACTGGGAGTTCATTATGGCCTGTTGTATGTTTCTTTCTAATCTCTGCCTCGAGCTGGGACTTTGTAATAATGCCCCAAAGCTATATGGATTGAACTATGCAAAAGCCGGAAACTTTTTTGTTGAGTTTAAAGTTATGCTCATTTTGATGGAGTTTGAACTTTTGATGGACCAAAACATGGTGTTCCATAAAACAATCAATTAGGGAGACATATGGGGACTAATCACAAGGGAAAAAAAATAGATTACAGCATATCATCTGAACCAAGCTCCCAGGTGGTCGCGTAAAAAGTATGGCCGTCTTGGTGGGAGTTTTGTGGTGAGTTTCATAGGCGTTAAATTCTATGCATTTGACAAAGTCTGAGGAGGGAGAAAGAAGATTTTCATCATATATAAGAGGAATTTCATCCCATTACATTACATTCAACAGGTACAATTACCTAGTTCTTAGTCGTAGTAACATTGCAATGAAACTGTGAGTGCATAGTGAGACCTAATTAAGCATTGCAGTAGTTTTAGATGAATCAGTAGGTACACCTCTGTCCGATATGATATGACCCAAATAAGGTAGCTGTTTCTGAGCAAATGAGCAATTGCTGAACTTGACAAATAATTTGTTGCTCTACAGCTCTTGGAAAACCCATCGAAGATGCTGGACATGATCCCCCCAGTGACATACTATAGGACGTCTCGAATCACAGGCCATTTGCTCTTCTGAATTCTTTCAGTCGCTGCCTTCGTTTCCATGACTACTCATTTCGTGCAAACTGTAGAAGAGTGGTTTCTGTCAGATTTGGACTTGGAACTGTCGTTGAACTTGTAAGTAGAAAGTTGGCCCTGTTTAGTTCCCACCCCAAACTTCACTATTCATCAAACTTCACTATTCATCAAAGGGAATCTTACATGCATGGAGTATTAAACGTGAGTTAATGACAAAACCCATTCCATAACCCCGGTAACTTTGCGAGACGAATCTAATGAGCCTAATTTGGCCATGATTAGACAACGTCGTGCTACGGTAAACAATCTCTAATGACGGATTAATTAGGCTTAATAGAATCGTCTCGTGATTTCCCGTCCATCCGTGTATTTAGTTTTATAATTAGATCATGTTTAGTCCTCCTAATCTTCGATTTAGAATTGCTACAGTAAAGTTCGCAATCTTACCTACCCAACTAAACAGGCCATATTCTTATGTTCATCCAACAAAATTTTCCTGCACAGCAGCTAGAATTGCAGCTTTTTAAACAGTGTCATGTACATGCATTTCTACAGAGGCTCTGAGATCATTGCTCAAGCCTGATATAAACTAAGAACCCATCCACTGACACTATTGTCAACAAATGAATATGGTAAACTAACTGATAAAACTGAATTTTACATTCCTCAACAGTACCAGATTATTTTGTATCAAGAAGCTCCTTGGCCTTTGGTCTATGCTTCTTAACCTCAAATCAGCAACTTCTAGTTGTATCGCAACCTCAGAATTGAGAGGATCAGCACGAGAGTGGGGAGGTGTCTGTGTGAATCACCTGATCTGAAGTTTGTTGCGCTGGTGCAGGAGCGAATTCCTCTGACAGAGAGAACCAACAGTCTCCGCCATGAATTTGCCCGGCCCCACATGTAAGTTGTAACCGACATCTGGGGCAAGGGCTAAAAAGGCGGCCGCCAGACGGGCCAGTTGCCAGTGGCCACGAGGCAGTGACCCCCAGCCCCCAACAACCTCGTGGGCTCGCGCCATCTTTATCACGTCTGACTGTCACAGTGTCACCGCACCGTCGTCTTCACCTGAGCTGGGAACCTGAGTTTCCATCTCTCTCCCCGACCTTCCGTCCATCCATGGAAGCAACCCAGGCCCAGGGTATGTGCAGTATACTCTCTCTGTCTCTCTCTAGTCCCATGCATAGCGATGAACTGGTGTGTGGATCTGCAGTTCCGGTTCTGATCGCCAGCTTGCACCTTGAAGTTGGGTGCGGGGAGAAAGGGGATCGAAATTAAATTCTGTCCTTGGGTCCTATTGGTTGGGGATCAGGGGATTCTCTTGGGATCGCGATAGGATACAACAAATTCGCCTGAGGATTACTCAGGGCGATTCTTTTCTCTTCAGACTATTTATTCTTTCTGCACAACTCTTTCTGCCGTGTTCTTCAGACTATTTATTCACACGATCGAGTTTCTGACCCCGATAATTCGCTGATCAGCAGCTGCGCAGGACAGGGACTACAAGCTGATGAAGAAGGCCGTCGACGAGGCTTACCGGGCAGTCGACGATGGCGACGGAGGCCCGTTCGGAGCGGTCATCGTCCGTGGCGATGCCGTGGTAGTCAGCTGCCACAACCTGGTCCGCAAGAACACTGATCCGTCGGCGCACGCTGAAGTGACCGCGATCAGACAGGTCAAAATACTTGTTCTCTGCTCGGCTCAATTCGTTGCAAACTGGATAGTGACAGAGTCGTCGCCATTAGTCACATCCCTGTTGAGGTCTTTACGTTTGTGCTTCTTCCATGCTGGCCTCCATAATCATGCTCTGCTCGCGGTTTCAGGCTTGCAAAAGGCTCGGAAAGCTCGACCTCTCGGATTGCGAGATCTACTCGTCCTGTGAGCCGTGCCCGATGTGCTTCGCCTTAATCCGCACATCGAAGATCAAGGTTCATACTGCATACATGACTGCAAAGCCATTGCTTGGGAAAAAAAATTGTTTTCCTTTTGATTTTGACGAGGAAAGAAGGCCAAAAGAATAACTGAAGATGTTTGTTCTGCTGCAATGCAGAAGGTGGTGTATGGAGCCAAGGCTGAGGCTGCCGTGGCCGCCGGGTTCGACGCCTCCATCCCGGACGCCTTTGTGGAGTACTACCGGAAATCCGGCATCGAGGTCAGGCAGGTCGGCGGCGAGGCTGCCCGGATCGCCGAGAAGGTCTTTGAGAAGGTATCAGAAATTCCGGACGAAGCAATGCAGCAGAGAAGAACGGCAGGTGGATGGCTTGAGAAGGCCAAAGGAATGGTGAAATGTTCCCGTTTCTCTTGTCTGTGGAATTAGCAGTTCAAATATCATATGTGGGCCTGTACATCCTGTGATCAAGTCTGTACTGCCAATGAACACAAACATGATCTGCATCTTTCAAATTGTTCCATCAAAAAATAAATCTATGGGGATTGAACATATAAAGGGCACGATTTCACATACTTTGGTTCATTTTGAGAGCACTATGGAAACTCAAGATGAAACATTTCAAAAAGCAATTCCCTTAACCATTTCACTCGTTCTAGATGGTGGACATTCTTCTTCATTTACCATACTATTGTACGATTTTTTGGTAATTTTTCTTACTTCTCTGGGACTGTAGACGTCATAAACTCCTTATTTTGACTCAAAATGTCTAAAGACATGTTTTCTTGATGTTCCAAATATATATGTATTTTCTTAATTTTCAAATAAGTTCGTAGTGGTCTGCTATCAATTCACAACTTGTGAACACAATAGAAAATGTGAGCTAAGTGTATCTTAGTCATTGTTGCAAATAGCTCGCTATAACTGCGCTATAGCCCTGTTATAGCTTCAACAAATATGCGAGCATGTACATTTAATTTATGAACTATGAGTTATAAGGTATGACTTATCTTGTAAGTTGTGACTATATTTTTATGTTTGGTTATATCTTCACTCATTGCTAAATATTACATATAAAATATGTGGTGAAATTTATGATATTACTAATGTTTGAGTCTAAATTTTGTTAGTTTTTTCATACTGCAAAAGGCCATAGCTTTCATGGATCACTCCGCTAAATTTTATAGCCCACAACTTGCAACATTCATCTCAGTTCAGTTCATTATGTTCCTCGTGTCAAAACTTATCCACATTTATGCTTAATATTTTTTCTGTGTTCGAGGACACTCCCATTGACAATGAGTCGGCCGTGCTAATTTTGGGCATATTTGATTTTTGGTTTTTAACTAGACCCCACTCTCCCTCCCTACAACACACACATGAGCTGGCTAACCTTAGTCTTGCCATATTTTGTGGTAAGAAAAATGCAGCTAATTAACCTTAGACGAAGTTAAGTAATTGACTTTATAACAATTAGGACATGATGCTAAGAAAAGTAGACAGACTAGACAGTACCTACCGAAAACCGTACTTGCTTTTAGGCCTGACAATCTTCAAACAAATTGACATGGACGATTTTCACGCTTTTACCATAGAGCATGCCAATCGCAAAACAATAATACTGAAATTTTTCCCCTCCCTCTATTTTCATTTAAATGTCATATTTGGTTTATCCTAAGTCAAAAATTGAACAATTTTGTTTAAGTTTATAAAAGACAATTACCCCTGTTCGCCTGGCTTATCAGCCACCAGCCAGCAGTACTTCAGTCTCACAACAAATCAGCACCAGCCACCAGCCACCAGCCAGCCAGCAGTACTTTAGTCTCACAACAAATCAGCACCAGCCACCAGCCGCCAGCCAACCGAACAGGCAGGTAACGCTTGGCTTATCAGCCACCAGCCAGCAGTACTTTAGTCTCACAACAAATCAGCACCAGCCACCAGCCACCAGCCAGCCAGCAGTACTTCAGTCTCACAACAAATCAGCACCAGCCACCAGCCACCAGCCAATCGAACAGGCTGTCGCTTTAAGCATCATAGCCAATAGCCCATGGACATAGGCAATAGACTGATTAAAAATTGCTTAATGGAATCTGCCGGGCCTAATCCCGTTGCTTTTTATATGCTTTGACCGTCTGACCGAGACGCGACATTCTTCTCTCCATTCCATTCTGGTCCCGCTCCCCGACGCCATGATTGACGCTGCTGCTTCCACTTCCAATCCTCCACCAGCCTAATCCTGCCGCCGCCTCGCTTTGAGCTGCCCGCGAGAAGACGAGCCGAGACCCCGAGAGGATTCGCCGCCGGAGGAGTATCGCGTCTTTGCTGCCTTGCTCTGCCCCCTCCGGTGAGTGACGCGCCGCCGCTCCTCGCCAGTTCCTCTGCTCTTGATTCGCTGCGCCTTGTATTCCTTGGCGACCACTTCATTGAGTGTTGTGGCGTTAATCTTCTTGCAGGCCTGGGGTCTCCCACTGATGTCTCTGATGAGAGCTCAGTAATTGGTGGAGAGGAAGGGAGAGAATGCTCGATTCAACCTGGAAGATGAATAGATCCGCGAGTGTAAGGGGGCAGCGATTTCTGATTCGTGTATCTGAATTATATTCTAGTAGTTGGTGTTCGCATTTCCTTTCTTTGCGACAGAATTCCTCGGTTTCTTTCCTTTGCTGGAGCTCTGACTCTGGGTTCCAGGATTTGGTGAAATTATTTCTGCTTGGGCGGAGTAATGGTGATAGATTGGGGGGCCAACAAATGAAAATGATCGTTGAAGAACTTAGCAGTTCCTTGAATTTGCAAAACATGGCTTTGGAAAATGTGCTGTGAGCCTGAGACATACTCTTCCTGTGCGGAGGAGAGGGATGTGCATTCCTACTTGCATCTCTGAGACTCTGAACTTGTTACAATTTAACTTTGAAGGGTTCAGAGATAACGACATGGTTATCATTCTCTTTTTTCTCTCTCTTTTCCCCTATGTCACTATGAACTAAAAAAACAAAACAAGGCTGGCGCAAATGTTCATCTGATTGTGGATTGTTTGGGTTTGCTTGTTGCCTACAAAAAACTCTTTTACTGATTGTTGACAACAAATGGCTTTTCACTATTATCTGACTATGATGTTGTCTCTTGGATTTTTTTCGCAGACATTTCAAGTCCTTTTGGTTTTCAGAGCAATTGTTGCTCAGACACAATGGGCTGCTGTATCAGGCATGTACTGCGATGACTTGACACCAAGTGTGGAAAGGCCCCACAGTGCCTCAATAACCGATTTTGGTGCCATTGGAGATGGTGTAACACTGAACACGAAAGCGTTTCAGAATGCAATATTCTACCTCAACTCATTTGCAAACAAGGGTGGGGCACAGCTGTTTGTGCCTGCTGGAAGGTGGTTGACTGGGAGCTTTAGTCTAATTAGCCATCTCACGCTGTCACTGGACAAGGATGCAGTAATTCTTGGATCACCAGTAAGATGGTTTGTAGACAATAATTTTCCTAATTCCAGTAAATTATTTTCTATTGCGCCTCACCACTGTAATTTTAAATCTTCAACTTTCATGCTGTTATCACCTTCTGGAACCAAAAAAAAAAAGAATAATCTGGAACATGTTAACAGATAAATAATAATGATCATCTAGATACTGTAACTATTTCTCAGATTTTGATAAGTAAATTTCTATGAAAAAAATTGCGCCACCATTTCTTTGTGGTGCCCTTATGAGTGTATTCGCAGGACTCATCTGACTGGCAATTAATTAAGCTCTTCCATCCTATGGGCGTGGTAGAGAACTCCCTGGTAAAAGACATCAAAGTTTAATATTTGGGTCCAATCTTACTGATGTGATAATAACTGGTAAATATAGTAGATTTGTAGTTGAATCATGCACTTCATTTGGCTAGCCTTTGAATCTTCTGGTACATGACAAGCTATCTATCTGCTCCTTTCAGGTGCTAATGGTACCATTGATGGCCAAGGTGCAATTTGGTGGGATTGGTTTCACAACCACACATTGAATTATACTAGACCCCCCCTTGTTGAACTGATGTACTCTAACAGAGTTGTTATTTCCAATCTAACCTTTACAAATTCGCCATTTTGGAATATCCATCCTGTATACTGCAGGTTACTTTCTAACTTTTCTTGTCATTTATTACTGAAACATCAAATGGAAATGGTGAATTTATCATGTAGAGTGTTTTTGCCCAATAAACAGCCAAGTGCTTGTCCAGCATCTCACGATCCTAGCACCTACCAGTTCACCAAACACTGACGGCATTGATCCAGGTATGCATGTTTGTTTTTTCTGCGACTTTGGGCTGCTATGATTCCCAAAATTCTATTATTTCTTTAGATTCTTAGTCGTTTTAATTTATCCCCTGTTTTAAACATTTAGCAGTTGGCCCTGAACTTACTAAAAGAATCAATGTCATGCAAAATTTTCGGACCTTGTTCTCTCTTTAACAAAACAAATTAAATCTGAACTAAGACATAACGTAAGTAGCTTTTTGAAGTATAGAGTACATGCTGTATTTGTATGTTCTGTACTCAGGATATTCATCAGATATTCAGATATGCTTCAAGTGTAGCTTTGATTATTGTTTCAGATATATGAGCCCTCATTACCCATATTTCAAAAACTTTATAAATGCTGCCTCTTGATATATGACATAGTACTTCCTGTATGACTCATTTTGTCAATACTGTGAAGTCCTGAACTGCATGCTTTTCTTCTTTTAGTTTCTTTTTTGTTTCTTGACTGTCCCAATGGCTGGTACTAATGCAATTTGAAACCCATCCAGACTCATCTACCAACGTCTGCATTGAAGATTGTTACATCAGAAATGGCGATGACATTGTTGTTATCAAGAGTGGGTGGGATGAATATGGCATTTCTTTTGCTCATCCTAGCTCCAACATTAGCATCCGCAACATCACAGGACAGACAAGGAACAGCGCTGGAATTGCCTTTGGAAGCGAGATGTCAGGTGGCATATCAGATGTTCGAGCTGAGGGTATTCGCATAGTCAACTCAGTGCATGGGATCAGAATCAAGACAGCCCCAGGGCGCGGAGGATATGTGAAAAACGTGTATGTAGCTGATGTGAGCTTTGACAATGTTTCCATAGCCATCAGGATCACTGGAAACTATGGTGAACATCCTGATGAGAACTACAACAGGAATGCACTCCCCGACATAAGCAACATAACTATCAAGAATATTGTGGGTGTCAACATCGGTGTTGCCGGAATGTTGCAGGGCATCGCAGGGGATAGCTTCAGCAATATTTGCTTATCTAATATTTCCCTCAGTGTCAGATCCATGAATCCATGGAATTGTTCACTTGTCGAAGGATATTCAAACTCTGTGTCACCTGAGATATGTGAGCAACTGAGAACTAGTCCTGGGCCTGGACAAGTGTGCTATGATGGTAATAGCTATCCAGCTGTGGCAGCACAACCACCGTCGCCTCAGAAGTCAAGTGCTAGCCGACTGGTAAATCCTTTCCTATCCATAAGTTGGTTTCTCTGAAGGTAACCTTTGAGTACATCACTACTTGATGCATTTGCTTACATTTTTGCCCAGCCGTTTTGTTATTGTTCTTTACAGATCACTGTCATGTACTCATTTTATTCCGAGGCCTTTTTGTTGGGCATGCAGGTACTGGCTATTACTAATATGTAATAAATATGTTTGGCTTGATGAACAAAAAAGCTACTAGTATAATCATTTTCTGTTCAAGTATGTCCATTTCTGTCCTAGATTATCCTTGTAATATCTGGGCCTTGACCTCAAATGTATCTACCATCTCTCTTGATGTCTCCATTCAAACAAAAGCTGCAGGCTTAGATAAATAACTTTTGTGATGGTGGCTTATTTGAAAATTGATGATTAATCTGTTTAAGCATAGTAAAATTCTTACATATTGGATGAATACCCAATATAATAGTAACACATAAACCTCATGGTTGTTAAATCCGAATTGGACCCAAAGTAAGCAAGCTACAGATAGCAGAACCGTTTTTCATTTTCTCAGAGCTGCCGCAGTCACTATTCTAGTTTTAACACATAAACCTCATGGTTGTTAAATCCAAATTGGACCCAAAGTAAGCAAGCTACAGATAGCAGAACCGTTTTTCATTTTCTCAGAGCTGCCGCAGTCACTATTCTAGTTTTATTCGATTTTTTTGTCACTTCTTTGAAAGGTAAACTGGTATGATTGCCTTTCCCACATTATCATCACCCCATGAAAGTGCATCAGGTAGAATTATCGCGTATATGTGTGTCATCTTTCAACTTTTGAGGGCATATGTGCACTATATTTTGCTCTCTCATGGCGTCGTGAACATAACCGAGAAGGGAACACGTTCAGATAGTTGAAGGGCTGAAATGAAACACAGTTGCAGCAAATGAAATAGCTCCAGGGGCTGCTGCGCAACTTTTTCACCCCCAAATCCTCCATTGCTCCTGCTGAGCCTGGTTACATTACATGGGGCAGCATCTTGCGGTTTGCATCCACCAGTGACGATCAGCTTGATCAGAGACCAGGCACACGCATTCCTTGCTATGCGTTCTGATCTTAATTAGGCGTGCAGTGACATGGAAGCCGACGAGCAGGAGCTCCGGTTACACGGATTTGCTTCGGCCAGCATTTCCAAGATGATGCTTTTTGTTGACGAGGTAATTGCCAACGTCGACTGGACGCCGGAGAACCTCGCGGTGGCGCTAGACGTGCACGCCTGCATCTCGGACGCGCCGGCATCGTCTCGTGATCAGGCAAGCTCCATGGCGCAGCTGATCTTCATGTCCAGATACGGCGCCACCGCCGCCAATCGCGCCGGCCTGGCCACCTGGAGGTCGAGGCTGGCTGCAGCGATAAACCGCGCGATGAGGATCCTCTCGGTGGACTACTACGGCGACGGTGGCTCGTGCAGTGCTCCACTGGGCAGCGAGGTGCACGCCGTGACGCGGTACACCATGGATTTCGTCAGGCTGCTCTGGAGGAACTCGGGCCTGGCCAGCTCCATGCTGGCGGACGGCGGCGGCTCCGACGTGCTCTCGCTGGCGAGCGGCGCTGATGCGGCGCTGGGAGTTCTCGCTTGCCTCGGCGTCCATGTCGCTCCCCGACGCCGCCCTGCGGTGTGCGTGTTCTTGCTCAACAACTACGACGTCATGGGCTCATGGCCGAGGCGTTCCCGGACTCCGGGCTCCATTCCAAGACAAGATCGCCTGGTGCGTGGAGCGTTACACGGCCTGGGCGCCCGTGCTGTCCTGCTTGCACAACAGCACAAGTCCGCGGCGCGGCGCTCGTCGCCGCCGGCCGAGCTGGCCGATTTCACGAGGCGGTTCCAGCGAGCCTACGGCGCTCAGAAGCTGTGGCTGTTGGAATTAACGGCACTTCTACTAGGTTTAATTTAATCTATAAAAGATCACTCAATAAAGAGAAGTTCAAAAAGAACTTAGCCAACAAAGAGAAGTTCAATTTGGACTTTATTTCACAAAGAGAAGTTCAAATTGAATTCTGCCAATAAAGATAAACCCAACTTGATTTCTACTTAACAAAGAGAAGTTCAATTTGAACCTTGCTAATAAAGAGAGGTTCAACTTGAACTCTACCTCAGAATAAATGCAACAAAGCAAGAGCTCAAATTGAGTTTGTCCTAGATTAGAGGACTCTAAAACTAACCAGATGTTGTTCTTGATCTAAACATGTATAACCCTTACACGCTTAAATAAAAGCAACTCAGAAATACATGAATAGAAAACAACAAACGTACCTATCACCCGATGAAGAAGCCGTGATTGAACTATTGATGAAGAAGCTGCGGCAGCGAGTAGACGCGCAAAGCGCTTCCCAAAAACCTTATTCGTCCTTTCCCGGTGTAGGATCTCAAGGACGATGGTTTCGGAGACCTACTCTCTCGATCGCCGATGCACGTCAGCGACGGGATGGAACTCCTATCTCTAATGGCTCAGAAGCAAGACGAGGCAAACTCTAATCTCTATCTAGACTAGTGGCGAGAGCGTACCCAAAATTTTTAGGGCAACTTCTCAAACTACTAGCCTCTTTTGAGATAGAGTTGAGAGAGTTAATTCCTAAAGGAAGATAGGGTCCCTTTATATAGGAAGAGAGTTCCCCATCTCAACCTCAATTAGCAATATGGGATTATTGCTAATTGGGCTTCGTGGGCCTTTGAGATTTTTAGGAATAATTATGTGGGCTCAAATGTTAATAGCCCATATAATTCTAACAATCCCCCACCAAATCTCAAAGGCTCACAGAGATTTGCTTCATCCAACCACTGTTTGATATACCAGTTTTTCAATAGAGACTGTTAAGTTGAACTTCTATCTAGAACTTTAAGCTATACTTATCCACAAATTGGACAATGGACAATACCTTGAATTGCAAGTTTTCTGCAGATAAGTTTCACATAAAGTCCAAACTGATACTTGGCCATTAATAGGTTATTCCTCGGGTGGAGCATATAAGTCATATCTCCTTGGTCCTTTCATGAGCTTATTAGAGAATACCCAGGTCTCATAGACTGCGACTAACAGTCGGGCTCATATAGGTGTGTTCATTCAAGGATGCCCTGTAGGTCAGCTCCTTCGCTAGTTAAAGCCAACAGAACACATTAAGGCTATAGCCAACCTGCCTTACAGATTTGAGAGTTTAGCATCTTATCTGGAGTGGGTTAAATATATATACTCTCCTACAGTTGTCCCACAGCTCGTTTCCCCAGATCCTAATTCACGGGATCTCCGATCACATAGGGTGGGTGAACACTATGGTTAACTCATGTGGGTCTCATACCCAACTCCCTAGATGTATTTTCTATCACATTCCGTGATAGCCCTTTAGTAAAAGGATCTGCTATTACTCTGGAGTTTCTCAATTTTCTGACAGATTTAAGACGTCTTTTCACATGTCTTGAGGACTTCAAATTATCCTTAGAACTTCCAACCTTGGCAATCACAGTTTGATTGTCACAATTTACAAGGATAGCTGGTATCGGTTTTCCAATCACAGGTAAGTCCATCAAGAGATCACGCAGCCATTCTGCCTCAACAGTAGCTGTATCTAATGCTGTGAGTTCTGCTTCCATAGTTGACCATGTCAGTATGGTCTGTTTGCAGGACCTCCATGAAACAGCACCACCACCAAAAGTGAATACATATCCACTTGTCGCCTTAATCTCATCAGCATCAGATATCCAGTTTGAATCACTATATCCCTCTAGTACGGCTGGGTACCCGGTATAGTGAAGGCCATAATTTATAGTACCTAGTAAGTAGCGCATAACTCGCTCAAGAGCTCGCCAATGATCATCACTTGGATTAGACGTAAACCGACTCAATTTGCTTATAGCAAATGTGATGTCAGGCCTTGTTGCACTAGCTAGGTACATAAGTGATCCGATGATCTGAGAATATCTCAGTTGATCTTTAGCAAATCCTTGATTTTTACGAAGAGTCACACTGGGATCATATGGTGTTGGAGATGGCTTACTATCCATATAGCCAAAACGGCTCAAGATTTTCTCCACATAATGGGATTGCAATAGAGTAATCACATCCTCTCCTCTGATAAGCCTTATGTTTAAGATTACATCAGCCTCTCCCAGATCTTTCATATCAAAGTTTTGTGATAAGAAAGACTTGACCTCGTTGATAATACCAATGTTTGACCCAAAGATCAATATGTCATCAACATATAGGCATAATATAACTCCTTCACCCCCACCATAGCGGTGATACACACATTTATCAGCTTCATTCACTGCAAAGCCTGCAGATTGTAAAGTTCTGTCGAACTTTTCATGCCATTGCTTAGGTGCTTGTTTTAGACCATACAAAGATTTCAATAACTTACATACTTTGCCCTCTTGACCTTTTACTACAAATCCCTCAGGCTGTTCCATATAAATCTCCTCATCTAGATCTCCATTAAGAAAAGCTGTCTTAACGTCCGTCTGATGAACGAGAAGACCATATGAAACAGCCAAGGAAAGTAGTACTCGGATAGTGGTCAATCTAGCAACAGATGCATAAGTATCAAAGAAATCTTCTCCTTCCTTTTGGGTATAACCCTTGGCCACAAGCCGTGCCTTATACTTTTCAATAGTACCATCAGGCCTAAGCTTCTTCTTAAACACCCATTTACAACCTACAGGTTTACAACCATAGGGACGATCCACTACTTCCCAAGTCCCATTTGCGAGAATGGAATCCATTTCACTACGGATTGCATCTTTCCAATAGTCTACATCCAGAGATGCATATGCCTCTGAAATAGACAAGGGAGTATCATCCACAAGGTATATAGTGAAATCATCACCAAAGGATTTAGCTATCCTTTGTCTCTTGCTCCTTCTTAGAGCTTCACTGTCATCCTCCTCATGATATTGATCATGTGTTTGTTCTAAGTGTTTGGCTGATATGTTAGGAGTTATGGTAGATGTGTTATGCATATCTTTCATAGGAAATATTTCCTCAAAGAAGATTGCATCTCGAGACTCAAATATTATATCAACAGGCATGTCAGATACTTCAGATTTGACTACTAAAAATCTATAAGCAGAGCTATGATGAGCATATCCTAGGAAGATACAATCCATTGTCTTAGGTCCAAGCTTGCGTCTTTTAGTAATTGGCACATTTACTTTTGCCAAACACCCCCAAGTACGCAAATATGAAAGTGATGGTTTTCTTCCTTTCCATATTTCATATGGAGTTTTCTCCTTATTCTTGCTCGGAACTCTATTTAATACATGACACGAGGTTAATATTGCCTCCCCCCACCATGTCTTGGATAGTCCCGCAGTATCTAACATGACATTGACCAAGTCAGTCAGTGTACGGTTTTTCCTCTCGGCTATCCTATTTGACTCTGGTGAATAGGGAGGTGTCCTTTCATGTATAATCCCATGTTCCGCACAGAATAAGTCAAATTCATTAGAGATATACTCACCACCACGATCTGATCTAAGCCTCTTGATCTTCCTATCTAGTTGATTTTCAACCTCTGCCTTATAAATTTTAAAGTAGTCTAGAGCCTCATCTTTTGTTTTCAAAAGATATATGTAGCAATATCTAGACGCGTCATCAATCAAAGTCATGAAATATCTTTTTCCACCCTTTGTCAACACACCATTCATCTCAGAAAGATCTGAATGTATAAGTTCTAGTGGTGTCAAACTCCTTTCTTGTACTATCTTATGAGCCTTACTGTCGGCGTTCTCTACCGCCGGCAAGTAATATTTCTACGATCGCGTGTCAGGACACCGGATGGTGGCTCAAGAGACACAGGAAATTATACTGGTTTGGGCCTCCGGAGAGTAATACCCTACGTCCAGTGCGAACCGGTTTCTCGAGTCCAAGTCTGTAGTAGGGGTTACAAACCATCGGGAGTGTTGTGTGTGTGTGCACGAGTGTTCTCTCCATGTCCCCATCGATCTTCCCTCGATCCCCTTTTATAGCCGCAAGGGGAATAAGGAAAGGGAGGGGTAAAAAAGAAGGAATTACAAAGTGATTTACAGCGCCGGGGTTTGTTGCCGTCGCCGTGCGTCCCAGGCCATACACGGCGAATAGTTGTTCACTGTTGTAGTTGGTGTTGACGGAATGGACGTTCCATTTGACCCAGAGTCGGCGGCGTCCGAGTGGTTGGTGTAGGCGGCCTCCCGGGTGTGTCCCCGAGTGGTTCTCGGGTCGCGGTTGACTCGCACTGTGCCTCCTTGGACTCCAGGTGTCATTGCTTGAGCAGGCGAGCTTCCTTTTCCCGGGACTGTAGTGTCCCTATTCGGAGGAGACGGGCGTCCCTATGGCTGCCGTGGCGATGGACAGGCGCCCATCCTATTCTGACATGGCAGGCATCAGGTGGGTACGGCCCGGAGTGGGCAAAAGCGGGGGGCGGCGCCGAGTGATCCAGTCGGGCGAGGCGGAGACTCGTCGGGCGAGCGGATCTTCTTGGAGGCTGCTTGGTCACGAAGGAGCGATCCAGTCGGGCGAGACGAAGACTGGTCGGGCGAGGCAGAGACTCGTCGGGCAGGCCCAGAGCAACTCAGACGAGGCGGGTCTGTTTGATTCGGGGGGTTAGTTTTTGTTTTCGACGGGTTGTTTGATGACGTGTCGTTGATTTGGGGGTCGGTCGATCAACCCTGGCCTAGACCCTCGTCAGTAGCCCCCGAGCCTGGGTGGAAGTTAGGGACTCGTACCCAGGTTCAGTCGCTGCGAGGGAGCGTTGAGCCGTGGTTCTTCTGGTGGGTTGCGCGCGAGCGCACCCGCCGGGTGTAGCCCCTGAGCCTTGGGAAGAGTGGATACTCTTGTTAAGACTTTGAAGCTAATGGAATCGAGTAGTTTGTCTTGGAGGTTGTCGGGGCTGTGAAGGATTCGGGCATTAGTTGGGAAGGTGATTTGTTGGGCCGGAGCCCTACTCGACCGTTGGTGGGCCGAGAGCGGAGGCGTCGGCCCGCTTCGCACCGCGTGGAGGAGGGGCGCGCCTTTTGAGGCCGTCAGTTGAAGCGACGGGCGCATGTTGCCGCCGTGCTGATGGTGGGCCCGCGCATTTAATGCCGCCACCCCGCTCCGCGCCTCCTTCCCTTTTATTGCCTTGTGCCGCGGCTGCCTAGGGTTTATCGCACCCCCCAGCACTTTCGCCTTCCGCTGCGCTTTTGTCCTCCTTGCCGTCGCCGCGCTCGTCCTCTCGCGTTTTCTACCGCCGCGCTCGCATCCCGCCGCCGCCGCCGCGCTCGAATCCTTCCTCCGAGCTGCACTTTCCTCCTCTAGCGGATCCGCCATGTCGAACTGGGTGCGCTCTTCCATGACCCTGGCACAGTTGGAGGGGCTCGTGAAGGGAGGAATGCTCCCGCCACTGACGGAGGCCAAGGAGTGGATCAAGCCAGGGTTGGAGGACTTTCCCCGGCCGTCGCTCGGGTACATCGTCTCCTTTGTCGCCTTCCACGAGCGTGGGTTCTCCGTTCCCGCGGGGAGGTTCATCCGGGCGGTGCTGGTCGAGTACGGGCTGGAGCTTCATCACCTCAACCCGAATGGGATCCAGCAGATGGCGACATTCGTGGCACTGTGTGAGGGCTACCTGGGGATGGAGGCCCATTGGGACCTCTTCAGGTATTTCTTCAAGTTCGTGTTGCAGACCGACGGCGATAACACTCCTGCGACGATCGGGTGCGCCTCGCTGAGGATGAAGCAGGGGATGTCGGACGACTACATCCCGGGCTCTCTTGTGAGCTCGAACAAGGGATGGCACCCCAGGTGGTTCTACCTCAAGAACGACCCCAAGCACCCCCTTCCCGAGTACACCGGGAAGTGGTTCCAGAAGGCGCCCGAGAAGTGGTCGTATGGGCCCGAGAAGAAGGACTGGGAGAGGCTCCTCAGGAATGCATGGAAGGCTCTCGGCCGGCTCCGGGCCCAGGATGTGTCCACTGCGGAGGTCATCGGCGGGTACCTCTGAGAGGGATTGTGCCGCTGAGGCGACGTGGCCTCCATATGTGGGAGATGACCCCAGACAAGACCCCCTTCGTGGGGACGGTGACGGCGGAGCCCCTTCCCTCGGCTGCCGAAGTGCGGCGCCGGGTGGCGGCAGCGGTAGGGAAGGCTCAACTTGAGTACCTGCCGCCCCGTCTTCTACCGATGCCTCCGAACGCCGCCACCACGGCCATCGTGAGGATTCTGTCGCCTGTCTCGAATCTGACTTTGAGTTCCTTTTCACCTTTCTAACTCTGAGTTCTTCAGGTGAAGGGCAACAACATCACCTTCTCCCGGGCGCCACTTCCCGAAGATAGGGCGGTGAACCGCGCTGCCGCCGAGAAGAACAAGAAGAAAAAGGAGCGCCGGGAGCGATGGAAGCAACGCGAGGTGGCCAAGAGGTCAAGGAACGCCGATCGGGCCAAGAGGAGGAGACTAGGCGACGATGTCTCCGAGGATGAGGATCCTGAAAGTGCATCTAGGCCCTCAAGTGGATTTTGGTGAATTGAGTGACAAAACAATTAAAGTACTAACTTGTTTGTTTAAGTGCATGAGCAGGGATCTATTCTTGTAGTTCATTTACAGTTAACATGCTCATGATATATACATGGTTATTAATCAAAGCAAGCAAGTATGATCCCAAGATTCTAGATTATTAAAGATGGCATGTCTTTGGTATTCATGATGGAGACATGGTTTTATGATTGATATATGGTCTCTAATTGCTTAAGAAGGACTGTCATTGAAATATTGGGATGATAGTTTCAATGAAGTATGTTTGGATTATTATTGGTCTCATGTCATGGATGCTCTTTGGACAAGACATGAGACATTATCACTATAATGAAGATGGAGATTTATGGATCAGCTAAGAAAAGAAGAAGAATACATAGGATTGGATATTGCAAGGCTTCATGTGTGTATGATAAAATGACATGAGCATATATGTTATATATATTGGTCTACAATTGGAAGCTTGCAATTATGTGGGATATTCTTTATCAATCAAGAACAAGCATTTGAAGAATCCTTCAAATGGAATTTATTCAATGGCAAAGCAAAGCAAACTTGATGATGCAAGGGTAAGTGGTGAAGAAACAAATCGAGATGACTAGAGCGAGGGACTAAGCAAGCTAAGGTGCAAATTGTTCGAAGTATCATATCCAAGTCTCATCAAGAGAAGCAATGCAATGCATATACATGTTATGATTGATAAAGAGAGTGACCTAAGGATTAAAGTGAATTCAAATATAAGTTATGGAAAATCCTAAGTCACTAGCTCAAGGTGGATATGCTCAGTTGAAGATACAATGTTGAGAAGCCCTCAAAGAAGTGATTGATCAAGTATTGGCATGATCATTGACATACAAGCTCAAGTGGTTGAATTATGATTTATCTTATGTCTTGAGTATAGGTATGAGAGGGATGCAACATTGGTTGAATGACAATCTCCAAAAGTGCTCAAGTGAACCCATGTGAGTCTAACCATGAGAGTTTCTAACTTAGTGTGGGTTCCCTGGCAAAACCGGTGGAACCGGTTTTGGAAACTGGTGAAACCAGTTTATGTGGCCTGAATGTCTAACGGCTAGTTGGTTTGAAATCCGGTGAAACCGGTTTTGGCAACCGGTGGAACCGGTTTTCTCTGACAGAAAAACGGCTAGTTTTTGGAGGGATGAGTATTTATACCCATGAGCTCCTCTTGGAGGGGTTGCTGGTTCTTTTGCGTCCCTAACATTTTCCTGAGGCCAGCTGAGCTCTCCCCAACCTCTCTTTGTGAGATTTGAGCAATCCTTGTGAGATTCTTAAGTTGGGTTGAGAGAGTGACTTGTGTGTGAGCATTGGAGAGCAATCCAATCCCTTGAGCACTTGTGGTTTCGTCAATCAGCTGTTGAAGCATTTGTTACTCTTGGAGGTTCTTCCTCCTAGACGGCTAGGCATTGCCCGGTGAGCTTCCGAAGTGTGTGGTGAGCCACGGGATCGTTTGTGAAGGTTTCACCTCGCCTCCGCAAGGGAAGAGGTCACTTAGTGGAAGGAGGAGATGGCTTGACCTTGGGTGGTCGTATAAGCTTCCTCAACGGAGAGTAGGATTCACCGTGCCTTGGTGGCTGCTTGGTGCGAGCGGTGAATCCGAACTTCGGGAGAAAAATCTCTTTGTCTCTTGGTTTGAGCTCTTTCCTCTTTTGTCATTTCTAGCATATTACTTATGCTTCTGCTACGATCTACTTTGGTGTGTTGACCTGTGTGCAGGAGCTTCATTTGAACACTTGGAAACATCCCTGTAAGCTTCACACCATTTGTGGTTTGTGCTAGAATTCGTAGAGGGGAATTATACTTGTTAGTGCAATCTGTGTAGGAACCGGTTTTACCGGTTTGGGAAACCGGTAATACCGGTTTTGGTGCTGACAGTTGGAATTAGTTTTTGTAATTTACAGATTCGCCTATTCACCCCTCCCCTCTAGTCGACATCAAGGTCCTTTCAATTGGTATCAGAGCTTGGCTTCACATCCCAGCTTAACCGCCGTGAAGAAAAGATGTCGATTGAGGTACATTTTGAGCCACTTGAGCTTGATGGCTCAAACTATGCTTCTTGATATATGGGACATCGTCTCTAGCAAAAGGGAAATTTGTAAAGACGCCCATCTCATTTGGTCTCTCATCACGAAGATTTTCGAAGATTTTGAAAGTGATGATGAGGAGCAAGAAGTCATGGAGTCACCTGAGAAATGCTCATCTACATCAACAATATCTTGTGAGTCTCAGGTGACCTCATCTATGGAGCAAGAGAGCAACAATGAGCAAAACATAGTTCCTGTGCAGGAACCGGTTTTACTGGTTTGCAACCCCGGTTTTACCGGTTCTGCCAGGGAGCCCATGTGCAGCTCTGCTCAAGGCACAAGCGACGACTCAAGCAAAGCCTCCACGTCAACATGTTCATCCTCCAGTGATGAAAGCATCATGTGCTTGATGGCCAAGAAGAAGAAGCAGAAGAAGACCAAGAAAGGCAAAGGTCAAATTGATGGGAGACTAAGTTCTTTGACCAAAGAACTAGAGGCTCTCAAATCATCACATGCCTCCTTGGTCAGTAAGTATGAAATCTTGTTAAAGGATTATGCTTGTGCTACTGATTTATCTACTTGTGTAGCATCCTTAGAATAAGAAAAACAAATGCTAAGTGCTCAACTCGAGAAGCTCACTAGTGAGCATATGAAATCGCAAGGCACTCACAAGGAACTTGAATATTCCCATGAGATGCTTGTTGATTCATATGCTCTGCTAGAAACATCTAATGAGGTCATGATTACATCGGTAAAGTATCTTGAACCTCATACACACACATGCACATGCTCTCACATCAATTCTACCTTATTATGTGAAAAACCGTGTTGCTCCCAAGCAACCAAATCTTGTGGTGAGCATGTTTTTGTAGAGTCTTGTGATGATCTCCTTGCTGAAAAATTGGAAGACATGAAGCAAGAGAGAGAAAAGATCAAGAATAACTTGGTCAAGGTTAAGGGAAAGGGCCAAGTGCAACCTTCTCAAGATAACCGTGAAAATATGGTGAATAAGCTTGAGAAGGGATCAATGGTCACTGGTTCAATCCCTAAGCATGACAAGCAAGTCAACAAGAACAAGACTCAAGAAATGAGGAAAAAGGGACTTGATCACATACAATGCTTCGAATGCTCAAACATGGGGCATTACGCATCCATGTGCCCTACCAAGCTTAAAAGTAAGGGAAAGAAGCAAAGAGGATCCAAGAAGAGGGCATGCTACAAATGTAAGAAAGTTGGACACTTGATTGATGCATGTCCTTTGAAAAAGGTGGAGCTGCCTGTGCAAAACCGGTTTAACCGGTTACAGGAACCGGTAAAACCGGTTCTGCCTGAGGCAGTGCATCAACTCCACAAGAAGAGTGATCAAGCCAAGTCTGTAAAAGAAAAGGCTAGCAAGATGCAAGAGATCAAGAAAAAGAGCAAATCATCATCAAGCAAGATCAAAAGCCGCATTTGCTATGTTTGTCGCTCAAAGGGGCATATGGGTAAGGATTGTCCAAATGGTAATGCTCCAAAATCTGATCTTGTCCATTATGATTTTGCTGAGCTTGGAAAGGACAAAGCTGGCACTTATGCTACTAGAGTGATTAGTTCACCTCAAACTAGCATAAGAGCTATTTGGGTTCCCAAGTCTCTTGTCACTAACCTTAAAGGATCCAACATGGCTTGGGTACCTAAAAGCACTTGCTAGACCTGCAGGGGAAAAGAGATGCATTGGGTTTTGGCAAATGAATCAATATATGTGAACTTCTCCAACTTGCCAAAGCATCACCAAATCAGCTATATCATTTCCAATGACATCTCGGTAGCATGCTTTAATTGGTTGACTTATACATATTCTTCTGTGAAAACAAGCATATCATCTTTGGTTATGGATGCTTGGATATGTCTAAGTCTCTTATCTCCACTATTTGTTCCCCGTATGCCATAAGATTCTTTTATTGGCTCTCTAGTAGAGCATATTACTTTGAAGTGCAGGAACATAAGAAATCAATGAAGAAAAAAATTCTTGGATCTTATAAAGCTACATTTCCACTAATATGGAGGCTGCCAGGAAAAACCGGTTTAACCGGTTTGGGAAACCGGTTTCACCGGTTTGACCCAGTGTACACTTAATCTCCGATTGACTCCAGATCTTCCGATGCGAAGGTCTGGTAGGCTCGGATTCGCACCAGAAGTTCCGGACAGGAGTACCAGAATTTCCGGCAGAGGTTTAACTGTTCGGATTCATCTAAAGTGGAATATTGTAAGAAATTCTTTTAGCACTTCAATGGCATACAAATTCATATGCTATCTTTGTGGTAGTAAGTTTTCTTGGCACCATTTCAATAAATGCAATTTATTTATGTGCCGGGACCAAATTGTGAAATAAACTCCTCAAACCCATTAAATTAAACAAGTGCATGTGACAAGTGATTCAAACACTTGATGCACCTATTGAGGGGGAGTTCATTCTACAATTTGTGTCCTTAAGACTAACGATTTCTTTTAGTGATCTTGTAGTCTCATGTGTGAGAGTTTGTCTCTCTTTGAAGCAAGCTATGTCTTTTGTCCAAAAATGGTAAAATTGTATCTATCTCTTACTTAGGCAATGAATTCTTCTCAATAAATAGTTGCTTGCCATAATATAGATTAAATCCCTTTGCTTGGCTTTGTGACAAGATTGATGCATATGAGCTTGCCTTTCCATCCATATACATATGTGCATCAAGAAAAAGGAATCTAACCTATATTGTGGAGTTTCATCTTTTATTGATCCATTATGCCTCTCCAATTCAAAGGTCACTAAATGATGAAAATAGGTCTTATGCTATTTAATACATTTCTCTTCTATGATACATATAAAGAGAAAAGGCATTCGTTTATATTGATAATGCACAAGCCCTTTTGACATGAATCTTCACCATTGTGAAGAAAGGATTAGCTAGAGGCCAAGGTATGTGTCTTTAACTCATGTTTTACATTGAGCATCTAGGCCTCATAATCCATGCTGGTGTGTGCATTCTTGCATGTAACTCTCTCAAGTCACGTTCTTTGTACCTATTGGATGTTTAGAAAATTCCTTCTTTAAAATTGACTAGGTGTCAAATGTTCCATAAAAACGGTGAAAGGAATATGCTAAACATTCTAATATGGTCCTTGACTTGACTTGGTTGCATGCTTGTGTGACATAGGATAGAGTTTGAAAAATCCAACTAGCATGATAGGACTTGTGTGTTTTTGAAAAATATTTGGTTCTTGGTCTTTGTGACCTAATCGATCTGTTTGTGACTATTGTTGCCCTTGATTGATTGATGGCTAGTCACAAATGGTGAGATTTTCCTCAAGTCCATAAAATTCTTTATCTTTCCCAACTCCCTTGGAAGAATCAAGGAGGTTTGTTGAATGTTGGAAAATCTCAATCTATCTATGCTAAATCTAGTTCCTGATGCAATCCTAAGCTTATCCATCTCATCAAATCAGGATTCAAGAGTAAAGGAAATCAAAATCAACTTTTCTGGTTTTTTGGCAAAAACCGATTTCACCGGTTTGGCAAACCGGTTTCATCAGTTTTGGCCGGGTCCACACAATCTTATCTCTTTACCACATGAAGTTACCCCTTCACCCCCATTCTCACCACAACATACCCAGGCCCGACCCCTCTCTCTTTCTCCTGCTCCTTTGGCGACCGTACCCTCTCCCATGGCGATTTGAAGGTCCCAAGCAAGAGAAGCTCGGACCCTTTGATTCTTGAGGAGATATTGGTGGTCTAGGTCGGTTTCACCGGATTGGAAACCGCTTTGGATTCAAAAGCTCATGCGGCCTAGGTATTCCGAGGTATAAAATCTTTCCATCACCCCATCTATCTCCTCGTTGAATATCTGTTGAAACCCTTCAAGGAATCATGTCCTAGTATACTCAGGAAGCTATCCCTTGACTGGTTTTGGATTTTGTGGACTACATTTTGAGGATGAGCATTTTTAAGTATCATATGTTCCCATAGCCCAATCTATCTCCTCAATGTATATCTGTTGAAACCCTTCAAGATATCATGTCCTAGTATGCCCAGGAAGCTACCCCATGAATGGCTTTGGATTTGGTGGGCTACATTTTGAACATGGGCAATTTAGGGTTCTGCCCCCAAGAACCGATATTACCGGTTTCAGGAACCGATTTCACCGGTTCATGCTGGGTAACCCTACCTCATCCATATTCAACGTGTAATCCTCTCTTAAGATTGTAGGATTTTATTCATGGATATAATCAGTGGTTCCTACATTTCTTTAGCCAATTCATCTTGCTCAGCTAGATCTATCTATGAACCATGTGCTAGGTCAGTTAATGGAGAGATATGTCTTGTGAACATGGATTTTAAGTTCTGTTAATCATATCTTTCAAATCCATCTTTTATCCACGATTTAGACCTGCTCCTTGTGCTCTGTGCAAAACCGGTTTCACCGGTTCTGCACAGAGCTGCTGTCATCTGTCAATAAAATTCCATCTTGTGATCTTTTTATCTCCAAATCAATCCTGTGTCCTGATCTTTATGTTCACATCATTTTTGACCAGGAGATTCACACTTACGAGAGGAGAAAAAAAGAAATGGCTGATGATCAAGGTGGCTCTGGATCGGCAGGCATGCATATTGATGATGATCCTCTTAGGCGCAATCTGAGGCCTAGGAAGAAGAGAGCTGCTTCTAGAGATATAGAAGATGTTCATGAGGATGCTATTAACACATCTAGTGATGATGATGAGGGTAGTGATGAGAACTATCGAGTTGAGCATCGTCATGACAAAGGGGTAGCTGTTGAGAGCAGCGAAGAAGATGAGGAAGGTGCAAATGGCAGTGATGAGGAAGAAAGAGGTGCTGGTGAGGAAGAGGAAGAAGAGGAGGAAGATGATGAGATGGCTATGCCTGAAATCAGAAAACCTGTTGCTCGAAGAAGAGGAGAAAATTACCTTCTAGGTGAAATGACTGATGTGGCTAGGCAAAAGAGGAGAGAAAATTACATTGGCACACCTAAGACAGCCACGGACTACAGGTTTCACACTATATTCCACCAGGATTACTATTCTAGTGCTATCATTGGGAAAAAGGGTCACATAGAGGCCGAGTCAAAGTGGATTGACTGGGACTACATGGCGAGATTTGATGATCCTATTTTCAATGAGATCATTGAGGTGGTTGGCAACACTAGAATCAAACGGATCATGAACTTCAAGTGTTCTTGGAATAAAAAAATCATTGCTCAGTTCTATGCCACACTATATGTTGAGGAGGGAGTTAGTGTGAGGAGGATGCATTGGAGGACAGAAGGGAAACCATATAGTATATCTTTTGCTGCCTTTTCCAGAATATTTGGACTTAGAGAAGAAGATGCATCCTTTCCCATGTTACATAGAGCCGATGGTCCAATGCCCCCTAAGGACATGAAGTTTATGTATCCAAGGACCGAGCAAGGTAACTTTGGGAAGGTAAAGGGTCTCTACACCTATTATCATGTCTTGAACAACTTGTTTAGATTGACCCTTACACCTAGAGGAGGAAATCAAACAGAAGTGTCAAATTATGCTCGTGATTTGCTTGCTGCCATGAGACCTCCTGGGGTTAACTTCAGTATTGGGGAGTATTTGTGGGAGGAAATCAGGAATATTTCAGAAAGTCCCAAAAGCTTTGTGGTTTTGCTCCCTATGTGATGTACTTGATTGAGAAGACCACCAAGAGGGAGTTCATAAAGGACACAAAACATGAAGCACTGAGGCTAAAGCCTGCCAAGAAGACCAGGGTCCCATCTTCTAACAGATATGGGGAAGGAGGAGCAGATCCGCAGCAGCAGCAGCAGCAGGAGCCTGCTGGCCAGCCAGAAACCGGTTTTACCAGTTCTAGAAACCGGTTAAACCGGTTTGAGTCTGACCAGCGGCAGTCATCTTCATCCCGCTCTAGTGAGAAGCCTTCATCCCCAATTTGATGCATCTTGAGATTCTTCACTGGAATTTGCAAGAACCAAAGAGATATCTTGGTTGAGCAGCAGAGGGTGAGAAGAGAGACCAAGAAGGATAGGGACATGATGAAGAGGTTGTATAATGCACAAAATATTTCGCCTCCAAGATCACCTATCTCTCCAGAGCGTGAGGAGCTTGAGATCCTTTCTCTTGATGACATGGTGGCCACCTATCAGTCGAGTGGTTATTTTCAGCCACTCCAGCACCATTTTGGATATGGTGCATATCAGCCACCTCCACCTCCACCTGCACCTGGCATGACTGGTATGAACTTCCCTGGAGCCTCATCGTCTGCAGCACCACCTCCTCCTCCTACACATGGTGAAGATCATGCTTCTAGGGCAGCAGCAGCTCTCTTTGGTCCTCCTGCTGGTCCTTCTTCTGGTATTTGACTTGATCTACACCTTTCAGCTCTTAGATTCTGTCCTTCCATCTAATTTTACTCATTTTAGGAACTCCGTTTTGGCAAGAAGACTCTCCAAGCCACAACGGTGATGGACAGTGATGTTCAGGAAACCGGTGAAACCGGTTCTACACAGTCAGTACACAAACAAAGCCAATCATCACTCAAACATGTATATCACACTAGCAAAGGATAACTTAATTGAAATACAGGTTCATTACACACAGTAGCACTCAATCAAGTTCCTCAAGTCCACAAAGGATAAAGATTCGATAGATTTGAATTATTACATCAAAGTTTCTGCAACACATGGGTCTGGACAGCACATATGATCTTTTTTGAGTTTTGTGATATGCATGTCATTTTTATTCCTATATGTTGATATTGTTTATATTAGTATATTGTTGGATCCATGCAAGCTTAGATTTAGGGGGAGCTCCCATGTTTTTCTCTTATATGTGCATTTGGCAGTTGAGGCCGAATTTTTGAAATTTCATTCAAAGCACATATTAAGGGGAGCTCATATCTGATCTGAGATTTCATTAATGTTTATTCATTTTATCTGTGAGCTTTAATCGGGTTGTCATCAATCACCAAAAAGGGGGAGATTGAAAGTGCATCTAGGCCCTCAAGTGGATTTTGGTGAATTGAGTGACAAAACGATTAAAGGACTAACTTGTTTGTTTAAGTGCATGAGCAGGGATCTATTCTTGTAGTTCATTTACAGTTAACATGCTCATGATATATACATGGTTATTAATCAAAGCAAGCAAGTATGATAACAAGATTCTAGATAATTAAAGATGGAATGTCTTTGGTATTCATGATGGAGACATGGTTTTATGATTGATATATGGTCTCTAATTGCTTAAGAAGGACTGTCATTGAAATATTGGGATGATAGTTTCAATGAAGTATGTTCGGATTATTATTGGTCTCATGTCATGGATGCTCTTTGGACAAGACATGAGACATTATCACTATAATGAAGATGGAGATTTATGGATCAGCTAAAAGAAGAAGAATACATAGGATTGGATATTGCAAGGCTTCATGTGTGTATGATAAAATGACATGAGCATATATGTTATATATATTGGTCTACAATTGGAAGCTTGCAATTATGTGGGATATTCTTTTTATCAATCAAGAACAAGCATTTGAAGAATCTTTCAAATGGAATTTATTCAATGGCAAAGCAAAGCTAACTTGATGATGCAAGGGTAAGTGGTGAAGAAACAAATCGAGATGACTAGAGCGAGGGACTAAGCAAGCTATGGTGCAAATTGCTAAGGTGAAGTATCTAGTGTCCGGGGTGTGTTCGAAGTATCATATCCAAGTCTCATCAAGAGAAGCAATGCAATGCATATACATGTTATGATTGATAAAGAGAGTGGCCTAAGGATTAAAGTGAATTCAAATATAAGTTATGGAAAATTCTAAGTCACTAGCTCAAGGTGGATATGCTCAGTTGAAGATACAATGTTGAGAAGCCCTCAAAGAAGTGATTGATCAAGTATTGGCATGATCATTGACATACAAGCTCAAGTGGTTGAATTATGATTTATCTTATGTCTTGAGTATAGGTATGCCGTACTATCAAGAGGGATGCAACATTGGTTGAATGACAATCTCCAAAAGTGCTCAAGTGAACCCATGTGAGTCTAACCATGAGAGTTTCTAACTTAGTGTGGGTTCCCTGGCAAAATCGGTGGAACCGGTTTTGGAAACCGGTGAAACCAGTTTATGTGGCCTGAATGTCTAACAGCTAGTTGGTTTGAAATCCGGTGAAACCGGTTTTGGCAACCGGTAGAACCGGTTTTCTCTGATAGAAAAACGGCTAGTTTTTGGAGGGATGGGTATTTATACCCATGAGCTCCTCTTGGAGGGGTTGCTGGTTCTTTTGCGTCCCTAACATTTTCCTGAGGCCAGCTGAGCTCTCCCCAACCTCTCTTTGTGAGATTTGAGCAATCCTTGTGAGATTCTTAAGTTGGGTTGAGAGAGTGACTTGTGTGTGAGCATTGGAGAGCAATCCAATCCCTTGAGCACTTGTGGTTTCGTCAATCAGCTGTTGAAGCATTTTTTACTCTTGGAGGTTCTTCCTCCTAGACGGCTAGTGTCGGATGTTTGGACCCGGCAGTCCACACAGGGTAGCCTACGTGGTTGATTTGTTGAGGGACAGATCGAGGATCAGAAGCCGATGGTAACACAAGACGCAAGGATTGAACAGGTTCGGGCCGTCGAGATGACGTAATACCCTACGTCCTGTGTTGGGGGTGATTGTATTGCTGTGTATGAAGTTCCTGAAGGATCTCCGTAGTTGGGTTCTGTCCTAGGTTATGGATTGTAATCGTAGATGTCTTGTTCTGGAGGGGGGTCTCAAGGCGCCTTATATAGTCCGGCTGCCTTGAGTTACAAGTCGGCTAGAGATCGTAACCTACCCGAAATACAAGGATGCGATCCTATAACGATTACAGATATCTTTCCCTATAATTCCGGCTAGTTTATCTTGATCTCCGAGCTTCTTGCGGGATACGCCGCCTGCTTCCTTGCCGCGCGCGCCGTCGCACCCATCCAGCTCGTCCGACTGGTGGGCCACCTAGTCTGACAAGCCGGCCCGATAGCACTCGGATTGGGCCGCCCCTTGCTGGTTGGGCCAATCCGCCTTCTGGGTACCCCTGGGGGTCTACCCCCGACAAGCCCCCGAGTAGTACGTGGTTGAGAGACAAGTCGGTGAGGTCGTGCTGTCTGATGAGCGTCGAGCCTGCTGCAGTTGGAAGCGAAACCGCGTGATACTGGAGAGAAAAGAGCCGTCTGCAACGGATGCGCCGCGAGGTGCGTCCGTTGGCCGTAGCCCCCGAGCCTTGAAGCGATTCCGAAGGAATCGGTCCAAGGGTTAGTAGCCTTCTTCTGAGGTCACCGAATGATCAACGGATGCGCCGCGAGGTGCGTCCGTTGGCCGTAGCCCCCGAGCCTTGAAGCGATTCCGAAGGAATCGGTCCAAGGGTTAGTCAAAGAGCGTCTGGCTAAACCATCCGGCGTTAATTTCGGCGTCCAGCCCCCGAGTGTGAGGGCCGGCGGAATCCTGAGAGACACGCCGAGTGGTCGTCCCGGCGTCAGCCCCCGAGCGTGAGGGCTGAGCACGCCGAGTAGTCGTCCCGGCGCCAGCCCCCGAGCGTGAGGGCTGAGCACGCCGAGTAGTCGTCCCGGCGCCAGCCCCCGAGCGTGAGGGCTGAGCACGCCGAGTAGTCGTCCCGGCGCCAGCCCCCGAGCGTGAGGGCTGAGCACGCCGAGTAGTCTCCCATACCCTGCAACAAAGTAGAAATTCGAGAGGAGAAGGCATTCGGCGATATAAATATTAATGAACTCCGCTTCCTGCTTTTAAGTCTTTTAATTTTCCCGGGCAGTTAGCCTGTTACGTTTATGCACCTGATCCCCGATAGCCGTAGTCCATAGCGCAGGGAGCTGGGCCGCGTGCACGCGTAGGAGCGTAGGCGTACGGAAGAGCCGAGGTTTCACGGTTTAAGGCGTGTGCTCCCCGAGTACTTTAGCAACCCATTTTAAAGCTCACGGAATTGACGAAGTTAATCGATTGATACTTATCTTGGCGAAAGGTTCGAGTCCTGGAGGATTCCTTCTCTGTCAGGTATGCCAAAGGAGAGGCAGGCCAAACGGTGTCGTATCTGAGATGCGGCGTCAGGAATAGTGTTCCCGTGATTGCACAGGGCGCTCCCGTGGTCAAGTGGATCCAAAGGCGATAAGGGTGACCTGTGCATTTCGGGTTGAAGGGGAGACACGTGGCGCGGAGTCCGCGCTCGTCATTGTGGAGGAAACCTCTTGCCCTCCGGTGACTAGGGGCTATAAATACCCGCCGGGGAGCCTGAGCTGCTACCCAAGAGCGAATAGATATAGGATCCTTGCGATCAACATGCCGGAGGCTCGTTGTTGGGTTCATCCACCGGGGAGAGTTCATGGAGTCGCATTGTATGGTGCTAGAAGAGTGCTTGCGAAGGACCTGAGGCGTTGATCAGCGTGTGAGTGCTGTCCCGTTCACCCCCGCATTCCCATGTGACGAGGGCCATGTGGGGTGAAATGCTTTGTAGAGCAAGGGATAGCCGAAGGCATTCGCTATCAACCCTCCGCCGGCGCTGTCCCGTAAACGGCTGCAGTGGTGCTACAAGAGAGCTTGCGAGGAGCTCATGTGAACCAAGCTTGCTCCGGATGTAGCACTAGGCGCAGGGACGAGTGCCCCAGGCCGTCATCTTGGCGGTCGATGTGTTTGATGTTTGTAACCGGCGCAAGTCCGGCTCCGTTGTAACTGTATTTCCTGCAAAAGGATTGCATTTTTAGTCTGTCGCAATTTGTTTGCAGCGTCAGTTCCCGAGCGTTTCGGGGCTGATCGAGCCGCGTGGCACGCTGCTTTTGATGTGGCGCCAGCCCCCGAGTCCGAGTGCCGGTCGAACCTTAGCGGTACGCCTTCAGTTCTGCAGTGTTGGCTTCCGAGTGGTTCGGAGCCAATCGAGCCCGAGAGGCGCACTGACTTAACTATGGCGCCAGCCCCCGAGTAGGAGCGCTGTTCGAGCCATAGCGGTGCACCACTTGATCTGCAGTGTCGGCACCCGAGTGGTTCGAGGCCAATCGAGCCCGAGAGGCACACTGTCTTCAATGCGGCGTCAGCCCCCGAGCGTGAGAGCTGTTCGAGCCTTAGCGGCACACCACTGGGTTTGCAGTGTTGGCTCCCGAGTAGTTCGGGGCCAATCAAGCCCGAGGGGCACACTGGCTTTGTTACGGCGCCAGCCCCCGAGCGTGGGATCTGTTCGAGCCTTAGCGGCACGCCGACTTCTTTGTTTTGCTCGAGTGCTTTGGAGTCGTTTTTTACCGTTGACGCCCGGCGTGTAACGGAAGGCGAAGCGCCCAACGGCTCTTTTTACCGTTTCGCCCGCCCCCGCTAATCGCGTTATCTCGCAGTAATTTCGGGCATCAAGGCACGCTATAAAGGGTGAGGGTTAGACCCGGAGGGAAATCTTCCCATTCCCAGATCCGTCCTCCCTGTTCTTCGCTTTTCATCCCGCCGCCACCAAAGCTCCCATTGCTCATCAATCCGCTGTGCGATCTTAACCACCACGGGGAGCGCAGTCTCGCTGATGCGATCGAAGACCCCTGCCGTTAGATCCATGGCGGGGAGGAAGAAGCTCACTGGCGTCCCCAAGTCTGACAAGATCCCCTCCCCTGTCCTCGCATGGGTGCGGGGGAAGGTGACCACAGGGATGCTGGAGGAGATGGTGGAGCGGAGTATCCTCCCGCCTCAGGCTGTAGCGGAGTGGCGGCCGAGCGCCGGAGAGGTGTTCCCGTCGGAGAACTCCGGCGAGTTGGTCCTTTTCAAGCCTTTCTTCGAGGTGGGACTCGGCTTGCCTACGGGGACGTTCTTCCGAGGGCTGCTGCATTACTACGGGATCGAGGCCATCAACCTCAACCCCAACTCCATCATGGCGATCTCGGTCTTCATCCACCTCTGCGAGGCGTATCTGGGGATCTCTCCCCATTTCAACTTGTGGAGGTATTTGTACTGGCTGAAGCCCCAGCCAAGTGAGGAGAAGATGGTGGTGGTTGGAGGCGCTGGATTTATGCTGCGTCAAGGGCGGAAGGACGAGTACTTCGATATCGCCCTCAACACCTCCAACAAAGGATGGAAAGCCGAGTGGTTCTATGTCGGGAACCACGAGCCGGCGATCCCCTGCCACACTGGAGAGCGGCCGAAGGTTAGAGATTGCTGGAATGAACTTCCTGACGCCTCCGAGATGGATGAGGTGGACGAGCTCCTTGTGTTGATCAAGGAGCTAAAGGATCAAGGCTTGACGGCGATTGGTGTCGCCTGCAACTTCAGCAGGCGGCTGATCCAGCCGATCCAGGAGCGGAAGCACCCGAGCTACGAGTACTCGGGCCGGGATGATCCCACCCGGGTTGCCGACCGCACCGTGAGCAAGGAAGAGATGAAGGCGCGCGTGGGCGGGTTCTTCCTCGACCACGTGTCGGAGAAGGACCAGCCGCGTCCTTTTTCACTGAAGAGGCCTCCACCACCGGTAAGTTGCCATTCCGAGTGCTTTTTGAATGTTCTTTCTTGACGTAATTTCTGGTTTCGTCCGTTGGCCATCTGATTTTGCGTCTTCTCTTGCGCAGGATCGAGTCTTTGAATACTTCTCTGCTGCCCCACTTCCAGAAGACTTCCCGAGGAAAGTGATTCTGGAGGAAGCGCCTCCGGCTGCTCAGGGCGGCACTCGGGCAGAGGGGGCGGTTGATCCGCCTGCTCCCCGTATATGGGCACCGAGTGACACGGAGGGCTCTCTGAGTCCTTCGGATGAGGAGGTGGTGGAGGACCGTCCGCGGAAGCGCCGGGCGGCTGTGGCGAAAAGGAATAATCGCGGAGGCGGCGTTTCCAAGCGGGCGGCGGCCGTTGACGGCGGGACGGCCGACGACTCGGCCACATTGTCGGATGAAGCGCCCTCCATCCGGGATGCAGTGGCGGGTACGCTGCCGCCGCCCCCCAAGCGGCGGCGCACGAAGAAGGTGGCGGCGAAGAAATCGGACGCGCAGCCGGCTCAGCGGCCGACTGCGGGTTCTGACGCCGATGTTGATGAGCCGGGACATCCTTCCCCGGCCGTCATGGAGGAAGAGGAGAAGGACGAGGCGGTGCCCGACGATGTGTTCCAAGAGCAGGAGCACGCCCGGGCCATGGGCGTCTCGGTGGAGGAGAGGCGGCGCAGGGTGGCGGAGACGCTTGTGCAAGCCACGGCGGATGCAAGGCCAGTCTCCGATTTGGGGACTAGGCCAATCCTCATGGCGGCTTCGGCGCAGCGGCGTCCTAAGCTCCCTGTCTTCTGGCCCCGAGTCGCGGTGGCGAAGAGTACTCGGTGAGTTGTCGGTCTTCGCGTTTCTTCTTGTTATCATTTATCTCCGAGTTCTTGTTTTAACTTCCGAGTGCTTTTTTGCAGCAAAGCCTCCGATCTTGATGGTGAGGCGGCCAGCGGGAAGGCTCCTTCAACTCATGCCCCGCAAGGCCCGAGTGCTCCCCCGGCCGCACCTGCAGGCCAGTCATCCTCGGGTGCTACGCCCGAGGTGATGAACTCGGCCGATGGGCCGGGAGCGGCGCAGACGGCGGAGGTCCCAGTCAGGCCTGACCCGGAGGTGGTGGGTGCCGGCGGCTGACGACGATACGGCGATTACTCCAAGTGTCACTGGGGATCCTGACGTGGACACGGTGATCCAGTCTTCGCCCGTAGGCGCGGGCGACATTGCTCGGGGAGAAGCCCAGGAGGAGGATCTACCGAAGCAGTCGGACACCTCGGGGACCATCACTGTCCCCGGGGTTGACGCCATGGCGGAGAAGGAAGGCTCGGTGATCGCCGAACTTCAGATTGCTGTCGACCACGCCCAGCGCCTTGCAGCGGTTAGATTCCTCCCCTGTCTTGTTGATCTTTTCTTTTTCTTTATTGGTTTTCTGAGTTCTTTGCCTTTTCGGACGGTTGTAGAAATTGGCTACGCTCCGGCAGTCGCGCCTTGCGCAGACTCAGGACGCGGAGTCGGCTCTCCGACGTGCGGCGAAGGCGGAAGCAGAGCTCAAACGGGTCAAGCGTCAGCGTGACGCTGCCAAGAAGAGCTTGAACGACGCTATTGTGGAGCATCGACAGTCTTCATCGTAAGGCTCTCTCCTTGTAGTTCCCGAGTAGTTGCTGAACTGTGGGACTTTACCGTGTTGTTTTCATCCTGACCGAGTGCTTCCTCCTTTGCAGAGAAGGGGATGGAGAGGGACCGTTACATCAACGAGCTGAAGGAGCTGCGATTTGCGAACGCAACTCTGCAGCAGTCGGAGGAGGTGATGGCGGGCAAGCTGAAGCAGGAGCAGGACTTCCGGAAAGGTGCGGACATGACGATGCTCCAGGCCATGTATACAATTCAGAATAACTCTCAAATCATAACAGGCTTGGAGCAAGATCTGACATTGGCGCATCTGGCCCTGACGGAGGTCAACGAGGCGGTGAGGGACCTGCTGGACTCCGTGGCCCCGGAGGAGGGTGAGCCGACTGCCTTAGTCGCGCGTCTTCAAGCTGCGCCAATCCGCATCACCGAGCTGATCAAGGAATCGGCCGTTGTGTGTGCGAACGACGCCTTGCGCGTGTTCGGACACTATACCCGCGGATTGATCTTGCGCCGGTTGGCGATGGGGTGGCGGCGGATGCCACGACGGAGCAGGTTGATGCGGCGATGGCTGAAACTCGCCCAATCGCCGAGAAAGTTGGCGAGGCTCTCAAGTTCAAGTAGAGTCCTGTATTCTGTAGCAGAGTGATGTAAACTTTTGTATATACAAGTATTCAGAAACAAGTAAAACAAGAATGTTGGATACTTTGTTTTATGTCTTAATGTTGCCCGAGTAGCTTTTGGCTGAAATGTGCTTTTCCCTTTGCTTCACTTATCCTAAGTTCATAACGTCGAGAGCAGATCCCGTGCACGTGTAGCAGGCTTAGGCGTCGTTCCAGGCCCAGTTACACAGCATTTAGTTAAGAGCTACTCGGGAACGGAGTGATTCCGAGAGGTTTTGCAAGGAGAACAAATATACGAAGAAAAAGACATATACTGTTGAGGCCATAATACCAGGGTACCCGACCTCGAGGATTGCCGACTACCGACTCCAAGACTACCAAGACTCCGAACAAGACACGATGGCCTGATCGCAGAAGGGAAGCCCGAAGACAGTTAGAGTCCTACTAGGTTTAGGTCTGTTTTGTCTTGTAAGGCACGTCTCCCTAGATATAAATAGCGGGGGTCCTGTGCGTAGAGGGTATGTTCCATTGATTTGCAATCTTAGGCAATCCACCCGAGGGTACTTGTTACGCATTGTAATCTGTACTCGACGAAATAATACAAGCAGCAACTGGACGTAGGGTTGTTACTCGATCTCGAGGGCCCGAACCAGTATAAAAATCCCGTGTCTTTCTATTCATCACCGTGATCAATCTTCGCACAAAGCGGGGTGTCTGCCGGACAAATATCTGACGAGTACAACCTCGACAGAGGCGCGCCAGGTAGGGGCCCTTGCGTGAAGAAAGATCATGCCGATCGTCAACAGAGTCTAGATCGCCGACGCGTCGAGTTCCTCGATGCCCTACATGCCCAGTTCAGTCAAGTCGGGAGCAATCGGGAGTTCTGCTTCCGCTTCCGATCTCTACGCTCACCGCCATCTAGTGCCTGCACGGGAGATCCGCTTCGGAGATCTCGTGTTCGAGCACCATGGCGACTACGAGCTCAAGTTGACAGGGATCCACGATCCCGATCTCACATGCGCCGGTCGGGAAGTTTTCGCCACCTTCACGGAGCCAACTCCTGAAGACATTGCAGATCGCACTGCGCAGTTGGATCTCGACTACAGTGGATCTAGCAATGGGTCAGAACAATCTGAAGACCGCCGCATCCATGTGCTAAACGCAAACGGGACAGAGGCCGTTGCCGAGTCGTCTAGCTCGCGTCGACCCGTGCCTCCTCCACGTTTGAGCAACGCACCGACACTTCAAACGGCTAAAACCCGTACACAGCAGGTTGTATCCTCATTGGCTCCCCGAGATCTCAACAACAATTTCTGGGCCGTCGAACAGGACAATCTGCAGATCCGAACCCTCTTGGAGACCATGGAAGCAATGGCCGAAGGGACTCCGATGGCCACCATAGCCAAGAAGGCTCGGGAAGCAGCGGACAAGGCCAAAGAGTGCATCGAAGCCGCCGCTGCCGCACCACCAGCTCCGTCAAACAGACCACGTGAACCACAGCTGGTTCGGTCTCGATCTGTTAACGGACGACCATACTATCGCCCACATGAGGGGCGCGACATGAGGCCACAACTCGAGCGCAATCGTCGCACTCGTGACGCTCGGGAAACTCTCAATCACAATCGAGATTACCGAGCACGTGAGGGTTACTATCGGTCCCATCAAGATTCACCGCCACGTGACTCCCGACCAGGAACGGGGGGATGCCTTGCGTACTCCCCAGCCCTGCGCAAGGTCAGGTGGCCCGAAAAGTTTCGTCCTACTAACATCGAGAAGTATGACGGAACAACCAACCCCCGCGAGTGGATTCAGATCTATTCCACGATCATCGACGCCACCGGGGGTGACGACTATGTCAAAGCCAACTACTTGCCGACTGCTCTGCAGGGATCAGCCCGTACGTGGCTCATGAACCTGCCCGAGGCCAGCATCAAGTCATGGGCTCATCTCCGGGAGACGTTTGAAGCCAATTTCCAAGGCACCTATAAACGCCCCGGACACGAGGGAGATCTGCTCAACTGTGTGCAGAAGCCTGGAGAATCCCTCTGGGACTACATCCGCAGGTTCAGCGACACCCGTAACACCATCCCCGACATGGTGGATGATCGGGTGATTGTAGCCTTCAATCAAGGTTGCAAAGACGAGCGAACGGCGGAGGAACTTGCCAAGAAGAACCCGAAGACGGTGGCAGAGCTATACGGGATCCTGGAAGAAACCGCCAAGATGGCGGACGCCCGAGCACGGGTTCACGGAAAGCCCGAACAAAGCCAGCCAGCCGGGGAAGGCAAGAAGAAAATAAACACAAGAACAAGAAGCGCAAGACCGAGGGTGACGAAGTCATGGCCGTGGACAACAAGCCCCCGTACAGGCGTCAAGGCAAACCGGAGAACCTCCCGATGTACTGCCCGATTCACCGATCCACGAAGCATCACTTCGTAGACTGCACGGTGTACAAGAAGCAGAAGCAGGAGGAGGAGAGCCAGAAGCAGGGGGCTCCACGTGACCAGGCAGCTCACAACCCTCGCGCGCAAACTACATGGATTGTGATGATGAGCTAGATCTCCCCGAAGATCTAGAGGTCGCTACAATTTTCGGTGGCTGTTCAACCCGAACCTCCAAATCCCAGCTCAAGATGGTCGAGAGGCAGATAAACAGCGCCGAGCCCTGCAAGCAACTCTTGAGGTGGTCAGAAATCCCGATCACGTTCGATCAAAGGGATCATCCCGAGACGCTTTACGACGGGCCGCTACTCCCACTGTGCATCAAGCCATGGATCGGGCCCCGCAAGATCGGGCGAACCCTGATCGACAGTGGGAGCGCCCTCAACCTCCTGTTTGTCAACGCTTTTGACGAACTTGGGATCCCAAGAAGGTCCTTGTCTCCCGTTGAGAAACCTTTCTATGGGGTCATACCAGGCATTCAAGCCTTTCCCTTGGGGAGGATC
>CM014271.1:66992596-67010161 GCA_004135705.1 Alloteropsis semialata | reverse complement strand
GGTTCTGGTTCAGGCGGAGTCGGCGCAACGTCCGGAGTAGATCCGATCTGGGCGGCCGCGATGGGATCGACCGCCCCGATCGCATCTGGAGAGTAGTCGGCGTCCATGCGTTCGCCGAGTGCTTGCTGGTAGGCGACCCCGCTGTTCCTGAGCCCCAGCGGGAATCGTGTCGGCGAGGCGATGCTCTGACGAGCAGATTCGGTGAGTTCGATGCATTCACCGATGGAAGCGATGGCGTGGTCCATGTCCGCCTCGAACTGGCGTTGGCGTGCAGCCCATCGGCGCCTTCGCTCCTCGGGCGTCTGCTGCACCCTGCGTGGCGGAGGCGGAGTGGACGAAGCAGTCGGCGGTATAGGAGAAAGCGTGTTCCCCTCGGATGGCGGGAGAACGACGCTGGTCGTCGCGGTCGCCGAGTTGTTGGCGATGGCTGGCGACGGAGCGGTGATGGTGACGATCCCGTCTGGCGTAGCGTCAAGTCGCGGCGCTGTCTCCTCCGGGGTGGCGTCACGGGTGAAGGAGAGCTCTCCCTCGGGTCCGGCGGTGAAGACCATGGACCCGAAGAAGAACATGGCCCCCTCAGCGATGGAAATCTTCACGGATGCCGGCGTGATGACGGCGGAAGTGGATGCCATCGAGCTTGCAGATTGATCTCGTCGATCAACCCCTACCTGGCGCGCCAACTGTCGGATGTTTGGACCCGGCAGTCCACACAGGGTAGCCTACGTGGTTGATTTGTTGAGGGACAGATCGAGGATCAGAAGCCGATGGTAACACAAGACGCAAGGATTGAACAGGTTCGGGCCGTCGAGATGACGTAATACCCTACGTCCTGTGTTGGGGTGATTGTATTGCTGTGTATGAAGTTCCTGAAGGATCTCCGTAGTTGGGTTCTGTCCTAGGTTGAAGTTCGTGTTCTGGAGGGGGGTCTCAAGGCACCTTATATAGTCCGGCTGCCTTGAGTTACAAGTCGGCTAGAGATCGTAACCTACCCGAAATACAAGGATTCGATCCTATAACGATTACAGATATCTTTCCCTATAATTCCGGCTAGTTTATCTTGATCTCCGAGCTTTCTTGCGGGATACGCCGCCTGCTTCCTTGCCGCGCGCGCCGTCGCGCCCATCCGGCTCGTCCGACTGGTGGGCCTCCGACTGGTGGGCCACCCAGTCTGACAAGCCGGCCCGATAGCACTCGGATTGGGCCGCCCCTTGCTGGTTGGGCCAATCCGCCTTCTGGGTACCCCTGGGGGTCTACCCCCGACAGCTAGGCGTTGCCCGGTGAGCTACCGAAGTGTGTGGTGAGCCACGGGATCGTTTGTGAAGGTTTCACCTCGCCTCCGCAAGGGAAGAGGTCACTTAGTGGAAGGAGGAGATAGCTTGACCTTGGGTGGTCGTATAAGCTTCCTCAACAGAGAGTAGGATTCACCGTGCCTTGGTGGCTGCTTGGTGCGAGCGGTGAATCCGAACTTCGGGAGAAAAATCTCTTTGTCTCTTGGTTTGAGCTCTTTCCTTATTTTGTCATTTCTAGCATATTACTTGTGCTTCCGCTACGATCTACTTTGGTGTGTTGAGCTGTGTGCAGGAGCTTCATTGGAACACTTGGAAACATCCCTGGAAGCTTCACACCATTTGTGGTTTGTGCTAGAATTCGTAGAGGGAATTATACTTGTTAGTGCAATCTGTGTAGGAACCGGTTTTACCGGTTTGGGAAACCGGTAATACCGGTTTTGGTGCTGATAGTTGGAATTAGTTTTTGTAATTTGCAGATTCGCCTATTCACCCCCCCTCTAGTCGACATCAAGGTCCTTTCAGATCTGAGTCAGAGCCCGCGGAGGGGGACTCGGAGGAGGAGGATGACGAGGATGAGAGGGACAGGAGTGTGCCCTCTGCTAAGGATGGCAACGGGTACAAATTATCCGCGTGCCCGTGGGCAAAAACCCTATAGGGTGAGGATACAGGCACCAGGCTATGCCCACGGGCATAGATGCGGGTTTGTATTTAAACCCAACAGATAAAAAATCACGGGCATAGAAAAGTCATGCCCGTGCCCGTGAACCCGTTCTAGTGTCTGACGTATGGACCCTATGCACACATATATAAGGAAAACAACTAGGGTTTTCCTCCCTCTCATTTCTTTCCTCCCCACCCGGCAGCCGCACCACAACATCTCCATCTCCCCGCCGCCGCCCCGTGCCCCTACTCCCTCGCGGAGCCGAGCGCCCGAGGCTTATGAGCTGAGTGCCGCAGGCCGCAGCCCACAGGCAGGCATCACGCCCTTCTCCCATCTGTTGGGGGCCACGCATCGAAGGCCTACCTCACCAGATTCGCTCGAGTGCATGATGCCAAGATCCGCTCAAGAGCTCACCACGCCGGGAGCAAGGTGCCCCAAGGGGCCATCTGTTTCTCTGCCTCACTGCCTCTATAGCTGCCGCACGCCAGCAATTGCCCCAAGGCCATCTGCCTCGTTCCCCTATGCCCAACCGGATTTTAATCTGTGCTACTGGTGGTCAAATTAGTGCTTAGATCCATTCGTTTGAATGCTTTGGTTTGTTTATTTTGACCTTGGAATTCCAAATCTGAAGCCGACACATCAGATGCTCTTAGCATTTGTTTTGTTTTGTGTCAATGCAAATAATCCAATGTACAAAATTTTTTCTTCACCAAAGTATCAGAATCTTTGTTTCTGAAGCTTTTTCTATTGTGTTTGTTGCGGTTTTTTCCTCATCCGGGCGTTTCGTGTCCAATAGACGGGCGCGCCCGCGGCACAATTTATCCACGGGCGGCGGGCACGGGTGAAGATGCTCGCCCGTGGCGGGATGCGGGCACGGGCGCGGGTGTCAGGATATGCCCGCAGGTGTGGATTTGAAAACCCTCTATCCGCGGATAATGCGCTCGTTGCCATCCCTACCCTCTGTGGAGCCTGGGGCAGTCATGGCAGCGTCGTCCCTGCCTTCGGCACGGGAGCCGAGGCCCGGCGGGAGCGAGAGGTCGTCACAGCCGGGCGTAGAGAGGAGCGGGGGTTCTCGGTCGGGCCGATCTCACCGGTCCGCCGGGCACAGCCAATGCGAGCGGCGTGACTGTACGCCCCCGCCCGTCCGCCGTGTGTCCGAGGAGCCGAAGGATTCCCGTCGGAGCGCGGCCCCCCTCTCGTCGGGATAGGAGCCGTGACCCGTCGGAGCGTGTCCCCTCGGGCGGTTTGCCGCCCAGGGGGTCACGCTCTCCAAGGAGGCCCTCCCCACGAGAGGACAGGCGCCCGCCGTCGGCTCCTTCAGCGGCGAGGGCGCCTGGTGGAGGGCAAGACGCCCCTCCGATGCCCCCTCCGGCCGGGCAGGTGAGCCCCGTTGGGGGCAGCCACTCGTCGGCACCTCCTGTGGGGGAGAGGCGGACTCCCTCCGTCCCAGCGAAGGCCGCAGTGGAGGGATCAGGCCCTTCCTAGGTTGAGGGAGGAGGTCCGACCGGTCGGGCGGCGCCCCACTCGGGTGGGGGTGCCGACACCCCGCAGGCGGTTTCCATCCCGACGACGCTGTCGGGGACCAAGAGGCCATCGCCCTCATCGGACTTGACGCCGACGAGCGTCAAGCGGTCCCGAGCCGTGTTAGCGAGGTAAGTCGTGTTCTGCCTTTTCCGAGTAGTTCCTGTGTTTGTGATCGATTTCTTCCTTAGTCGGGTTTCCTGATCTTTGTTGTTCCAGTCGGGCCAACAAACCGCTCGAGGTGGCGCCCCAGAAGAAGCTGCGCCGGGCGGCACCGGATGCTGATGCCTCGTCCACCATGCCAACACAGCCTTCAAGGCCCTCGGTCGAGCGGACCGAGGGGACCACTCGGAGGGAGACGCCCTCCCTAGAGGAGGAGACCCCGCAGGGCAGTGGTGATAGCCTGGGAGGGGTGCTCCCGGCGGACCTGGATGTCGCGCAAACTGTCCCCACGGAGGAGGACCTCGCGGTGTACCAGGCGGAGCTGGAGCAACAGCTGGTGGGGCTGATTCTCCCTGCCCCTCGAGAGGTGGCGAGCTGTCCCGGGGCAGGGGAAGTCCCTCTGCTTTGCGACGTTGCCCTAGCCGGTGCCGGGGAAATCGCCGCTGGGTCAGACGGTCGCGGGGCCGCTTCCCCTCCGGAGACCGCGGCCGATCCCGAGAGGACCGAGGCGGGGGCGTCCGGGGCCCTCTCGATTGCCACCACTCCGCCAGCGGCGGCTGCTGGTGCCCCCAAGACCGCCTCCAGGGGGGTTCCATCAGAAGTCATCGCGCTCGAGGACTCGTCGGAGGATAGCCCTCAGAGAGTCGATGGTCGCTCCACCGGGGGGCCGAGCTCGGAGCCCGTGAGGCCATTGAGTCCCTTGAGGGGGATCCCGGACTCCTTCACCGACACCCCGGTTCTGATGATGATGGACCACAACTTCAGGGCCCTCGTATCCATTGAGGATGACCCGAACCTGCCGTGCGAGGGCTGGCTGAGATGGGTCGACCGCCAAGACTCGGGGCGTATCCTCTTCGATCTTGACGACGGATCGGAGATGGGGCAGTGCGAGACTCTTGCGGAGGGCCTTCGTAACGTGAAGGAGACCTTCGAGAAGATGATTATCAAGCCCGCTCGGGTGAGTTTCGGGTTTCTTCATTCTCCTTCCAGTGTTGAGGTGGCGCCGCTTTGGCAGTGTCTCACTGCATTACCCCTGCCTTTTTATTTCCTAGTGTAGGAAATCATGAAGCGCAACTCGGACAAATCCCAGTTTCTTCATCGGGAAGCCGGGCTATGGCATGCTGTCGACAAGATGAAGGCAAAGAAGGCGGAGCTTGAGGCTCAGCTGGCCGCGGCCCAGCTGGCTGGGGCAGAGGCGCTCACCCGCACCGAGGAGGAGAAGGTCGCCCTCGAGGCGAGGGTGGCTGAGGCTGAGAAGAGGGCGGCCGAGTCGCAGACGGCAGCCGAGGCCGCGGGCCGAGAGAGGGAGGCCGCAGTTCGGGAGAACGAAGGCCTGAAGGTGAAGGTGGCGGATCTTCAAAAGGATATCCAGGACGCCGCCATCGACATCAAGAAGGCCCACAACGAGGCGGTCGACCTGGCCGGGAAGCTTAAGGCCGCCGGTGATGAGGGGGCTCGCCTCGGGGAAGTAGCTCGGAAGCAAGAGGAGGAGATCATTGGTAAGTTGTCTTTCTGAGTTCTTTTAGTTGGCGAATTGTTCTTCCCTCCGTCTTCTGAGTGGTTGTTAGTTGCTTGACTTTGTTCGCTGGTACAGCCCTCCGAGCTCAGAAGGCCGACCTGCAAACCAAGCTGGAGGCGGAGCAAGGCGAGGTTGCCAAGGCCTTTGCCGCGAATCAGGAACTGGTGCAGCTTGGCCGTGACCTGAAGGAGTAGATGACGAGTATGTATCGTGTTTCCCCTCATCTTTCCCCTCGTCTTCTTTCCTTAGTGATGGCTCAACCGAAGAAATTCCTCCAGGGGTTGTCGAGGATCTCCGGAAGTCGAGGGAGACGGCCGAGCGGACTCAGAAGGCCTTTGAGGAGAAGGCTGAAGTCCACCAGGCCCTGGTTCAAGCCGTCGAGCGCCTGCTGGAGGAGCTCAGCGTTGGTGGCGGCCTGTCCCTGGTGGAGCGCTTTGCCCTCATTCCGAGAAGGACTCGGGAGCAGGCCTTAGAACTTTGGTGGAGCGTGGTGCGAAGGATCGTCGCCATGTTCCTGTCTCATTACCCGGGCATGGAGCGGGACTGCCTACGAGGTGGATGGGCCCCCGGCTACAAGGACCATGAGTACGACATGATTGAAGCCGAGTCCTCCTCCTTCGCTGATGAAATGGTCGCCGTCGCCCTGAGAGACCATGAGCTGTAAAAGAACAGCAGAATGCAGGGTGGCTTAGACATTTTATCTTGTAATGCAATGAACTTAATTTCCTTCGGAGGGCGTTCCCTTGTCAAGGGCTTGTTTTTGTTGAAACGTTTGTGCTCTTATCTGCTGCCTGCCATTTTTGTTTTCTCCCGCATGCTTTGGGACCATGAGTCTAGATGGTAAGGCTTAGGACCTTGTCGGCCTGACTCTGTTCCGTAGCCGCCGGGGCGTAAGAACTCGAGAGTTTGGGCTAGCATAGTCGCACAGTAGTGCCACTCGGACTCGCAGCCCCCGAGCAATTTTGGAAGGTAGCACAATGATAGGCAGCAGTTTTAAGTGTTGAAAGCAAAAACTAGTCGGAGCGGTTCCCTTATTGCTCTCGGGAGGAAAAAAGGGATCAGCCCGAGGGCTTGGATCTTGCCCGCAAGTCTAGCGCCGTAGCCGTGGGGGCGTAGGTACTTGGAGCTTGGATGGGCGCGATCACAAGGCCGCACAAGATGGTCCTTCTTTTTTCCCTTAAGTGCAAAAGTGTGCCGCTGATCGCATACGGGGGCGATCATTTGTTTGTCAGGGTATTAATTGCGAAAAAAAAGAGGGGCACCGTGCCCCGGGTGGAGCCCCCGAGCGGTGGGCGACCCTGCGCGGGGAGGGGTCACTCGCTGCTCAGTTTAGGGAGTTTGAAGGGTGCATTTCAGAAAACGACCACAGGCTTATAAAGTACTCGGAACGAAGTAGCACTTTTTATTATCATAAGCGAATGACAAAGTACAGATACTTTTAAGGGTAAAAGCGACGTAGCTGCTCTATGTTCCAAGCGTTGGAGAGAACTCGGCCGTCGGTGTCCTTGAGCTTGAAAGTTCCCGGACGGAGGACTTGGTCAACGATGTAAGGGCCTTTCCACGGCGGCGACAACTTGTGGCGGTCGCGGTTGCTCTGGACTCGTCGGAGGACCAGGTCGCCGACTTGAAACGCCCGGCTTCTGATGTTGTGGTCGTGGTACCGCCGCAAGGCTTGCTGGTACTTGGCCGAGTGGAGTAGGGCGACGCTGCGTGCTTCATCCATCTGGTCGATGGCGTCTTCTAGAGAGGCCTGGTTCCCCTCGTCGTCGTAGGCTCGAACCCTCAAGCTGCCGTAGTCGAGGTCCATCGGGAGGACCGCCTCGAACCCGTGAACCATGAAGAAAGGGGTGCAGCCGGTAGCCCGGCTCGGAGTGGTCCGCAAGCTCCAGATGACGGACGGGAGCTCTGCGACCCACCTTGCTCGAAACCTCTCGAGGCGCTTGAAGATTCGTGGCTTCAGCCCCTGCAGGATCATGCCATTCGCCCTTTCCACCTGTCCATTGGTTTTAGGATGGCTGACGGTGGCCCAATCCACTCGGATGTTGTAGGCGTCGCAGAAGTTGAGGAACTTCTTGCCTGTGAACTGGGTGCCATTGTCGGTGATGATCGTATTTGGGACTCCAAAATGGTGGACGATGTCGGTGAAGAATTGGACAGCTTCCTCCGAGCGGACCCTCTTGATAGGCCTTGCCTCGATCCACTTGGTGAACTTGTCGACGGCGACGAGGAGATGCGTGAAGCCCCCGGGCGTTTTCTTTAATGGCCCGACTAGATCCAATCCCCATACGGCAAAGGGCCAGGTGATGGGGATGGTCTGTAGTGCTTGCGCCGGGAGATGAGTTTGTCGTGCGTAGAATTGGCAACCTTCACAGCTGTGCACGATTTCCTTCGCGTTGGTGACGGCGGTCGGCCAATAAAAGCCTTGCCGGAAAGCTTTGCCGACGAGAGTTCTCGGCGCGGCGTGGCGTCCGCATGCGCCGGCGTGGATGTCCTTCAGTAACTCCTTCCCTTGATCGATAGAAATGCAACGCATCAGGACGCCAGAGGCTCCTCGCCTGTAGAGCTCTCCCTCGATGAGAGTAAATGACTTGGCCCAGCGTGCGATCCACCGAGCTTCAGTCTTGTCGAGAGGAAGCTTGCCTTGCACGATCCACTCGAGGAGCGGGAATCTCCAATCCGAGTCTTCGAGGTTGGGCTCCGATACTCCATCAATTTCCATCACTTCTGTTGCTTCTTGCGTCGGAAGCTCTGGTGGCTCGTCGTCGAGTCAGACGGATGGAGTGTACTGGTCCTTGGCGAAGACGCCATTGGGAACGGGCTTTCGGTTGGAGGCCGCCTTTGCGAGGGTGTCGGCCGCCTCGTTGTATCGTCGTAGGATGTGCTTGAGCTCGAGGCCGTGGAACTTGTCTTCCAGTTCGTGAACCGCCTAGCAGTACACAGCCATCTTGGGGTTGACACAGCTTGATTCTTTCATTACCTGATCGACGACTAGCTCTGAATCACCACGGATCTCGAGACGCCGTGTTCCCAGTTCGAGGGCGATGCGGAGCCCATTGATAAGGGCTTCATACTCGGCGGCGTTGTTGGAAGCCCGGAAGTGTAGTCGGACCATGTACTTCATGCGCACGCCCAGGGGCGAGACGAAGACAAGGCCGACGCCGGCTCCCTCCTTCATGAGTGATCCGTCGAAGTACATGACCCAGGTCTCGTGCTCGATGGAGGCCGGGGGATTTGGATCTCCGTCCACTCAGCGATGAAGTCAGCCAACGCCTGTGACTTGATGGCGCTTCACGGGGCGTAGGTGATATTCTTCCCCATCAGCTCAAGGGCCCACTTGGCTATCCTTCCTTCGGCTTCGGGGCTCTGGATCACCTCGCCGAGCGGGTACTTTGACACCACCGTGATGGGATGAGCGTCAAAGTAGTGCCTGAGCTTCCGTTTGGCGATGAGGACCGCGTAGACTAGCTTCTGGATCTAGGGGTATCGCACCTTGGTGTCGGACAGGACTTCGCTGATGAAGTATACTGGGCGCTGTACCTTCTGGACTTTCCCGAGTTCTTCGCGCTCGACGATGAGGGCGGCGCTTACCACCTGGGTGGTCGCCGCAATGTAAAGCAGCATGAATTCTGCCTCAGCCGGGGCTATCAGGATCGGCGGGCTTTTCAGCAATGTCTTGAGCGAGTCGAGGGCCTCTTGAGCCTCGGTGTTCCAGGTGAAGTTGTCCGACTTCTTTAACAGGCGATATAAGGGCAGGCTCCTCTCACCGAGTCGGGCGATGAAATGGCTGAGCGCGGCCTGGCATCCTGTGACACGCTGGACCTCTTTTACATTATGGATGGGCCCCATGTCAGTGATGGCAGAGATCTTCTCAGGATTGGCCTCGATGCCGAGTTCTGAGACGACAAAGCCGAGGAGCATGCCTCTCGGAACCCCAAAAACGCACTTTTTGGGGGTTAAGCTTTACCTTGTTTTGCCTGAGCTTCTCGAAGACGGCCGCAAGGTCTGGGACTAAGTCGCCGACGCGCTTGGACTTCACTACGATGTCGTCAACATATGCTTCAACCAGTCGACCGATGAGATCGCCAAAGACGCGACGCATGCATCTCTGGAACGTGGCACCCGCGTTTTTTAGACTGAATGGCATAGAAGAGTAGCAGAAAGTGCCGAAAGGCGTGATGAAAGACATCGTGAGTTGGTCGGCTAAACTCATTGCGATCTGATGGTAACCGAAGTAAGCATCGAGAAAGCAGAGGGTTTCACACCCAGCGGTGGAGTCGACCACCTGATCTATGCGAGGAAGAGGGAAGGGATCTTTTGGACATGCCTTGTTAAGGCCGGTATAGTCAACACACATCCTCTATTTTCCATTCTTCTTTTTTACAAGGACGGGGTTTGCTAACCACTCAGGGTGGTATACTTCCCTAATAAAGCCTGCGCTAAGGAGCTCCTTGATCTCCTCGCCGATGGCCTTGCACTTGTCCTTGTCGAAGCGTTGAAGCCTCTGTTTGACCGGTCGTGAGCCAGGCTTGACATTAAGTTTGTGCTCGGCGACCTCCCTTGGATTCCCCGGCATGTCCGAGGGCTTTCATGCAAACACGTCGAGGTTTGCTCGGAGGAAGTCGACGAGCGCGCTTCCCTATTTTGGATCGAGCTCGATCCCAATACGAAGGGTGCGGCCGTCGTTGGTGACGGTGACCTCCTTGACGTCTTTGGCCGGCTCAAAGGAGCAAGCGGCTCGCTTAGACGACTCAGGGATATCGAGGTCCCTGGGAGAAGGCTCTGCGGCGAGTTTCTCGGACCGGGTGAGTGCCTCCGTGAACTGGAAGCACTCGGTGTCACATGCGTACGCGTACTCAAAGGAAGTTCCCACCATAATGATGCCCTTGGGCCCGGGGATCTTCAGCTTGAGATACGTATAGTTCGGAACAGCCATGAACTTTGCGTACGCTGGCCTCCCGAGGATGGCATGATACGTGCCTGGGAATCCCACCAACTCGAAAGTGAGGGACTCCCTCCGGAAGTTACGCGGGGTCCCGAAGGTGACGGGCAGGTCGATCTGCCCGAGGTGTATCGCGTCCGCACCGGGAACGACTTCGTGGAAAGACGCCGTGGACGGTCGCGGCCGGGATCGCGGGATCCCCATTTCATCAAGAGTTTCGGCGTAGAAGATGTTGAGGCCGCTTCCCCCATCCGTCAGCACCTTATGGATGCGCTTTGTGCCGAAAAGGGGAGCGACAACGAGCGGGTATCTCCCCGGCTGCGAGACGTGGTCGGGGTGATCGGAGCGATCGAAAGTGATCCGGGCCTCCGAACACTTGAGGTAGGAGGGCACCACGGGCTCCGTGCTACAGACCTTCCGTCGAATCAGCTTTTCCGTGCGCCTTGAAGGGCAGGCCGCGGACCCTCCAAAGATCATCATGACAGCGCCGTCTTCCCTTGGGTATTCGTTGTCGTCGTCGTTCGGGCCCCTGGCTCCATCTTTGGCCGCCTCGGGGGTTTTCTTCTTTAGAGTCCCAGCGAGGAAACTCTTCATGAGCTTACAATCTTTCAAGGCATGCTTGACGGGGCCCTCGTGATTGGTGCACGGGGCCTCGAGGAGCTTCTCGAAGTGGTCCTTTGGCGCGCTCCCTCTGGGCTTGGCAGCTTTTCGTTCAGCTGCCGCCACCATGTTGCCGTCGTGCCGCCGCTTGTCCTTTTTCTTCTTCTTGTCGGCCTGAGTGGAGGCGCCTTCGCCGGCTCCCTCTAACTGCTTGCCCTTGCTTTGGGATTGGTCAAGGGTTGCGGCAATTGCATCTTCCCCATCAGCATGGTCAGTGGCAATGTCGAGGAGTTCTCGGATGGTTCGCGGCTTCTTGCGCCCTAGTTCGTGAATGAGGGTCGCGCAGGTGGTTCCGAATCGGAATGCCGAGACGACGTCGGTGTCGGCGATGTTGGGCAGCTCGGTGCACCACTTGGAGAAACGCTTGATGTAGTCGCGCAGGCTTTCGTCCTTCCTTTGGAGGTAGTTGCGCAGATCCCATGGGTTTCCAGGACGTGTGTAGGTACCCTGGAAGTTGCCAATGAACGCGTCGCGCAGCTGTGCCCAACTGTCGATCTTGCCGTCGGGGAGGTGTTCTAACCATGTTCGTGCCGAGTCGGCGAGGTGGAGGGGGAGGTTCTTAATGATGAAGCAGTCGTCTTGTGCTCCTCCCGTGTGGCACGCTAGTCGGTAGTCTTCCAGCCAGACGCTGGGATTCGTGTCCCTGTCATACTTGGGCACCGTCGTTGGAGCTCGGAAGCGTGGGGGGAAACGAGCGCCGAGGACACGAGGTCCAAAAACGCGCGGCCCCCTGGGATCAGGAGAGACACTCCTGCTCCGGTCTTCGCCGCTGTCGTAGCGGCCTCCGCGCCACTTGTTGTAGGCTCGTCGTGGGCGATGCCCTCGGTGCTCATCTCGTTGCTGGGCATCTCTATCTGCCGCGACCTCGTGATGATGCACGGACTGCTCCCGGCCCTGCTCCTTGGGAGCCCGCTGTCGTGACGCGGAGCTCTCCGCTTGCTGAACTGATGCAGTTTCCAGGAGCGTGCGGAGCTGTTGATGGAACCTTCGATCCTCAGGGGTCGCCGGTTCAGGATGTTCACGAAGCAGGACAGCGGCCGCCGCGAGGTTCTGGGACGCTCGTTTGAAGATCGGCGCATCGTCGGCGTCGTTGTTGTCGTCGTTGATTATATGCTGGCGTACGTCCCGTGCACGTGCGCGGGCGGCTCCTCCGTCCGTGTTTCTCCTGAGCTCGAGGTGGAGCTGCCTGCGCTCGTCCTCGAGTTGACGTTGTGCCTCGTTGAGTTCCTGCAGCCTGGCCCACCGAGCATGGCCTGCGAGGTCGTCTCGGGGTGGTGCTTGGCGGGGGTTGTCCTCCGTCGAGCTGCTATCGGTCCATACTTCCACTTCCGGGGTGTGGCACATGAAACACTCCTGGGAGGGGTCGTAGAACGTCGATGGAGCCCGACTCGACTGCGAGTCCGAGTCCCGCTCGTCCGTCGCGCCCTTATTGGTAGGCGCGGTGTGGGAGTTGAACTTTGTCGGTGGGGAGGCGATCGCTGGACCGTGCGGCAGGCCCGGCTGTCCCTCCGGGTACATGGCACCGTAGTAGCCGAGGAACTCGTCCCAGAGGAGCTGCTCTTCCCCTCCAGCTTGGAGGGCGAGGTTGGCGATCATGTAGGAGACATTGCGGAAATGTTCCTAGGTCGGGCTCCATCCCAGAGCGGCCGCCAGATCCGCTCTTAGTATGTCGAGGACGTAGGCAGTGGCGCCCGTTGCGACACGTGGAGGCTCGGACCTCTTGTCGTGGATCGCGGCGGGGCCGTCGTTGAAAGTGGGCTCGGGGCGCACGAAGGTGGCCCCGATGAGGGGCTCCTCCGACTTGCTGAAGACAAAGTCGAGGGAGCCGAAACACAGGTGAGCGCCTGGTGCCAACAGGGCACCTCCGTGGGCCATCCAGACCCTGGTGAAGTGAAGCAACACGCGAAGGCCCCTACCTGGCGCGCCAACTGTCGGCGTTCTCTACCGCCGGCAAGTAATATTTCTATGATCACGTGTCAAGGCACTGGATGGTGGCTCAAGAGACACAGGGAATTATACTGGTTCGGGCCTCCGGAGAGTAATACCCTACGTCCAGTGTGAATCGGTGTTCTCGAGTCCAAGTCTGTAGTAGGGGTTACAAACCAGTCGGGAGAGGGCGAATGGTCCCAAGTCCATGTGTAATGCGTGGTAATATGTTGCGTGTGTGTGCACGAGTGTTCTCTCCATGTCCCCATCGATCTTCCCTCGATCCCCTTTTATAGCCGCAAGGGGAATAAGGAAAGGGAGGGGTAAAAAAGAAGGAATTACAAAGTGAGTTACAGCGCCGGGGTTTGTTGCCGTCGCCGTGCGTCCCGGGCCGTACACGGCGAATAGTTGTTCACTGTTGTAGTCGGTGTTGACGGAATGAGCGTTCCATTTGACCTGGAGCCGGCGGCGTCCGAGTGGTTGGTGTAGGCGGCCTCCCGGGTGTGTCCCCGAGTGGTTCTCAGGTCGCGGTTGACTCGCACTGTGCCTCCTTGGACTCTAGGTGTCATTGCTTGAGCAGGCGAGCGTCCTTTTCCCGGGACTGTAGCGTCCCTGTTCAGAGGAGACGGACGTCCCTGTGGCTACCGTGGCGATGGACAGGCGCCCATCCTATTCTGACATGGCAGGCATCAGGTGGGTACGGCCCGGAGTGGGCAAAAGCGGGGGGCGGCGCCGAGTGATCCAGTCGGGCGAGGCGGAGACTCGTCGGGCGAGCGAATCTTCTCGGAGGCTGCTTGGCCACGAAGGAGCGATCCAGTCGGGCGAGACGAAGACTGGTCGGGCGAGGTGGAGACTCGTCGGGCAGGCCCAGAGCCACTCGGACGAGGCGGGTCCGTTTGATTCGGGGGTTAGTTTTGGTTTTCGACGGGTTGTTTGATGACGCGTCGTTGATTTGGGGGTCGATCGATCAACCCTGGCCTAGACCCTCGTCACTTATGAGGTTGCTTAGATTGCACACAAATTTGGCACTTAGAACCTTTGACAATAGAAAATTTTGGAATTAAATCCATGCTGGCAAGCCAATTCATACAACCAAAATTTATGTGGCATAACCGTGAATGCCATATACTGGCCTCACCTCCATTATCACATATATGGTTCACAACATTATGGCATACATCATAAAGAGAAAAATGGAACAAGCCTCTGTATTCATAGCCTTTACCAATAAAAAGTCCATGTCTAGATATAACTACTTTATTGGACTCTAACACCACTTTATACCCATCTCTACAAAGAAGGAAACCACTAACAAGATTCTTGTTAATTGAAGGGACATGCTGCACGTTCTTTAGTTGCACGATCTTTTCCGAAGTAAACTTCAGATCTACCATGCCTACACCGTGAACGTAAGCATGTGTCCCATTCTCCATCAACACTGAAGAATCTCGTGTGACCTTATAAGAAGAAAAGAGAGATATGTTAGAACAAACATGTACATTAGCCCCGGTATCAATCCACCAATCAGTAGATTGATATACTGAATAAATTGTAGGTAAACTTGTGTACCTGTCAGTTCCTTCTTCAGTATTGCCAATGGTCACGTTGACAACCTTTGAGGATTGTCCTGCATCAGCCCTTCTTCCTTTACGGTGTGGACATCTTTTTGCCCAATGTCCAGTATCACCACACACAAAGCAAGGATTGTCTGCAGTGTTCACCTTTTTCTTCTTCTTAGCATTGGTGTTCTGTTTGGCTATGAATTTTCTTTTGTTCTTACTTTGCTCAGAGCGATGCACCATATTGGCACTGGATTGTCCCTCGACTCCTTTACCACACATATCCTTAGCTCGAGCTTTCTCCTCAACATCAAGAGATGAAATCAAACTCTCAACAGAGATCTCTTGTCTCTTGTGTTTTAGAGTAGTGGCAAAATTCCTCCATGAAGGAGGCAACTTGGCAATGATGCCCCCAGCCACAAACTTGTCAGGTAAGGAGCATTTAAGGAGTTCAAGTTCTTTTACAATGCATTGTATTTCATGAGCCTGCTCGACTACTGGACGGTTATTGACCATTTTGTAGTCATGATATTGTTCCATGATATACAATTCACTGCCTACATCCGATGCACCAAATTTGGCATTTAGTGCATCCCATAACTCCTTTGCGTCTTATATGTGCATATACACATCACAAAGACGATCGGAAAGAACACTAAGCACACATCCCACAAAGATTGTTTTGGCATCATCGAACTCTTTCTCCTTATCAGGAGTAAGAGGTCCCATGGGTTTGCCAGATGCAACCCAATAGATGTTCATAGCTGTGAGCCACAATATAACCTTGGTTTGCCATCTCTTGAAGTGCACACGGTAAACTTGTCCGGTTTCAGTGCATCGGCAAAACCAGCCATGCTTAAACCAAAGTGCCTATAAGAAATAAGGTTTTTGGATTGTTGGAATTAATGGCACTTCTAGGTTTAATTTAATCTATAAAAGATCACTCAATAACGAGAAGTTCAAAAAGAACTTAGCCAACAAAGAGAAGTTCAATTTGGACTTTATTTCACAAAGAGAAGTTCAAATTGAATTCTGCCAATAAAGATAAACCCAACTTGATTTCTACTTAACAAAGAGAAGTTCAATTTGAACCTTGCTAATAAAGAGAGGTTCAACTTGAACTCTACCTCAGAATAAATGCAACAAAGCAAGAGCTCAAATTGAGTTTGTCCTAGATTAGAGGACTCTAGAACTAATCAGATGTTGTTCTTGATCTAAACATGTATAACCCTTACATGCTTAAATAAAAGCAACTCGGAAATACATGAATAGAAAACAACAAACGTACCTATCACCCGATGAAGAAGCCGTGATTGAACTATTGACGAAGAAGCTGCGGCAGCGAGTAGACGCGCAAAGCGCTTCCCAAAAACCTTATTCGTCCTTTCCCGGTGCAGGATCTCAAGGACGATGGTTTCAGAGACCTACTCTCTCGATCGCCGATGCACGTCAGCGACGGGATGGAACTCCTATCTCTAATGGCTCAGAAGCAAGACGAGGCAAACTCTAATCTCTATCTAGACTAGTGGCGAGAGCGTACCCAAAATTTTTAGGGCAACTTCTCAAACTACTAGCCTCTTTTGAGATAGAGTTGAGAGAGTTAATGCCTAAAGGAAGATAGGGTCCCTTTATATAGGAAAAGAGTCCCCCATCTCAACCTCAATTAGCAATATGGGATTATTGCTAATTGGGCTTTGTGGGCCTTTGAGATTTTTAGGAATAATTATGTGGGCTCAAATGTTAATAGCCCATATAATTCTAACAGTGGCGAGTCCCGAGCCCGCTGCTCAGGGGATGGCTGCGGAAAGCGGTCGTGGACTTGGTCGTCTCAGCTTACAATAGGTACCTGGAGGAGCACACTTTCAAGGACAGGGACCGCTGGGCGAGCATCATGGTACCTGAGGAACTGGAAGAGATGCTGAATGAGCTATTTGAAGGCTGATAATTTTTTTGTGATTATGTTTTGCTGTGTTTACATCATCATTATAGTATAAAAAAAAACTCATCTGTCAGCCTCTTCGAAGGGCATTGTGATTAAGGTAGAAAACAACCTCGACTACGGATCGAGAAAATATCTGAACCCTGGTTTTTTTCAGCGAGGGGTTTTTTTAACACCTGTTATGTAAATTCGCTCCATTAGGATTCAATCCCAGACCTGCTGGATGCTACTCATTAAAAAGAAGAGACATGTGGCAAGCGCAAGTCTTAAGAAGAGGTGTATTATTACTGAGGCCAGTCTCAGTGCACAATTTTATTGCATTATTATTAAGACTGGAAAGTAGGTAATTGTGCCAGTTGAGAAACTCATTTGTCCTCATAAAGATCTTGCCACATTAATGAAAATGATGATGTGACATTAAATTTAATGCCCATAAAACTCTTCATGAAACTCAATGGCTTGAATCGTTGTTGTTTTTTTACTGGGAGAGGTAACAGGAAAGGCAAAAGCACTGCCGGATGTTGAGTGTCACTATAGCAGTGGGCCTTCCAAATCTGTGTCAGCCTGTCTGAAACAGTGAAACGTATGCACCGCTAATCCTCATTCTGAGCAGTTTAATTAGGCATGTTTTTTAGTTTCGCAGTAGAGAGAATCTCGATCTGTTTTTGTTTTTTTTTAAAAAAAAGTTGATGCCCCAGTTGAGAGATTGGGATGTGCTAACTTCTATAAGTACCTTGCCGCGGAAGCTTCACAACTGCTAAGTACAGAGCTCAGGTGTGGACTGTCTTATTGGTAACCCATTTTTATACTGATATTTTACATACAGTTTTTTGATATATGCTCTAGTTTAAACATTTACACATATGTATGAAAACAGTTCAAAAATAGCTTTCTGTGGAAGTTTCATGAAACAGATTAGCTTGCTGTGGAAGCTTGATTAAACAGATTAGGCGTTGACAGTTTGAGAACCGGGGCCCACATGTGATGAAGAGTTAGCTTCATTTCCATGGACCTCGATCGCAACCAACTGGAAGCCTGGAACTGCCGCCGCATCCCAATTCCCACGCGATGAAACGCGGCCGCCGTAGCGTCCGCCGCCGCCGCCCCGCCTTGCCGCCACGGCTGCCGGACAACGAAGACATCCTCGCGGAGATCCTGCTCCGCCTCCCGCCACAGCCGTCCTCGCTCCCCCGCGCGGGCCTCGTCTGCAAGCGCTGGCACCGCGTCGTCACCGACCCCCATTTCGTCCGCCGCTTCAGCGCCCGCCACGGGGCGCCTCCCGTGCTCGGCTTCTTCCGCCCCTCCGGCAGGTTCTACAACGCACAGGAGCCTCCTGACCGTGTCCCCACCTCGCGTTTCTCCCTGCGGCGGTGGGGCCGCCGCTCCACCA
>CM014271.1:66951701-66992182 GCA_004135705.1 Alloteropsis semialata | reverse complement strand
TCTGCCAAGAAACATGTTCCCTTTGTTATACATAGGTTGATCTACGGAATGTTTTTAGAGTTAAAGGGCTGACTGCTCCAGCCTTACTCACATAAGACCGTTAGATCGGTTTACAGTCCAGACAGCGACTCAGCGCCAGGCCGCAGCCAAACAATGGAACACCAGGACAATCTAAAGCCACCATAACAGAAAGGACCAGGAAGAGTTTACATCCCAACAACAGATCTCACTACCACTCCAATAGACGCCTCAAAACGCCTATTAGCTTCACCTTCAAAGGCACCAGAATTCTTCAGGAAACTTGCCATGTTCTCCACTGCAAGCGCGGCATCATCCAGGTCTTGGTCCTTTTGCAGCCAGCTTCCCCATGGTTCTTCAATTGATAAAGTAGACATCTTGGAGCTCAAGTTGTCCATCAGAATGCTCTCACCTCCCTTCTTCAGTTTGCAATCCTCTCTGGCCTGAGTGCCAGATATTTCAGGTGCGTCAAAGCTCCCAGTAAGGCCTCCTTGTTTTGGTTTGGACACAAAATTATCCAATTTTGTGCCAATCTCATCACATTCAGAAGCAACTTCTGTGTGCTCTGCCAAGAAACATTATTAAAACACAGATCATTCCTCATTTTCCACAAACCCCATAAGGCAGCAGCACAGATTATATTAACTACAGTAAACTTTTTTACACTAAGCCAGCAAGAAGCAATTGATTCAAAATTATGACCAACATTTCTCTCAACACAAATAGAGATTTCTTTCCACATGCTCACAGCCATCACACATTCAAAAAAAAAGATGCTGGCTAGATTCCTTCTCCTTGCAGAAAAGACAAGAAACATCCTCTAGATTTCTCCTTTTGTTCAAATTATCTCTAGTCAAATTCTTATTTTAGAAAGAAGCCAAAGAAAGAACTGTACTCTGGGAGGGATTTTTAACCTCCAAACTGCAGGAACAAAGATAGGTAAAACTCCCCTAAAGTTTATGACCTTATAAAGTGACTGTGAAGAATAAATACCATTTGAGTTGAACTGCCATATCATATGATCCTCCTCATCAGAAAAACTAATAGTCGAGGCTAGCTGAACTACCTCTAACCAGGCTCTTTCTAATCTATCATTCACAGTCCTTCTAAAAGTGCATTTCAGATTCTCCCCATCCCAAAGATCAGCAATGGTACCAGTTTTCTCATTAACAATCAGATACAAGTTCCAATACTGAATAGCTAAGCTGGATTCTCCTAGCCAATTATCCTCCCAAAATCTGATTTTCCTACCATCCCCAGCTCTCCATTTGAAACCAAATTTAGCTGCCCTTGCCGCCCACATGACACCTTTAAAGAACTGAGAAGCTCCACCATCACTACAGTAGAAGATATTCTTGTTATCAGGGTTGTATTTATAATTAATCAGGCCCTTCCAAACCTTGTCATTGTCTAAATTATACCTTCTAAGCCAAGACACCAACAAACACAAGTTTAAATCTCTTAGATTTGGAATGCCAAGACCCCCATACTCCTTACACATACTTGCACCTTCCCAGTTAACTAGGTGATACTTGTGGTTCTCTTCAGTATCATTCCAGAGACAATTTGCCAAATGTCAGTTAATGACTTTGATCGTCCATTTTGGAAACTTAATAAAGGACATTAGATAAACTGGAATACTTGCTAAGCATGTCTTAATGAGCATAGCCCTAGCTGCTGAGGAAAGAAGCCTCCCTCTCCAGCTACCCATTTTCTTAATGATTTTGTCAACCACAGGTTGTATATCTTCCTTCCTAAGCTTCTCGTGGTATAAGGGAACCCCTAGATAATTGATAGGGAAATTACCTACTGGGCAGTTGAAAATATGAGCAATCCGGTGTGTTTCTTCTTGTTCTAAATTTAAAGGAATAAGTTCGCTCTTATGGTAATTAATTCTCATTCCGGACAACTTTTCAAATAGAACAAGAACACTTTTAAGGTGACGAAGGTGTGATTCACTCAAGTCAGAAAAGATCACAGTATCATCAGCATACTGTAAGGAAATAATCCCATTCACTCTAAAATCAGTTAGGAGACCTCTAATTAAACATGCACCAGCAGCCTTCTCAAGCATCCTAGTGAAGACATCCCCTACTAAATTAAATAACAACGGAGAGATTGGGTCTCCCTTCCTAAGCCCCTTCCCTGGCTTAAAGAATCTACTTTCTTCCTCATCGAGGTTTACTCCAATGGATCCCCCTATGACTGACTTTTTTTTTCGAGAACGCGCCTGAACGTGTATTTCACCCTATGACTGACTTTTAACCCAATTTATCCAAATAGGGCTAAAACATCTGGCAGCAAGAACTTCAAAGAGAAACTCCTAATTCACTCTATCATAGGCCTTCTCATAGTCTAATTTGAGGATAACACCTGGTTCCTTACTAGCCTTTACTGAATGAACTAGTTCATGTGCAGTGACTACACTCTCCAAGATATACCTACCCTTTATAAAAGCACTCTGGTTATCAGAAATCAACCTCTGGGAAATCTTACCCAGTCTTAAAGTAAGGACCTTAGAAAAAATTTTAAAGCTACAATTATTTTTTGCTAATTGGTCTAAAATTCTTCATATTCCTAGCCTCCTCTACTTTAGGAATTAGAGTAATCATGGCAAAATTGAGCCTACAGAGATCCAGAGTTCCATCATGGAAATCTTGGAAAAGACTGACCAAATCCCCCTTAATAATCTCCCAAAAATGCTGATAGAAAATAAAAGAAAGACCATCTGGCCCTGGAGCACCCTCAGCATAACAGCTGAAAATAGCTTCTTTGATCTCCTCCTCAGAGAAAGGAGCAACTAACAGTTCATTTTCCTCCAAAGACACCAAGTCCTCATTACACCAGAAATTTTGATCTAAAGAAATATTATCTCTATCCTCAGCTTTAAATAAATCTTTATAAAAGTCAGTGGCCAATTTTATCATCCCTACCTGGTCACTGATTATAGTGCCATCATGATCCTCTAGGCACTCAACAAGTTTTTTCCTACTTCTCTAGTTAGCCACAGCGAATGTTTAGTTCTTTCAATTTTTATGATGTGAAATATTTATAAGATAATACGGTCCGGAATGGTAAAATGGAATGCACCTGCACCGGAACATCCCATTCCAAACGCTAAATCTGCAGAATGTTTAAATTCATGCGTAATGTTTGAGTTGGCATTCAGATAATTTGTATTACTGATGGGACATCGCTTTTTCCATAAGTGGGATTCAAAACATGGCTTAACTGATGATAGTTTGGTTCACAGGGCGTAGCTAAAGGTTGATAAGATGAAGAAATGGCTTGTTGTCGTTCCTTCCATTTTGTATGTTGTCACTGTGATGACATGTGTGGAACTTCGAAAATGTGTGCACATTATGTCAGCTACAGCATTGGGCTCGTAAAGTCAACTTGAAATTGACTTTACACAAATTGACATCGTCATTGGTGATAATCCTCAGATCAAGGCAAATAATAGGGTTGAACGAACTCATGCAATTGACCTACTTCAGAATCCGTGTGTTTATGTTATCGGAACACATTCGGCCCGAGGTCAGCTGTCAGTCACATGTCGTTGGTGTTACATAGAATTGGACGAAGTTGTGAAGCATGAACTTCCTGCTGTCCTGATCCTACTTTCCCAGATACATATTGTCGATAGTGTTTAGGATGAGTGTTTATGCCATTTCAGAATCAATTCTGCCCGCAGCCTCGTCGAGATGGTTTTTTTTTTTCCTTCTACAATTGGCCATACAATTGATGTGCGGTGAGACAGGGAAAGAGGCATGGACCTGACCTTTATTCTCTCTCTTTCTGTACTCTCTCTGATTTCTAAATTAATTAGCTTGTTCTAAACGGCATATATTTGAAAGCCAATGAATTATGATGTGTTTATGTTGTGTTACAGATTTAATAACTACCTTTGTAGCTCAAGAATGTTTCACTTTATATTCCTACCTACTGTATGGATATATAAGGAGATGAGAGATCTATGGTCAATTAAGGCTAGACTAAAATATTTGCTCATGAGTGGGCTCTTCTATTCCCCTATATCCAAGAGAATGTTTCTCCCAGAAACTGAATCACTTTACACATATAGTGGCATTTATCTTTATGTTTAATTCTCTTCTACAAATTGTGTTTTATGCAGACCTTTTCTTTGGATGATACTCCTATATAACATAACACCACCATTCTTTTTATATGGCGCAGGACCTGAAGTTGGCCTAAGGGATACAAAAACAAATTCAAAGAATAATCATGAATAATGCTCAGCTCCCTGTCTGGCCTGAACAAGCTGGAGACCAAAGGGTGCTCTGGTGTCCAACCTAGTGCAGGGTGCTGAACATTCTTCATAATTATTCTTTGAAATTTATTTTTGTATCTTCATGTCCTGCGCCCTATAAAAAGAATAGTGGCATGATGTTATGTAGGAGAATCATCCAAAGAAAAGGTCTGCATAAAAACACAGTTTGTAGAAAAGAATAAAAAATAAAGAATGCTAAAGAACACCAAAAATACAGAACCACACAGCACGGCTGCAGGAGGAACCACACACCACGACTGCACGAGGAACACCAAAGAATGCAAACATGCCATAATAACATTGCTCATAAGCCCTGTAGTAGCTGTGATGTTTCAACCCATAGCGAAAACAAAGTCGAAGATATACAGAACTAAGCAGGTTCACCAATCAGAAAGTGGCATTCTAATGCACACCTCATTCATCCAAGAGTATAGTTGCTCATGAGAAAGTACTAAAAATAAGTGAATATAGTGTTTATCAACGCACTAGTAAAACAGAAAGGCAAACTCATCTTTATCGAAATATGGATCTGCAAGAGACTTGAAACTGTCACACTGCCTAGGGTTCAACCTTCAACACCTCCTCCCATTGCCCGTCTGACCCTTCCTTCCATAGTGTAATGTTGTTCTCACCAGCAGCTATGGACAGTATGTTCCCAGTCAAGGACCAGGAAACCCTCCAGACAGGAGACCCAAAGTCCCGCATGAGCTTTCCATCCCACTTGTCTCCATCTTTCCCCTTGGTCCAGATGACAACCTTCCCATCTTGGGAACCGCTGGCAATGGTCGACTTGGACAAGCCCAAAACTGGCGCCCATGCGACATCCCTAACACAATCAGTGTGCATGTCAGAGATAAGAGCACTCTCCAGCTTCCAGCTACCGTTGACGAATCCCCATACTTTAACGACAGAGTCAAACCCTCCAGATACTAGCTTATAAACAAGCTCCCCTGAGCCAGCCAGTGAACCAAGTGCTGTTGCTGGAGCCCAAGAGATGGCAGTCGCGCCAACAGGGTGTGCTCGCTCAATGGTTGCAGTATCCCAACCCCCATCAGCTCGCATAGTCAAGATGGATATTCTTCCATCAGAAGATGCACAGGCAAGACAAAGGCCAACCTCATACGGAGCCCAAGCAATGGAGTTGACAGATGACTTGTGGTCAGTGAACACATGGACTTGAGACCAACTGCCTCGTGCATCCTCCTTCCATATAATGACACGGCCATCATATCCGCAGGATGCAAGGACCGTACCATACTTCGGATGGGCCCATGCAGCACGCCACACAGGACCATAATGGCCACTCAGTGTTGCAAGGACCTGGGATGGGGCAGTTGCAGCACCAATGCTGACAATCTTCACGGTAGAGTCTGAGGAGGCTGTGGCAAGGCGCTTGCCATAGTAGTCAATGGCAGAATCATGGACCATGTCCTTGTGATCCAACTCTATTTTCTTTGACTCCATGTTTCCACGGTGAATTATGATGCTGCCTGTTTAAATTCTGCATGCAATTAAATTAAATCATCAATATGAATTCAGAAACAAAAGGTCTGACAGTGCAAATTTGAAATAGACGAAGTCTCGATTGCAATGCAGGATTGGCAGTTTGGCGTGAATGTCAATAACAAATTCCTAATTTAGTTTAACCAGTAAATTAAGCATCAGCAAATAAAAAAAAAACAGGAAAAAGAGAAAATTAGAAGAAATGTTCATAAACCATAGCCTATTAACATCAAACCTTGAGTGAAACAACATTTACCATAGAATGCTAAAAGTATGGGATGATCCTCTCGAGATGTAATTAACATGAAAAACAATAGGTTTTCAAACTTGTAGCAATACAAATCACCAGAGTTCTTGCGCTACAATTTCAATAAATGTTAGCCTTGTACACACTATGTTGAGATAATGTCAAGAAGGGGCACAAAAATGAACACAACATACGACAGACCAAAAGTCTAAGTCATGAGAATTTTGACTAAGGGCAGCAATTAGAGACATGACAATTGGGCTGGAAGAAGTATCTTCCATTCCCAACTCAAACAACATCAAGACAGCATATTCACATTTCAGAACTATCGGCATTCAAATCCACCAAACCTACAGTGGAAAAAGAAATCAGGGAGATTGATTTTGTTATACAGAAACTACTGATATGTGTGGACCAAGAAAAAAAGCCTAAAGATGTGGCATTTCTTTTTCTTCGTAAGGCAAGGCACTTGGAAAACCAAAATAAACATTTATCTGGCAAGCTAGCTTCCACTAACCAAGGTTTATGAGAGGCAAACTAGGAAACACATGTCCCACAAGTTGGTCAGCTAGATTCAAAACAAAAGGCTGCAAGCGCTGAACATCTATTGTGGCATCGAACCCACCAGTGGCTCCGGATCACGTTTATGAAAGGCGATCAATGGTTGCTGGGTCCAATGTAACTATGTAACAGAGCTATAGGTCTCCTTCAATTGTTCCTTGGGGAGCTATGGTTCTGTTAGCTGATGAACTTTTGATCTAGAAGCTGCGATTGCTGACACAAAAAAAAAAACGCCAACTGAACTGAGCAATAGCAATTCTTTTGCTGGTTAAGATTTTCAGGCTAGGTGCACCAAACGGATCAGCCTGTTCCTTTTCTACACAGAACCATACTGGCAGGGATCCCTAACTAAGCAAACCCTAAGCCACCAATCCACACGTCCTCTACACACGACGCGCGGGCTCAACGCCGGACGCGGGGATCTCAGTTGATCCTTGAACCCCCCGCAAATCCCGAGAACCTAATCCGCATCGCCGCGAGATCGGAGCTTCCGCATCGCGGCCAAAGAGGGGATCCCGCAGGACTAAACGAACGGCCAACCGATGAAGGGCAGGGATCGCTTACGAGCAGACGGCGACGAGGTCTGGACGGCTGATCTCCGCCGCGAGCCGGCACGGAACGGACGAGGGCGCCGGCGGGGAGAGGCGAGGCGGAGGGGTGGCCGGATCTGGATCGGTGCGTGTTGGACGCGGAGAAGGGAGGGGCGCGGTGGAGGTGTTTTACAAAGGCTGTGCGGGAGGAAAGGTCTGGGGTGATGGGCTCGGGTTGGGTCGAGCCGGATGCACGAGGGGTGGCTCGAGGCCGGAGTACTCTATTTTTAATATAGTTTAATAATTTCTAAATAGCCATAACTAATACTCGTTCGGTTCTAAAATGTAAGTTCTTCCAACATTCTTGAGAGTCAAACTATTTTATGTTCAAAAAAAATTAGAGAAAGTTACAAAGATTTATGGCACCAAATAGATATAACTAAAAGAATATATTTAATAAAGAATCTAATGATACTTATTTGATATTATAAATATTAGTACTTTATTGTAAAAACTCGGTCAAACTTAAAATGCTTTGACTTTTCAAGAATATTGGAGTGACCTAAATTTGGAACGGAGGGAGTATATTTTCATCAAAATACGAAACTAGTAATATTTTAAAATAATAATCTCTCCATTGGTAATCTTTTTGGAATTATTTGGAACTTATTCATCATGTACTTATAGTTTTAATTGTTTTAATGCACGTAGCAATGTCCATTATTTATTTAAATTGCCATTTTGCATTATATTACCTTAAAGATCGAAAAAGAGTATCCTGCGGCCTATAAAAGGACACAAAACATCTGGAAGTTACCATGGACCTCACAGATGCCATGCTTTGGCACCACCGGCGGCGGCGTCTCCTTATGTCTGGCGGGATCGGGCCCCGACGGCGGCAGCGCGAGGATTTAGCCGGGCACTGGTGCACGACGTCGTCGAGGAGATCCTCCTCCGCTGCCCGCCGGACGACCCGGCGCGCCTCGCCCGCGCCGCCCTTGTCTGCAAGGGCTGGCGTCGCCTCGTCTCCGACCCCCGATTCCGGGGCAGGTTCCGCGCGCCACCAAGGGGAAGAAGGAGGAGCACGCGGCGGTGGGGAAGGAGGAAGAGGAGCACGCGGCAGCGGAGGGGATCCCGGTCGTGCCTAGGCCGGTGCACGGGAAGCGGTGGCCGACGCCATCTTCGTGCTCGTGAGGGCCTGCCTCGAGGTCGGCAGGGGAACGCGGGAAGTTTCTGGCTTCTGCTCGTGAGTCCTGTCATCCAAGGCGGCGTAGGGGTGTCGGGAACCCTCCCGAACTCCCTTGGTGGAGTCCTGTCCTGTGAGGTGGCGAAGGGATGTCGTGAATCCTCACGAACTCCCACCGATCTCTCCGGCGCTCCTGAGGCGATTCTGAAGGAGATCGCGAACTCGCTCTAGGTCTGGCTATTCCGGCCACGATCTCCACCACTCCGCCGTTGGCTCTCCAGTCACGGCGTCCACGCCACGACGGCAGTGCACCTCTGCCGCCGGCCAACGCAAATCGCCGGTTAGCCGTTCCGGCGCCGTCGACCACCAATTCAAACCATAATTCCCGCTAGGTTCCGCGCCGCTTAGGCCACTAGTTGGGATCGTGTTTGTACGCACCATTCTATAAGGTGTGGTACTGCTGTTTTCCTATCCGGCCGTGGTGATGGCTTCGATCGGAGGAGGAGAAGGAATCCAGGGGCACCGTCCCCCTCGGGTGCAGGAAGATGCTAACCCTAATGTCGTCGAACTGCTGAAGAAACTCAACCTTACGGAAGAGGAAGGGGAGTTTGCCGTCTTCAGTGACGAAGAAGATGACGGGAAGGAGGCATCGGTTGAATGGGCGCTGGTGGGGAAGGTCCTTTCCCCCAGCGCACTGAACAAAGACACTATCTTGGGAGCTTTGAAACCGGCATGGGGGAATCCTTATGGCCTGAAGCTTCGCTCGATTGGTGAGAAGGGCGAAAACCTGTTTGTGGCCGACTTTGGTTGCGAGGAGGATAAAAATCGCATCCTGGCCGCATCGCCTTGGGTGCTCGGTAAATATGCGGTGATACTGCGGGAGTATGATGACAAGCTGAAGCCGTCAGAAATCCGTTTTGATCGAATGGAGATCTGGGCTAGACTCATCGATTTGCCGCTGGGATGGATGAACCTGCAAAGAGGTGCTCGGGCCATGCGACTCCTCGGGGAGGTTGTCAAAATGGATGTTGATGAAGATGGCAAAGCTAGTGGCCCTTTCCTTAGGGCTAGAGTGGCTGTTGACATTGGGAAACCAATTAAACGGGGTGTTTTTCTGAAGATGACCAAGGATGGCACTCCAGAATGGTTTGATGCACAATATGAAAAGCTACCGTATTTCTGTCGTTCGTGTGGTGTGGTGGGACACACCGACCTGGTTTGTGAGGCGCCGGCGCCACGAGATGCTGAAGGGAAGCCACCATATGACCTAAAGCTCCGGGTCGACGAGAGGAGAAAAAAGATCCAGAGCTTTGCAGAGGCGGCAGCTGAATCTTGGGGGTATGCTACGTCGTCAGGATCAAGACAGACGAGAAACTCGACAAACAAGTCTGATGACCGATATACGGATGCTCCTCAAACGGATACTGGAAAGGTGGAAAATGATGTTACTTCCCCTATAAAGGAGAAAAAGGTGCCCAACGCAGGAGGTAAAGAAACGCAGATTCAAGGGGGTAGCAAGCAGCTTTTCCAGGCCAAAAAAACTGAGGTGCAGCGAACGTTCAGGAAGAGGAAGTTGAAGAACATGCCGAATCCTAATGTCCCAATACCAGATAACAATCTACCACCTGCTGGGGATGGGACCTTGATACCGGCAGGACAGGTCAGCTCGATGGTGAACCAGTTGGCACGAGGAGGCGAGGGGAGCGAGGATGCTTTGGAGGAGTTGCTTAAAAAGCAGAAGGTGACTACTACTTCAAATGATGCGCGATCGGCGGCGGCTGCGAGTGGCAGCCCCCGCCGGGCACAATGAATTGCCTTAGTGTGAACTGCCGGGGCTGTGGGCGGGCCGCGGCAGTTCAAGAGTTGCGTCTCTTGATTGAGACATGGAAGCCTGTGTTGGTGTTCTTGATGGAAACAAGGCTGTCAGAGGAACGAACTCTGGGTGTGATGAAATAGTTGGGTTTCCCCAATGGGGAAGTGGTGGCGGCACAAGGTCTAAGTGGCGGACTTGCTTTGCTCTGGAGAAGGGATGTGACAGTGGCACTGCATAGCAAATCGCGCTCGCACATTGACGTGTCCCTTTCCAGTGACAATCTGAGAGTGAGTCAGTTGAGATTTACAGGGTTCTATGGAGAACCAAGGAAGGAACTGAGGAAGAACAGCTGGTACCTGATGAGGTTCTTAAGGGCACAACTTGATCTTCCATGGCTGTGCGCTGGGGACTTTATGAGGTGCTAGCGGCTGAGGAGCACTTTGGGGTGAATGAACGAGAACGGTGGCAAATGGCGGGTTTCCAAGAGGTTGTGGCAGACTGCGGTTTCTTGGACTTGGGTTTTAGTGGACTCAAGTACACATGGGATAACTGTCAGGAGGGCGACCGAAATGTGAAAGTCCGCTTGGATAGGGTGCTGGGTGATCACAAGTTTATGGACATGTTGGGGGAGGGCGACCGAAATGTGAAAGTCCGCTTGGATAGGGTGCTGGGTGATCACAAGTTTATGGACATGTTGGGGGACACTTCAGTTAAACATGTGCCAACGGTTTTCTCGGACCATGCAGCCTTGATCATTGATGTGAAGGAATCCAACTTAAGGAAAGGGTGTCACCGCAGGGCTAAGCCATTCAGATATGAACAAATGTGGCAAAGACATGAGGGGTATGTTGATTTTGTTAATCAAGCCTGGGATCCCGGCATTGGAAAAGGGGACCTCCAATCGGTGTTAGCATCCCTAGCAAATCTTCAGATTTCCCTCAGTGCTTGGGATAATGATGTCTTTGGCTCGATACGCAAAAAGCTGAAATCTGAGGGATGAGCTGGAGCGAGAGAGAAGCAATACTCTTTATCGAGGACCCACGGCAAAGGAACACGTGCTAATGCGTGAACTTGCCGAATTACTGGCTAGAGAAGAAGAGATGGAGCGGCAACGCTCTCGCGCAGATTGGCTGAAGGCTGGCGACCGAAACACTGGGTTTTTTCAAGCCAGGGCCAAGGCACGGGGGCGCACTAACCGTATTAGGGCACTCAAAAGGGAGGATGGTACGGAGGAGACAGAGCAGGATGGGATCGAGCACATGGCAACCGAGTTCTATAGAGGGCTGTTCTCGGCCCAGGAGAATATTCAGCCGGATTTGATATGCCAGCATGTTCCGAGGAAAGTGACGGCTGAAATGCAAGAAGTGCTAGAACGTCCCTTTACGACTGAGGAAGTGGAGAAGGCGCTCTTTCAAATGGGCCCTAGTAAAGCACCGGGAGCTGATGGCTTCACTGCAGGGTTCTTCCAGAAACATTGGCTACTGGTGAAAGAAGAAGTGGTGTCCGCAGTGCTGGGTTTTCTGAATGGAGGAGACATGCCTGAGGTAATTAACCAGACCATCCTAGTTCTAATACCAAAGGTTGCTAATCCACAAGAACTTACCCAGTTTAGGCCTATCTCCTTATGCAATGTGATTTATAAATTATGCTCAAAAGTATTGGCAAACAGACTGCGGCTGATTCTTGATGATGTCATATCGGAAGAGCAAAGTGCTTTTATTCCAGGAAGGCTTATCACAGATAATGTTCTTATTGCTTATGAGTGTATACATTATCTGAGAAATAAAAAAGGCAAATCGGGAGCATGTGCCATCAAGCTGGACATGGCCAAGGCTTATGACCGAGTGGAATGGAATTACCTTCATGATATCATGAGTGCCCTGGGTTTTCCGGAGAGGTGGTGCACCTTAGTGATGAAATGTGTTACGTCTGTCAGTCTATCGGTTAGAGTGAATGGTGTTCTGTCACTGGCCTTTAAACCGACAAGGGGGATAAGACAGGGCGATCCAATTTCCCCATATTTGTTCTTGTTATGCTTGGAAGGCTTAACTTGCATGCTAAAGTCTAGAGGTCCTCAGTTCATCTCGCGGGGAATACGAGTAAGCCAACGAGCTCCTTGGATTTCACACCTCCTTTTGGCGGATGACTGTTTGCTTTTCACTCAAGCGTCCAAAAGGGGAGCAGAAAGAATTTCGGAGGTCCTGGATCTATACAATGGGTTCTGGACAGCTTGTTAATAAGGATAAATCGGCTGTATTTTTTTAGCAAGAACTGTGATGATATCGCTAAACAGGAAGTGCATGAAGCCCTGGAGATACCCAATGAAGCTCTAGGGGAGAAATACTTGGGCCTCCCAACCGCAGTGGGGAAAGTTTCTGATGGCACCTTTGATTATGTGTCGGATCGGATCAGAAGCTTCATACATGGTTGGGGAGGAAGTTTGTTAAGTTGTGCGGGTAGGGAGGTGCTGATCAAAGCCAATGCACAGGCGGTTCCGACCTATCCGATGAGTTGCTTCAGACTACCAGCACCGACTTGCAAGAAGATGAAACAACTTATTTCTAATTATTGGTGGGGTAGTTCAATTGATAGCCATAAAATTCATTGGCAACGATGGACGAGACTAACAAGGGCAAAAGAAGATGGAGGTATGGGTTTCCGAGATCTACCTCTTTTCAATCAGGCTATGCTGGGAAAACAAGGTTGGCGTCTAATGATGAGACCGGATTCTCTCTGTGCTCGGGTCCTTAAAGGAAAGTACTTCCCTTCCTGCCACTTCCTTGCTGCAACAAGGAAAAAGAAGAGCTCAGAAACCTGGCGCGCAATCCTCTTTGGAAGGGAGGCTCTATTCAAGGGTCTAATCAAGAGAATAGGACCGGGTGACTCCATTGATATCTGGAAGAACAACTGGATAGGAGGCACGAAGACGATGAAACCAATCGTGCGCTTGCCGAATGTGCAGGCAGAGAAGGTCTGTGATCTTTTCCTCCCGGAACAAGGCAGTGGAACATCCAATTGGTGAACGACTCGTTCTGTGCTTTGGATGCTAGGGAGATCCTTAATTTGAAACCAGGCCTGAGGATGACCGAGGACTTGGATGCATGGGCATTTGAGAAAAATGGATTATATTCAGTGCGATCATATTATCGGATGCTGAAGCAAGAAAGTGACCAGAAAGAATCCTTTGAGTTGAATGTGCCAGGCTCGTCGGAGGATATGAGATGGTGGAAGGAAGTATGGAAACTGAAGATACCGCCGAAAATTCGCATATTTTGGTGGAGAGCTATACAGGACTATCTACCATCTAAAGTGGAGCTGCACAGAAGACATGTGGCAAAGGAGGATCATTGTGAAGCATGTGGGGAACCAGGTGAATCTCTTTTTCATGTGGCATTCGCTTGCTCTTATGCAGTCCGGTTCTGGAAGGCGGCTTCAGAGATTATAGGGTGCAAACTCCCTAAGTTGCACCCAACTACATGGACCAGAGACTTGTTATTAGGCGAGATATGTTCTCACGAAGAAGCGGCGTTGATCATATGTGGTGTGTGGTCATTATGGTCGGGGTGTAATGCGCGGCGGCACGGTCGCAATTGCTGGAACCCGACGGTGGCGGTCAAGCACATAGCTTCAATGCTTGAGGATATGATTTGCTTGGATCGGAAAGAGGCTGTTACTACTAATCAGCAGAGGGGACGATGGAGGAGGCCTGACCCAGGGTGGCGAAAGGTGAATACTGACGCGTCTTTCTTCCTGGATTCATTGTCGGGTTCCGGTGGTGCTGTGATCAGGGATGAGGACGGCAGACTACTTCACGCGTCAGCAAAATTCTATGATCACGTTCCTGATGTTCTGATGGCGGAGGCATTGGCGGCGAGAGATGGGATCCTACTGGCTCGAGCATGTGGCTATGAGAAGGTTATACTGGAGCTTGACAACTTATCTCTGGTGAATCTTCTTCGCTCTGAGGCAAGGGAACGGAGTTCGATTGCAGGTGATTACAGAGCTAGGCAGGGAGTTTACTCTTTTTTACATTTCTTTTGTTCATCGGGAAGGTAAGGAGGCGGCCCATTTCTGTGCTAAGCTGTGCTCATTGTCGACCCCGGTGCGTTCCTGGACGGAGGCTTTCCCAATAGGCTTAATGGGGATTGCCGAAGCTGATTGTAACCTTGCAACTGGTTAATGAAAATCTCAAGCTGATGCTCAAAAAAAAAACAGTTACAGCATTAGATGAAAACATAGGACACAGGTGAAACACAATGGTAAGCTAGGTGTTCTCAATTCTATAAATTTAAATTTTGTAACCATCAGTTTCTGTTTTACAAGTCTCCAATTATGTTGTTTGCTCCACTCAAAAGTTTACATACACCAAAAGAACTATTGGAGACATTACAAATTAGATGTCTGGCGTTGAGCTACTGAACCATAAAAAAAAAGTTCAGAGATTGCGCTATGTTACACAATAAAGAACATAGTGTTACAGGGGTAGCCCAGCCCAGCCAACAACAGAAAATACTAAAACACAATTTACAGCGTGAGCAAGACATCTCTTGTCATCTCAATGCTGTGTTGTGGCGGGTGAGAAAGAACCCAAAGTCTGGATGGTACACTTGGCGGTGGCGAAGCCAGTCATCTGCCGCCTTCATCAGGAAGGCCGCAAGCTGCTGCTCCTCAGGCCTATTCGATGACCAAATAGAGCTCTGCAGTTTGTATGATGCCAGTCCAAAGATTGGCAATGTTAGCTTGCCAGCTGCGTTCATACAGTGGTTAAGCCCCCCAAAACTGGGGCATGGTAGTGTGCCAAGATCTGTATCTGCAGAAAAGCACCTAATTATATAACAACCTGGTGAAGACAAGAGCTTCCTCATAGGCTATAAAGAACAAGTAGTCTATCTGATGCAAACCGGACAACTCTGAATATCATATGATGGTACTTACCCTTGGAAGGTGTTGATAAGTAATGAAATGTCAAGAAACATGCATCTAGATCCTTGAGTGTTGGTCCGGTAGGGATTCTGTATATAGGGTACCTGCAATAGTATGCCACAGGATGAAACAAATAAGTAGATTCATAGCAACACATTGTTATGATATTGCTCTCAATAAAAAAAAATGTTTCACTCAAATTTTGCGAGTGAGCCTTTGTTTCAGTTGGGAAATGCATTCTGTTTGAGCCAGCACATCAAGTATGACAATTCTGATTATAGCAAAGGTGTTCAGGGTTTAGGGTATTGATAGTGTATTTATTGGTACGTGGAGATTAATATATTTTTCCATAAACTGGGTCGAAGTTCGAGAGGTTTGACTTAGGATAAAGCTAAAGTGACCAATAAATTGGAACAGAGAGAGCAGGACTTAAGGACAAATTGCAACTATGGAACTAAATCTCTTGATACTACTGTTAGTAGCAATGAACACAGAGTGTAATGCATAGATACCAAGATGAGAAATAATTAAATACCCTAAATAATATAGTTTGAAGCTTGTCCTATGAGAAATGGAAAATCTCAAAAGCATACAAACATCAGTTAAAAGGACAAATGAATCCGGATCATTACTGACATACCATGCCACAGACATCCAGCTGGTTGGCAGCAGATCACAACTTCTGAATGTCTTCAAATCTGGAAATTGACTTGCAAGAATTGATACCTGAAGTGACATTTAAAGTAGAGCGTCAACAAAAAGGAATACATGATATCCATAGTTGACTTCCGGTTGACATATGAAAAAGAAGACTTACCTTGTCTGTTAAAGGCTCTCTACCAAATGGTGGATCTGTCTCGAGATACTCAAATATTGGACGAGTGGAAGGTGAGTGCATTTCACCATCATCCCTCTGGAAACCACCCTCCAATCGACATGTTGCTTCCAGAGAACCTCTTAACCGGTCAACATCAGTTTCACTGCTACCTTCGCTGCTAGTATCCATAGATTCCCCATCACTTTCCTCCCAAGGATGCCTTAAGTAAGCGAGAAAAATAACTAAGATAATGTTATGAACTATGAAAGTCGCAGAAGCAAAGAGAGAGCAGCCATATTGAAAGAAAAGGCATTTTGGCATGTCATTATGATTTCTTTTGTATCCATAGTGACAATGAAGTATTTTTGAGTGGGAAAGGGGGTCTTGGCTCCCATTGCATTGCTATTACAGTCATCAGTCCCAGAATCATGTTGGATCGCCAAGTTAAACATGACAAGATCACGAGTTAAAGAAAAGCTTGACCAACAAACCAATCGACCATTAATGAATAAAATCGAGAAGTAACTCCACAATGTAAGAAAAAACACATGGGTCAGGGATGCAAGTTCCACTCGTTTTGGGTCATTCGGTCGGCCCAAAAGTTGCAAAAAAACAAAGTAAAATGGCATGCCACGTAACTAATTTAAGAGGGGAGGGGAGAGGGGGGAGGAGGGAGGGGGGGAGGATGAACTAAACTAGCTGGCCTGAAAACACCATTGGGTTGCATAAGCAAAAAACATTTATAAAGGACAGATTCACAGATACATACACGAAGTGAATAGATGAGTATAATCTTAAGACCCCAATTTCTGTTGGTGATTAAATTAATAGAGCATCACACAACAAGCAACAAACAAACAGATAAAGTATTAGTAACAAACTACACCTGACTATAAAACTACTTGGGATACAAATTGGGGAAAACTAAACTCATAGTTTCTAGATCAAAGAATTACTACCTAGAAATAAGCTTCAATGTAGATGCGTCTTTATTTATGAGTTAACATCAATGAGTAAATCATACAAACAAATACTCCCTCCATTCAGGAATGATAGCTATATTTTCATCAGCGAAAAGTCAAGTTATACAAAGTTTGACTAACAACTAGTCAAATTATATGCAAGTTTAGGACTTAAAACTTGTATCATTGACAGTAGTCTCTTTAGGATGACATTGGTTTTCTAAAAATTGAAGACATATTCTAATAGAAATTGTTGGTCAAACTTTGTATAACTTGACTTTTCACTGATGAAAATATAGCTATCATTTATGAACGGAGGGAGTATTAACAAATATTGGTTAATATCACTGATCAACAGGAATTTCTAGACTATATCACAAAAAAAATCAATGGTTCATTAGAAATAAGTATAAACCATGCCCCCATTTAAGATTCATTTACAAATTCAATAAATCTATTAAAAAACTATTTTTCAAAAAAATATTCGGAACTTTTAATAGCTGAAAGCTAAAATACTTATAAGCAAATATATTTCATTGATCCTCTGATTTTAACATCTAGCCAAAAAAAAAATGAAGCATGTGTTGAAAAGCTAATCCTTTGGGATGTGAATGACTTGGCTGTCAAGGTGGTATGATAGGGAACAGCATGATGCATATTCATAAGAAAACTGCAGTCCCCTTGTTACAGAAGAACAACGCATGAAACTTCAGAGTTCGAAAAAAAAAGAAAAAAAATCAACAACTCAGCAACCATGATATTTTTCCTTCTATTTGGCATTTATATCAGCAGTCATTGAAGAACAGAAATTTGAAAACTGGCAAAAATAATGAAGCAAAACAAAAAGTGACCTTAAACATTATCTTACCTCATCCTCTCTGAAAGCTTTGAAGGGTCTGCATACAGCTGTATAGCAGAAAGGTATGGCACATAATATTGAATGACAGAGTCGCTGCCATTTAACACAAGGGGGACACCAGCCCCGTAAAAGCTCCATTCCTTGAAAGCATCCCAGAGATCACCAAGGCAGTAATATGGTGGAGAATTTGTAGCATCACCAATCCTCCATCCCCTCATGCTGGTCTGGAAAATGCATAATCCATTAGCACAAACAAACTCAAATGGCAGAAATCAGAACAAAACAAAAAGTTTCTTCGTTAGTCCTCACAAAAAAAACCTTTATTATTATTATTATAATAGAAGCTGTACCTCTCTTGAGAACAAGACTGCTGGCCCGACACAAAACAATGCTACTGACTAGATTCTTTTGCCACTAAGTTGTTCCTATCCGGCTACCACTGAGAAAAAACCTAGATTGGCTGACTCACACGACCAAAGACCACCATTGGGAACTCATCCCAAGTCCCTTAAAAAAGTATTCATCTTTCTGCACTAAAGTAGCAAATACTGATCCTTTGCTCTCGCAAAACTTTCAATTTTCCAATAAACTGCTCCAGATAATTAGCAACAGTAAAAACACTTGAACACATTCTATTGCCAATAAGGTAGTCTAAAAAAGATTAATTCCTGTCGCATTTACTTTTCCAATTGCAGCACAATGATACTACAGCAACACCATGTCAGATTTGCTGGGATTGCAGTCCGAGTATAGCTAGAAAATAGAGCACAATGAAATTCCTTCAAAGCTACGCGTCCCAAACTTTCCCCAATAAAAGTCTACTTAATTTCATACCAGAAACATGTCTCCACACAGTCAAAAACAAGCATCTCGCTCGTGCAACTCAATCGGTGGCAGCAAAAGCATGTACGCAGCTAAGAGGAAAAGAAATTAATTACAGGTGTAACTTGACACTAGAGAAAAGCAAAGTCCCTTCACAGTCACAGGTCCCAAACTTTCCCCAACCATAGCAAACAGTATGAACCAAATCTAACAATCTGTGTCTTCAACGCTACATGTTCATAGTAGAAACATCTCGCTGCAAAATCAGAAGCATCAAGCACTTCAATCGGTAGGAGCAAAACCAGGCACGCAACTATTTCACAAAGGGGGGAGTAAAAATTCTGCCGAGGCTAACTAACCTTGGGCAAGTACTGCACGGGCACGGACGGCGTGGTGGAGCAGAGGAACCTCTCGAGATTCCCCGCCTCATCCACCGGCGGCGTCGGAGCCACGCCAGCGTCAGCCGTCGCCGCCGCCTTCGCGGCAGGCAACGCCGCTGCCGACAAGGACGGCTTGGAGGGGGCGGCTGCCGTCGGCGCGTCGGCCCGCCTCTCGGGCTCCTTGGGCGGGGTGGCCGGCTCCGTCGGCGAGGGCGGTGGCTTCTGCCTCGCTGCCCTGGGCGCAAGCGCCCNGCGGGAAGATCTGGCAGTGGAGAGGAGAACCGCCGTGGCGGGCGACAGCAGCAGTAAACAAGCGTGCGGGAAGGGAGCGAGGCAGGAGGAGAGCTTCCGTTTGCCGGTGTGCTTCTGCGCTTGGGAGTTTGGGACCTGGGACAGCGCCGCGCTCCGTTCCGTTCCGTTCCGTTGTTGGCTGGTTGGTGGATTGCCTGATTCCCTCCGTGCTCCGGGCAGCTTGTGTGTGTGTCTCACTTTGGGCTCTCTTAGTAGTTTGCTACGGGTACCAAGTGAAGCTGTGGCAGCGTGAATAAACTTGAAAGCGCGTGGTTTCATGGTTTGTCTAATGGAATCAGAGGCGAAGACAGGGGGGTGCGGAGGGGGGCCTGGCACCCCCCAATATGGCTGTAGTTCCATAATATACCCCCTAATAAACAGGAGTTAAAACATATATGGCCCCCCCAAAGTAATTACCAACCACAAGCTAAGCCCATGTAAGCCCATGAGCCCACGACATTCAGGAAAGAAAGCAAGTCGTCCAGGCCTTTTGGCCTCCTTGCGTGGCTGTTCGGCTTCGTGACTTCGACAACTCGTCAGGCCACCTCACCGGCTCGCCGCCGGCTCGCCGCCCGCCACAAACCCTACGATTACAGCCCACCGGAGTTGCCGTGTCGCCGATCGTCGAGTTGTGTGCGCTGCAGCCCGCAGGCCCCAGCTGTGTCACGCCGGCCGTCGGATGTCGCCGAGACGCTAAGAAAGGTACTCTCTTCCTCTAATTTCTCCCCAATCTTCCTATTCCCATCCCAATCTTACACAATCTGTAATCAATTTGATTACTAGAGATGTATCGATATACCAATGCCATGTATCGATTGTGTGTACACAGCAAATCATTTCTTGGATGTAACCTGAATCAATCCCTCTACAGTTTAATTGTCTAATTGCTCAAGCAAGATGAAAAGACTAAGGACACTTGATTCTTTTTATAAACCGGTGGGTTCAAGTGTCAACTTTGCTGAAAATCATAATCCAACCAACATACAAGATAATGGTGAAGTTGATTTGCCAGCTCCTAACCAGAATCCTGATGCGCCATTAGAAGCTCAAGCTGTACAAGAAAGAATTGTAACTACAGCATTTGAGAGGGACCCTGGTAAACGTGTTCAAATATTGGAACTTCCAGTTGATCAACAAGATGAAGCAAGACGATTTTATATTTCTGAGGGCCCATATCAACCAATCTTGTCAGAGTATCCATTGAATACAGCAGTTCACCGTCGCCGATTCAATAGTAGATGGTTTCAACAATTTCCATGGCTGGAGTATTCACCTTTCACAGATCGTGCATATTGCCTACCATGTTTTATCTTTTCGAAGAAGCCGATTGGAAAGTCTGGCTCAGATAAATTCACAGTCAAGGGATTTAAAAATTGGAAAAAGGTCAATGAGGGAAAGGAATGTGCTTTTCTAAAACACATGGGAGATGCTAGCTCAGCTCATAACTATTCAGTTGGCTGTTTTAGTAATCTTAAAAATAGTATGGCTCAAATTGACAAAGTGATGGTTAAACAGTATGAAAAGAGGGTGGCAGTGGCAAGATTAAGGCTTGCAACCACAATTGATTCTATTAGGTAATGGCAATAAGTTCTTATGATATTGTTTGCAACAAGAACAATTCATGTTTTATATTCTAACTATCACATTGTTTTTAGGTGGTTAACATTTCAAGCATGTTCCTTTAGAGGCCATGATGAATCTCCAGGTTCATTAAATCAGGGTAACTTTCTTGAAATGGTTAAGCTTTTGGCAGAATATAACAAGGAGGTGAAACAAGTGGTGTTAGAAAATGCTCCAAAGAATGCAAAGTACACTTCATCTGATGTACAGAAGGAAATACTACACATAATTGCTAGAAAAGTGCAGAAATCAATAAGAGAAGAAATTGGCACTAGCAAGTTTTGCATAATGGTTGATGAGGCTCGAGATGAATCCAAAAAAGAGCAGATGGCTATAGTTCTTCGATTTGTCAACCAAGATGGACTTATAACGGAGCGTTTCTTTGACCTTATCCATGTTAATGACACTACTGCATTGACTCTTAAGAATTCCATTTGTGCTGTCCTAGCAGATAATAATTTGAGTGTGCAAGATATCAGAGGCCAAGGTTATGATGGGGCAAGTAACATGCGAGGGGAGTGGAATGGTTTGAAGGCTCTAATTCTTAAAGAATGCCCTTATGCGTATTATATTCATTGTATGGCTCATCAGCTTCAGTTGGCTCTTGTTGCAGCATCAAGGGAGGTACACGAGGTTCACAACTTTTTCCAGCATGCAAATTTCATCATAAATGTTGTTAGTGCTTCTCCTAAACGCAATGATGAGTTGCTAGCAAATCAAGCTGAGCAAATTACTCGTGAAATTGAGTTGGGAGAGCTTGATACAGGAAGAGGGCAAAATCAGGTAGGCTCTCTGCAGAGGCCTGGGGACACAAGATGGAGTTCTCATTACAAGTCAATTAGGAGCTTAAAGAAGATGTTTGGTGCCACAGTTTCAGTCCTACGCAGCATTGCAACTGATCGTTCGATTACACAGTACTCTCGAGGAGATGCTGGAGGCGCCCTAAGAATTATTATCACATTTGATTTTGTGTTCATTCTACTCATGATGGAAAATATTATGAAGATCACTGATGTGTTGTGCCAGACACTCCAAAAGAAATCTATTGATATTATAAATGCAGTGGATTCCGTAATAAACACAAAAGTACTACTTGGTGAACTGAGAAATGAAGGTTGGGATTCACTTTTGGATGAGGTAACAACCTTTTGTGAGAAGCATGAAATCGAGGTGCCAGATCTGAATAAGAAGTATATTCTTTCAACTTTCAAGCTTCATCTAATTGTTAAATAACTGAACTGTAATACATCATTGCCACTTTTTTTCAAAGAAGACTTATTTCTCCATGTGATTCTATAGGTATGTCGATGTGACTAAATCTCGAAACAAGAATGATAACACCACAACTCTTCACCATTACAAGGTAGATGTGTTCAATGTTGCAATTGATCAACAATTGACTGAGTTAGAAAATCGATTCAGCTCTCAAGCAACTGAGCTTCTATCCCTCTGTGCCTCTTTGGATCCAAGAACTGAGTCATTTGACGTGAAAAAGCTATGCAGTCTAGTGAAAAAGTACTATCCAGCTGATTTCTCAAGTCAAGAAAGGGCTCAACTGGAGGGCCAACTACCACATTTTCAGCTTGACGTATGCAATCATTCAAACCTGAAAATGTTGCCATCACTTGCTGACCTAACAAGTGGACTAGTTAAGCTGGGTAAAATTTCTTCTTATCCAATGGTGGACAGGTTGTTAAGGCTAGTTCTAACTCTTCCAGTGTCAACTGCAACCACCGAGAGAGCTTTTTCAGCAATGAAAATTGTGAAGACTCGTCCTCGGAATAAAATGGGAGATATCTTTCTGAGGGATTATCTTTTAGTTTATATTGAAAAGGAGTTGGCAGCAAAATTTAGTTCTAGTGATATTATCAAGGCATTCGATCAAGCTGGTAATCGTAAGGCCAATTTAAAATTAATAGAAATGTAACTTGTCAGTTGCAAAACAAATGCTACCTTCTTTTGCTAACTAATATTTGCTGCCGTGGATCTTGTATCAGTTATCATAATACATATATGTATGTGCTGCACATTCATCGATTGTTGTCGACATTGGCCCCCCCAATGTCTGAATCCTGGCTTCGCCCCTGCTAATGGTCTTAGACTTCCTTGGCCGAAGTTTGGAGAAAAAGACCTGTCCATCCACGTGGATCAGTCCTAAACTAGGTTAGGTTTTTTCTTCTCTCAAGCAACTAGAGTTAGGTCTGGTTAGTCTTAAAAATTACCACTCTGTAAAGTAGTTCGAAAAGTCTAACAGCTCCACGTCTTTTTCGTGATCGGGGTTGCCTCCTACGGGTATAATTGCACCCATTACTAAAACCAACTCAAAGCCTGTATGAAAGGGTTCGGAGCTTTCTATGCAATCACAATCAAGAATGTGTGCATCCTTGATTATTTATGTGTTTTTTTATCGTGGCAGATATTTGACTAGCTTGTCAAAAATATGTCACGTGATATGCATATCTTTGATTTAAGGGCAAAACTTAGATACTCGTATAACTATTTGTCATGTTGTAATGCAGAGTCAAAATATAGAGGTTTGATTGCCCATGCTCGCATAATTAAAATTAGTGTCGAGCAAGAAGATAGATGCTTTGAAAAACATAAAGACTTCTAAGCTATACCTGGTCAAACCAATCCACCAAAATGGCCCCGAGTCATACACAAATTTTGAGCTAGATAAAACAAAAAGCAAAATAAAGTTGCGGATCCTCAAAAAATAAAGTTGGAGACCACGCTCAAGCTATCAGCACAACACAAAGGCTCGAATAAAAAAGGTCAGAAAATCGGTGTGAGCTGAGGATAAACCAGATAAGATTTCCAGCGGGGCGCGTCTAGACGACTGCTGAGCGATTCTCTTCGGATCTCCACCAAAGCCCCGTATCAAATTTCCGCCGGGGCCCACGGGCCCGATCCGGCCGTGCACAGGGCCGGGTCCACGATCGGACGGCGTGGGGCCGCCCTCGCGTGCGATCTCCACGCGCCCGGTGGCGTGCGCGGTTTCTAGAGCGATCCTCCCTGGGACGGGGCGAATATTCGCCGGGGCACAGCGACTGCTCCGGCCGGCCACCGTCCGGGTCGAGTGGGCCTCACTGGAAAGTGGGCCCAGAGGTTAGTGGCCGAGGTGGGGGCCCACATGTCATGGGAGCGGTGCGGTCTTGACGTTGGGACTTGTGGGGGTTGACGTGGACGGTGCGCGCGCGTGGAGCCGTGGACTCTGCCCACACGTGACAAACGCACGGGGTCGCCGGCGATAAGGCCGGCGACAGCGACAGGCTGATCTGGGCCCACGCTGAGTGTGGACGACGGTCACTGGGGAGTGGGCCCAACGTGACAGGAACAGATCAGATCTCGGTCGTGTGCGTGCATGTGGGTCAACGAGGCCGTAGGCATGGAGATGGAGGCCTTCGGCGGCTGGGCTGGTTTGGGCCATTGTTTTTTTTGGATAGAATTTGGGTCATTGTTCGTGCTGATATGTGGGCCGAGTTGGACCTGTGCGGGTTACGATTTACTGGGTTCAGCTGCCAAATACGGCCCACAAAGCTAACGGTGCCCATTAGTACCACACATACTATTTCTCCGAGAGTTAGACAAGGTCACAGTTGACATGAACGAAAAACTGCCACACTGAAGTTCCTTGTTCAGAATTGTTAACCTCTTCCACGATTGTCGTTATTTGAGGTGTCAAACCCCAAGTGTTGGTCAAAGGATCAACTTTAATGTATAGAGCATGGTTTATTTCTTTAACCAGTTTCCCACATCATGCTCTCAAGTGCAGCTGGCCCATCTGCATCAAGTGCATCACAGAACTAATTCATCTGTGTCCATGTCCACTCTTCTAGAGTAATTTAGCTCGGAGGCTCAACTCATTCGACATATCCTAACGCAGATGGAGATGAGCAAATATTATACGCATCCACTTGCACAAATTTATACTATAGTTCTCCAATCTCCAAGAGCTCAGAACACCACACATTTTGGTGCCCATGCATCTTCCCACACTCATGGAGATGAGCACAATGGCCCTTGTCTTTCTTTTCCTCGCTTCGGTGCTTATCCTGGTGTCATCCTCCAGGCGCAGGTCCAGAGCGGCGGCCTCCAAGAAAAGGCGGCCGCCAGGTCCATGGCGCCTCCCCTTGGTCGGCAGCCTCCACCACATGCTCACCTCGCAGCCGCAGGCCGCGCTCGCGGACCTGGCCGCGGTGCACGGCCCGGTGATGTACCTCCGGCTGGGGCAGGTCGACACCGTCGTGGTCTCCTCGCCGGCGGCGGCGCGGGAGGTCCTCCAGGCCAACGACCTCAGCTTCGCGTCGCGCCCCAACCTGGCCGCCACCGAGATCGTCTGCTACGGCAACCTCGACGTCGCCTTCGCGCCCTACGGCGCCTACTGGCGCGCGCTGCGCAAGCTCTGCGTGCTCGAGCTCCTCAGCGCGCGCAAGGTGAGGCAGCTCGCGCCCATCAGGGACGGCGAGACCATGGCGCTCGTCGCTGAGATCCGCGCCGCCGCCGGCGCAGGTGGTGACGGTAGCATGCCGCCGGCTGTGAACCTCGGCAGGCTGCTCGTGTCGTGCACCAACTCCATCACCGGGCTGGCGACGTTTGGCGAAGGCTGCAGCGCCGAGCGCAGGGAGCAGTTCCTGTCGGCGGTCGCCGTGGTGCTAAGCAACAGCTCGGGCTTCTGCGTCTCGGACCTCTTCCCGTCGCTGTCGTTCGTGGACGCCCTGACCGGGACGAGGCGCCGGCTGTGGAGGGCGCACCGGCAGCTCGACGAGCTGTTCGACAAGATCATCGCGGAGTGCGAGGCAAAGTGGAGCGAGAGGAAGACGAAGGTCGCTACAGATGGTGGAGGAGAGGGTGGACACGGAGAAGATAATCTCCTGAGCATCATGCTGAGGGTCCGCGATCAGGAGGAGTTTGCCTTTGGACCGAGATAATGCGCGACCGGTCGCGCTACAAGCAAATGCGCGACCCTATTCAACTGGGTGGGCATAGACGAGCAGTTGCATTTGGCCACTTGTCCGAAACCGACGGAATCAGTACGTTCGAACAGATTAAAAAAAGAAGGGTCGCTTTCATGGTGACGTCACCACTCACGAGAGCATTTAGAAATGGACTCATTTTCTTTAAATGACCATAACTCTTACATCAAGCATCTGTTCTCAAATCCATTTGTACCGTTGTGTTTCTTGTAACGAGACCTACAAAACTAGATCCATATTTGATATATTTTGAAACTGTTTTATATGACTGTCAATCTATATTGAATAAACAGTAACAATGTGTGCACAAGTTATGTAACAATTTATGTTGTGTTGTATAGATTATAAATTATCCTACATTGATATAAATTCATACATAGCAACTTATGTTGTAGTAGTACATTTTATATACGTGGAGATTTTGAATCATTTTATTAATATCAATATAAGTACAGAATGTGTGAAAATTTTTACATCACTACAACTTATGTAGTGGTTCTATCACTTTATATTATTTAGTACAATCAATTTACAAAGAGACAATGTACTGACTTATATATGCATCGAAAGTATGTAAAAACTATGTATCAATTTACGCAAAGATCATATAGCAGCTTATATTGTATGTCTACTTGTCAACTTACGCACGGTGGATCTACCCATTTATATTCATTCACCGATGGGACGGAGTCGCCCCCCAAAATCCAAAACCCTAATCAGTGCACCGGAACCTATCAGGTTGGGACGAGTGCCCCACTAATCAGTGCACCGGAGCCTATCAGGGGGAATTTCATTGTTACTGAACCCGATGGGACGGAGTCGCCCTCCAAAACCCAAAACCCTAATCAGTGCACCGGAGCCTATCAGGTTGGGACGAGTGCCCCACTAATCAGTGCACCAGAGCCTATCAGGGTGGGACGAGTGCCCCACTAATCAATGCACATGAGCCTATCAGGTTGGGACGAGTGCCCCACTAATCAGTGCACCGGAGCCTATCAGAGGGAATTTCATTGTTACTGAACCCGATGGGACGGAGTCGCCCCCCAAAACCCAAAACCCTAATCAGTGCACCGGAGCCTACCAGGTTGGGATGAGTGCCCCACTAATCAGTGCACCGGAGCCTATCAGGGTGGGACGAGTGCCCCACTAATCAGTGCACCGGAGCCTATCAGGTTGGGACGAGTGCCCCACTAATCAGTGCACCAGAGCCTATCAGGGGGAATTTCATAGTTACTGAACCCGATAGGACGGAGTCGCCCCCAAAACCCAAAACCCTAATCAATGCACCGGAGCTTATCAGGTTGGGAAACGCGGACGAGGTCGACCCTAATCAGTGCACCAGATCTTATCAGGGGGGACGAGGTCGGCCCTAATCAGTGCACCGGAGCCTATCAGGGGGGATGAAGTCGGCCCTAATCAATGCACCGGAGCCTATCAGGGGGACGAGGTCGTCCCTAATCAGTGCACCGAAGCCTATCAGGGGGACGAAGTTGGCCCTAATCAGTGCACCGAAGCCTATCAGGGGGAATTTCATAGTTACTGAACCCGATGGGACAGAGTCGTCCCCCAAAACCCTAATCAGTGCACCAGAGCCTATCAGAGGGACGAGGTCGGCCCTAATCAGAGCAACGAATCCTATCAAGGGGGACGAGGTCGGCTCTAATCAGTGCACCGGAGAATATATCAATCTATTCACAAGATGTGTATCAAAATACACGCAGCATGTTCTCTCAATCGGTGTGCAACAGGTGTATAAATCCATGGCAGCCTGTGTGTCAAGCAATATGAATGAACAATGCAGGTTTTGTATGAACAGGGGGCAATTCAAAGTTACTAAATGGCAACCTACACACGATGTTAGTGTCAAGCTATACTCCAAATAATCCACAATCAACTAATACATGCATAAAATATTTATAGGCTACACATGAGATTGTATATGTACCAAACTTATATAGAGAGTATGTATCACTAAATGCAAACTATCAACTTATATATAGGGATCGTATCAACTTATATATAGGGAATGTATCAGTAAATGCAAACTATCAACTTATATACGCAAACTACATATTAACGTATGTAGGGAGACATGGTCGGCCCTAGCAAATCCAACCTTCTATGGCAGGGGTACATTGTCAGCCCTAATCAGCACAACCAAGAGTAATAAGGGGGACATTCTCGTCCACTCGGCCGACCCTAACTGGTACAACCTTCTAAGGTAGGGGGTACTTGGTCGGCCCTGATCAGTACAACCTCTCTATGGGATGGGGGCATGATCGGTCCTAACTGGTACAACCTTCTGTGGCAGGAGATACATGGTCGGCCCTAACTCATACAATCTTCTATGGCAGGGTCGACATGGTCAGTCATAACTAGTAAATCGTGTATGGCAGGCGGCCATTCATAGTTACTAAACCAGATGGGACGGAGTCACCCCTGACAACCCAAAACCCTAACCGGTACAACAGTGTATGGTAGGGGGTACGTAGTTGACCCAAATCAATGCAACAGGATATGACAGGGGATACGTGGTCGGCCCTAATCAGTGCAACCGAGTGTGGCAGAGGGAATGGGGTCGGCCCTAATCAGTGCAACCGTGTATGGCATCGGGTACATGGTTGGCCATAATCAGTGCAACCGAGTTTTGCAGGGGGAACGAGGTCGCCCCTAATCTGTGCAACCGTGTATTGCTGGGGGAACGAGATCGCCCCCAATCAGTACAACCGAGTGTTGCAGGGGGAACGAGGTTGCCCCTAATTAGTGCAAACGTGTACGACAGGGGGCGCTGAGGTTGCCCCTAATCAGTGCAATCGAGTATGGCAAGGAAAAATTCATAGTTACTTAGCCCGATGGGACAGAGTCGCCCCCGACAACCCAAAACCCTAACCGGTACAACCTTCTATGGCAGGGGGTACGAGGTCGACCCTAATCAGTGCAACCGAGTGTGGTAGGATGAACGAGGTCGCCCATAATCAGTGCAACGAGTGTGGCGGGGGTACGTGGTCGGCCCTAATGTGTGCAGCCAAGTGTTGCAGGAGAACGAGATCGACCCTAATCAATGCAACCGAGTGTGGCAAGGGGGAACAAAGTCGCCCTTAATCAGTGCAACCGAATATGACAAAGATATATGTAGGTTGATGGACATATTAAGTGTAGGTTGATATTGAAAACATATATGGGTTGGCAAAGATTTCATGTAGGTTGATTAGGACTAAATACTAAACTATATAGGACAGAGTATATAGCAACGACGTAGCCCCCACAATCCTAACTATAAAACCCAAATCCTAAACCCTAAAACCCAAATTCTAAATCTTAATTAGTACAACCTAGTACGTCAGTGCAACATATTTAGTCCAAATCGGTACAACCGAGTATGGCAGAGCAACTAGACATAGATAATAAACCCTATAGAAAAGAGTATACGGTAACGGTGTAGCCCTTACAGCCCTAAACCCTCAAATCCTAAACCCTAATCAGAACAACCTAGTATAGGAGGGTAACATGGTCGACCCTACTCCGTACAACCAAGTATGGCAGTGCAACATGGTCGGTCCTAATTAGTTAATCGAATATGGCAGGGAAACATCCTGATGAGACTCTCATCCTAGGAGAGAGCGGTTGGACGACAGCATGACTCCAGTGGCAGCAGCGTTGGGCCAGCGCCACTGCCTCCTTCCTTCCATCAAGTTTCCTTACCGACTAGCTCCCTCCTCTACTCAGGTGGTTAAACCCCCACAAAACCTTCCGCCATAAGTGTACCCCCAAAAAACAATCGTGAAGGGTATGTTACACTCATCTTTCATATATCAATTTATAATTTTTAGTACTGTCAACTTATATTGATGTCCAATATACTGAAAAAAGTTCTGCTATCAAATTATGTTTAAAGGTTTACACGTAAGTTGATACACACAATTAGTTTGCATTCAACATAAATTGACACTACTTTAAAAATATTTCAAAATATATGCTTCATGGATCTAGTTTTATAGATTTCATGATAAGGGACGCAGTGGTGCAATCGGAATTGAAAATGGACGCTTCAGAAAAAAGTTATCACTTTTTTTTGAAACGATACAAAACAAAAAAAGTGGACCAGCAGCCTCCCTCCCTTGTTTCAGGTTGCATGCGCGAGTGTGCAGGCGTGAGATGCGTGCTGGCCTGTTGGGCCAGCCCATCAGCGCGGGGTCGCGCGGTAGGTCACTGACGCGACCGGTCGGTAGATAGACTTAACGTTGCCTTTCCCTTCAACAACGCAAACATCAAGGCGATCATAGTGGTAAGTCCTGCTCTGTTTGTTGCCAAATTTGGCATCATCGAGGTTATTAAGGATAGCTCTACGATGCAACTCTGACCATAATTTTAGCAACACGCAATCTTCAATCTGCATCATTTCTTTAAAAAACTGAAACTTAGACATCATTGACTTTTTATCACAACTTTGATCATTCGTATATATTATTCAAAATATTATATATATATTATTTATTTTATTCGTGATTTGCTTTATTATTATATGTACTTTAAATTTGAATTATCTTTTGCTTATTTTCATAAAAAATTGAATAAAACGAAAGGTCGAACATGTTAGAAAAAATCAATGACGACAAATATTTCGATATCCGTGTTCATGTTCAAAACGTTTTCTCCGCCAACTTACCAATTTAACTGTTTTCCTACAAACTATATTAGGATTTATTCATAGCAGGGACGGAAACAATTTCGACCACCGCCGAGTGGGTCATGACGGAGCTAATCAGGCACCCAGAGATGATGGCAAAGGCACAAGCAGAGGTGCGGGAAGCCCTCAACAAGAGCACAACCCCACAAGATCACGAGTCTCGCATGGACGAGCTAGGCTACACGAGGATGGTGATCAAGGAGACACTGAGGCTCCACCCATCCGTTCCCCTTCTCCTTCCCCGCCTCTGCCGGAAAACCTGCGACATCGGAGGGTTCGAGGTCACCCAAGGAAGCAGGGTGGTGGTCAACGCATGGGCCATGGCGAGGAGCCCAGAGCATTGGGACAGCGCCGGGGAGTTCAGGCCGGAAAGGTTTGAGGACACCATGGCTGACTACAAAGGCACTGAATTTTGCTACTTGCCGTTCGGCAGCGGGAGGAGGATGTGCCCTGGCTCGGGCTTTGGGATGGCCACGCTGGAGCTCGTCGTGGCCCGGCTCCTGTACTACTTCGATTGGAGCTTGCCGGGCAAGATGCTACCGGAGGAGCTGGACATGGACATGATAGTCGGAGCGACAGCAAAGAGACGCAACCAACTACACCTCGTGGCAACGCCTTAATTATGGTATGCCCCGGTAGAAACTTGAAGGTTGCAATGGGACTGAATTCTTTGTCACTGATGTTTAGTCGTCTCCTCTCCTTGTCCTGTGGGTTAATGTGGAAAACATGGATTGAAGGTTTAATAAGTGCAATGTACATCACATGCATTACATTGGCCTATTCAGTTGTGAAAACGTGCTGAAATGCTTACATGTGTTCTCCTTTTTGTTTGGATGGAGAGGCATCTATGGCCTTGTTTAGATTGGTTGAATTCGATCGAATTCAATGATTGAAAGTGCATTGTGAATTGAAAAAGTAGAGATGAGGCACGTAGTTCAATGCGTTGCTTTTGATTGAATTGGTCCTCTTTGAAGCAAACTAAACAGGGCCTATGTCTTTATTATGACACCGTAAAGTTGTTACTGTAAATAGAAATATTTTGTTTTGTCAGCAAAAGAAGAGTAAGCTGGACTGAACTCAGGAGTGCATGGAACATATTGCTCCATGCTTTTGTCAGCAGGTAGAATTGACTTGCTGCAACTCATCCACCGGCATTGATTCAGACAAGTAGTTAACTCAGACCATTAATCATCCAATTTGATTTCATTAGTCATCCCCTTATCTCATCCTGATCCTGCTTTTTCTTTTTTTATGTGGATGGTTTGAATCAAGCACTGTTCTTATGTCATTTTAATCAAGTAGTTTATGGCTCGAGGATTTACTGGAAGTACTCCTACTCGCAGTATCACGGATAGTTTATAAAGTCCAATGGCCGGTTAATATTTGAGACATCAAGAATAGCTAGCAATACCCATTTCACAGCCGGTTTATGTGTCACAAACATGCATTGATAAAATTTTCAGTGATGAATGGAGCATCACACCTTAGTACCTGCAGAAATTGGCAGTGATGAATCGCTGCCGGTTCGTCTGCACCTCATCTCTGACCCTCCCTCTCTCAGGCGGTGAGTGGGATAGACGAACTACGGTAACGGCGGCGGTGACAGAGAAGGAGTACTGTCAGGTAGCAGCAGCCACGTTGGTGGGGGACGGCGAGTGCGACATCAGAGATGACTGAAAATGTTGGCACGAGAGTGGAATGATCGGCGGGTGCTTTATTTGTTCCCCAAAGTGGAACGAGGAGGACGGTCGAGGAACGGCAAAGCCACGTAGGAGGAACGAAGCATTGAATAATAGCGTGAGGCACCGTATCGTACACGAATGAACAGGTTGCGCCACAAGTAATCTATTAGTTCGCCATTTATTGGAGTTCCAAAGCAAACTAGGGCGATTTTTGCAATAGACCTTTACTCAATGTATCATTGTGAAAGATATTTAACTTTTATGGTTGAGAAACACATCTCTTGCGCTTCAAGCGCCTAAAAGTTTTGAAATTTGAGGCAATGGATCGCCAAATGGCTAGCATAGGCCAGGATGGGGACTTGGTCTTGGATTTGCGAGACAGTTGGGGGCTCTTGGCCTTTGGGAGGCAGCGGACCGGGGGCAGAGGAGGCGGGCCGCCGCTGCGCGGTAAAACAGAGAGGTTATCACTGGAAGGGGGGTGGCAGTCTCAGACTCTCAGGCTATCCGCAGTGGTGTCCACTACCCGGTCCTCCAGGACGCGGGTAGCGGAAAAACACCTGCAGCGGTGTCCTGTACTCGGTACGCAATCTAAAAGGACCGCCTCCCGCACGGTACTTCCAGAGGAGTAGAGGAGCTCCTCTATCGGCGTCCTCGTCCCAACCGCTGCTTCCCTCGCGCCCTCCGTTTCCCCTCCGCCGTCGGTCGCGCACCCCTCCACCGCCGCGTCGCTCGCGCTCCCCTCCACCGGCGCCTCGGGCTCTGCCGCGGCCTCCCCTCGGTCGGCCACCCCGCGCTCCCCTCCGCCTCCTTCCTCGCGCCCTTCGCGCCCCTGCGCCGGGTCTGGTCGGAGGTCCCGCTCTTCCCTCGAGCAGATCAGGGTCGGAGGTCCCGTTGGCGCAGATCCGCTCTTCCCTCGAGCAGATCAGAGGAGAGCTCCACCGCGCGCTCCGGCCGGCGTCGCAGGTATGTTCGATCCAGTCTCTTTTGTTAGATGATTTGATAAGCACATCGTTTTATGTTCGATCCTGATTTGACATAGAATCGTTTTGCGAGGAAGTTCAGTGCTTGTGAACATCTAAAAAGAATCACCAGACATAGAATTACCATTCAAAATCTTCTCTATGACCTATAATACTCTTGCAAGAACACTTGACCTAAGCTAGATCTCACTTCCTGACCAATGAAAGTTCCTCCTGGATGATCTGGTTCAGACACAAGATTTTGTAGCAGTATCTGTGCTTTAACTTGCTGGAGCTATGAGGTTGTTACCTTACCTAGAGAGAGTACACAAAATGCACTCAAATCTTGAGATGATGACTCGGTGACACACCACGTTAGTCTAGGACTGTGCTGCTCCCAACTAGAATCATGATGATGTCCATGCATTCTGGTTGTCACTTTGCTTTGTGACCCTGCTGGCAGTTTTGGCGCGTATGCCATCATGTCCATGCAGATGCAAGTGCTTTATTTGCCAGGATAGATGTGTGCAGCTGTGGATCGCAGATAATGGTATCCAGAAAAGGTGGGCAGGAGAATACTCTTTGGCGTGCTGATACCTGATGATGGCAAGAAGATTGTGTGCTGATACCTGATATACATGTCTGCTCTTTTAGTTTTGATATCAATAAAATGCTTCAGCCTTCAGGTAGAGACTTGATTGGCTGTGGGCAATATGGGCATTTTATAAATCCATAACAGATTATTTATCTAGAAAAAAAGGAGGACACTGACAGTTTTACTACCTACATACTTCATCTTTTGAAGAACACACACACAGCTACTATCTTGTTAAGGCTAAAGGGAAAATAGAGAAGAACTCTGCATGTTTACTTTAACTTACATGTGTGTGTTTTTTATTGTCGTTTGGTGGGCATTCTGTCTCACGCAAAATAAGGGTTGTTTGCTCTCGGTTTGGTGGCAATGATCGCAGGGAAAGTCTAAAGCGAATGACTTTACAGGGAAAAGCCTATCTAAAGATTAGAAGAATAATCAATCTACTGATATTGAAGCAGGTGTCAATATGTTGCTGTTAATTGGCCAGATTATCCGCATGACAAGCATTCCTTAAAATAAATCTACAACCTTTGGTTATTTTCAGAACAGCCATGTTTCCCATCCAGTTTTCCTCTTATTTTATTTGTGAAAATTTTTAGGGAAAACCTGCTTCCTAATATCCTGTTTGATTTGTGATTTGCTTCTTTCTGTTGCTGTGTACTTCAACCTTTGGTTATTTTCATAAAGGCTGTAGTATTACTTATAATTTTTTTGTTCTCATCCACCAAATAGTAGTAATAAGTTGGTCAGAATTTTCTATATGCATGGGATGAATTCACTAGTTTGAGAAAGGTAGAACACATAACGTAGCTAGGCAGCCGTTTGCCATGGTTGCTGGCTGGGCTAGCTAGTATGAAAACTAAATATGCATATAGAAGCATCATGTTTAAAGGTTGTTTGTTAGAGAATTGAGATGAAAACTAAATATGCATATAGAAGCATCATGTTTAAAGGTTGTTTGTTAGAGAATTGAGGTTCACTTCTATAACTCGATGTGTACAAAGTCTTCCTGCAGCTGTATGTTCATTTTGTAATAGTTTATTTCTAGACGGCGGGGAGAATAGTTTATTTCTCTATAATTTGGCATATACATTGTATGATGATGTTCTGCAGCTGTGATGAATTTTATAACAGCCACATATTTGTGTACATCCATTCTTATATTTCCTCATATTGTGTTTCCTACCGTTGATGTATGTTTTTTCTTGTGATTTCAGGATGGACCCTAACCAGTCCAATGATGGATCACATGGATCTTTTCCTGGTGGCAACGTTCCTCCCTACCAGCCTGCCTGGAACCCATACATGTATGGGTACCAAGGTCCTCCATCCTGGTTCCCCCAAGGAATGCAGCAGATGGCACCCAATGTCTCAATGATGCATCCAAGTACCAATGGTCCACAACTATTTCAGCCTGCTCAAAACGAAGATGCATCTGTGCTAAACGATGAGGTAGATGTGGACCAACATCACGTCTCTGCAGCGCCTACAGGAAAAGGAAGGAGGACAACGGTCAAGTGTAGGACCAAGTTAGGCAATTTCAACCCAGAAGAAGATAACTACCTTGTGAAGTCATGGCTTGAAATAAGCTGTGACCCAATTGCAAGTAATGGACAAAGAAAAGATCGCATGTGGGACAGGATTGTGCAGCGATACAACCTGAAGAGGGGAACATACCCAGAAAGGAGTGTGAGGTCTCTACAGAGCCGTTGGGACATTATCAAGGCTGAAGTGGGGAAGTTTGCAGGCTTCTATGCTGATGTTATTCGAGAGAATCCTAGCGGGATGTCGGATGCCGATAAGGTTTGCTACTGCCTTACCTTTGCTGATTTTGTACACATGTTATATATGTCTCTGATTTTTGTTTGCAAAGAATTATTTACTTGCAGCATGGTTATTAGTAGTATACATGTTAAAATATTTATGGTTGCTGTCTTTTTAAGTACTTCTTGTCTAATTACACCAACTGATCCACCCATATTGAAGCTTTCATGATGTGTAGATCCTGCAGTGTTGTTTCTTGCTCACTTTTGCTACTGCCTTGTCTGTTTAAAAATTGTAAAGCATTTGGTGCTTTCTAGCAGTGTACAAATTAATGCCATTCTTGGGTGGCAAACAAATTAGATTATTTCTGCAATTTAGTGAGCAATGTTTTACATGGAAGTGAGCAATGTTTTACCTGAATAGTTCTTCCCCCCATTTTGCATATGACAACTGCAATCAGTTAGTAGCATATGTTAACAATGATTATTGCCTACTGCAGACCACTCATGCTGCATCTAATTTTGCTGGTGTCCTCAAACAACTTTGCGTACTTGCATTGTTGGGAGATCATGAAGGATGAGCCCAAATGGCAGGATCCAAAGGCCAGACCATTGGCAGAGTCAGGTGGAGGTGATGGTTTTGGAGAGGAAGCTGGAGATGGCAGATCTAGCCCAACTGGATCAGCTGGTAAGAGGCCTATGGGCAGGGATTCAGCTAAAGCAGCCAAGAAGAAAGCAAATTCTTCTGCGGGTTCTACATCTTCTTCTGAGTATGCTTCGAGGATGCAAGATCTATCATTGCAAAAGATTAGTATCCTGCAAGAAGAAAGTGCGCGTAAAAATGATCGGTTCCAGCTGCTGGCTTCTATAGACGAGAAGCGCTTTGAGGAAATGAGATCCCACAATCAATCACTCTTAGGCATTGAGCAAGAGAAGATTCGGCTCATGCGGGAGAAGCATGAGAGGGACAAGGAAAAGGAGGAGAAGCAAGAGGATGAAAGGATCCTTGCTATTGATCTTGATGCGTGCACACCACCTCTGCGGGCGTATTATGAAGCTCTGCAGGAAGAAATTTTGGAAAAGATTGCAGCTAGGCGAAGGAAGAGACAGGCACCTTGAATACACATCCGACATAGTCCTGCTTCATTTCAGGTACGCAAGCCCAACCCTTACCCATGTTAGAAATTAATTACTTGAACACTATTTATATTGGTGTACCTGTTTTCTGATTGCAAATTCTCATTATCTTGAATAGTTGAGCTGTCAGCTAGAATTCTTTACTCTGTCTTTACAAATCCCGCAACTGTGACCTGAAACCTTGAAATCAGGTCTAGTGGTATGGCCTCCTGGTTATTTGAGGGAGTTGGTTCATAGTTAGGACACAGTTTGAGATCCATATTTCTCTGTTGGAGGGAGAAATAGTATAGATCATGAGCCACACACTTACAGCAGTACCAAGTTGACAAGTTGCATTACGGTCTCGTGGCAGTAGGCCAGCGCATAAATACTGATCTCTCTATGTTTAAGGAAAAATCTCTTGTATTTATATTCAGTTAAAGATCCATTACTCCTGTGTTAGAGATATGATGATACTTTGCTGCTGGATAGCATAGTCCTAAATCCTTACTGCAATAGTTATTTAAGCTAAGGAAAATTACAGTTTCTTGAGAATATACAGAAATAAGTCTCCTAGAACTTATCTCGGTCTTTCTTGGCTGCCAGGTGAGTGTCTCGCTGGGTGTTTAACCATTCCAATGGGCTGCCTTTGGGCATGTCTACAGCCTTTATTCATCTATCTGGAGTGATTTGGTTAACCACTGGCTTTCTTGTTAGTTGTTACAGCAGTTGTATTATTTGTTCAGTGTGCTCTTCAGAACCTGTGACCTGTGTATTCTTTGTTGAGTGTGCAGTTCGGAACTATTGTGTAATGCAACCTGTGAGTGTGAATCTGTTGTAATATTCGGAGAGCACTGTGAATGTGAGTGTGAATCTGTTGTAATTTTCGGAGAGCACTGTGAACATGTGAGTGTGAACCTGTGAGTGTGAACCTGTGAGTGATTCTGTTAACCTGTGACCTGCTTGTGCAGCTGTGAACATGTGACCTGTACCATTGATGTATGTTTTGTGCACATGTGACCTGCTTCAAAGCTGTGACCTGCTTGTGCAATCTGTGACCATTGATGTATGTTTTGTGCACATGATGCTCAGTGAGTACTTTCTTCTTTTTTTCACACTACCTCAACATTGTCCAGGTGCTACTCAAGATGCTTTGCTCCACGATTTTCATATAGCTAGAACTGCCGTTTTCATATAGTGACCTGCTTCAAAGAGGCTAAGACCAAGCTCGGCAATCTAAATGGAATCATATGTAGCAACATTATACATGCTCACTGGTTAGTAGTTCCTGGCTACCAGATTCATTAACTGATGAACATATGAAACTTAGAAAAAAAAATTACCTGCTTCAAAGCTGTGAACATGTGACGCCGGTCACTCACTGAAGGAATCTGCTTTTGCACCTTCTGCTTTTGCACTGACCAAACATGACGCCGGTCACTCACGACATCTGCATATTCTATCCCCTGAACTGCTCTCTCGTGAACTGCTTGATCAATTCTCGTGAACTGGCAGGACACTCACAACTACTATAACAACACATTCACTTGCGAAGTAGCGAACACACTAACTTGCCCCGCACAAAACACACTCACCATCGCCATGGCCGGCTTCCCAAGCTCATTGCGAAGGTACTGGAAGGAGGAGGAGGAAGACGATGGCACTCATGCAATAGTTGACGATGAAGAAGCTGAGGCCGCGACATACAACCATCTCGTGCAAGCAGAGAGCTCTCGCACGCGTCGTCGACCTGATGCTCCACCAAAGGTCATTCGGCCGAGGGACATTCCTTCTGGTCACAGGAGGATCAAAGCCGACTACTTTGTTGCAAATCCTGTTTACAATGACCGGCAGTTCTGTAGAAGGTCAAGTTGAGCATATTTCTAATAATGATCGCTCTACGTCTGTAGTTTCTCATAGCAGAAGTGTTGTTGCAGGTATCGGATGCGTCGGCATTTATTCAAGCGTATTAAAGAGGCCGTTAAAAATCACGATAACTATTTCAAAAAGAAGTATGATGCAGCTGGCAAGGAAGGACTATCGGCTCTTCAGAAGTGCGTGGCGTCTATACGCATTCTCGCATACGGGGTCCCGGCGGATGCCGTTGACGACTACATCCGCATTGGTGAGTCAACTGCTCGAGAAGCTTTGAATCATTTCTGTTGGGCTGTCATTGAAGTTTTTGGCGATCAGTACCTACGTGCACCCAACAGTGCCGATGTAGCTAGGCTTCTTGAAGAGGGTGAGAATCGTGGGTTCCCAGGGATGCTAGGCAGCATAGACTGCATGCACTGGGAGTGGAGGAACTGCCCCACAGCATGGAAGGGTCAGTTCACGGGAAGAGGGAAGCATCCCTCTATGATATTAGAGGCGGTTGCATCGCATGATCTATGGATATGGCATGCTTACTTTGGCATGCCTGGAAGTAACAACGACATTAACGTTCTTCATAGATCACCTGTATTCTCGTCTTACCTCCGCGTTCGTTCAACCCCTGTTTCATTTGTAGTCAATGGAAACACCTATAAAATGGGCTACTACCTTGCCGATGGGATTTACCCTGAGTGGCCAGCCTTTGTTAAGACTATTCGTCACCCCATGGAGCAGAAGACGCGACACTTCGCCACTCAACAAGAAAGTGCACGCAAGGATATAGAGCGTGCATTTGGTGTCCTGCAAACTCGGTTTGCGGTGATCCGAGGACCCGCATATGGTTGGGACCGTAACCGCAATTAATGATATAATGATGACTTGCATTATTTTGCAGAATATGGTAGTCGAGGATGAGGGTGAGCTTGCCCATAATACTGATTTCTTGGACATCGGCCCACTAGCTGTTCCGTACACCAACAATCCAACAAGGGAAGCATTTGTTGCTGCACACCATAGGCTTCATGACCAAGACACGCACTATCGGCTACTACGTGATCTCATCGAGCATCAGTGGATGAGGCTAGGATCTCTCCAGCATTAGATGAATTTGTGGTCATCTAATATTTATTGTCTTGTAATATTTTATGGGCATGTAATATTTATGAAGACATGTACTATTTTCTGGTCATGTATTATTCGTTAGAACTTCTAATATTTTAAGGTCATGTAATAATTAATAAGTCTTGTAAATATTTTGCGGGCATGTAATAATTAAAAAGTCTTGTAATATTTTGTGGTCATGTAATAATTAATAAATCTTGTAATATTTTGTGGTAATGTAATAATTATTATAACTTGTATTATCTGTATCGTATGGTCATGTAATAATTATTAAGTCTTCTAATATTTTACATACATTTTTTTCCTATTGTATGCGAACGTATAAAAGTGTAAAGAAAATTTGCTCATGTCACTGTCAGCAAGAGACAAAAAATGACGAGTGGCCTTGCATGTGTTGCAATGAAAACGGATTCTTTCATGTTTTTTCGTCGTCGCAACAAGACCTTAACATCATGTGGTAGTCATCGTGTTTGTCGGGGAGGAGCCCGTGCGCGTTGAGCCGGTCGCGGAAGGCGGCGACGGCGCGCTCCTCCTCGGCGTCGCGGACGTCCTCGATGGAGATGGCCGCCGGCGGGAAGCGGAAGTCGACGCGCCGCCTCACGCGCTTCTTCAGCGCGTGGGTAGCCTTCCGCCGTAGCGAGCCGATCTCCGGCCGCGGGCCGTGCTCGCCGCTCGCCCACTGCGGCGCCGAGCTTGCCCGCGGCGGCGCGGCTCGCGCGCGGGGCTCGCCCACGCCGGAGCGCAGGGGAGGGAGGGCGCCGGCGGAGGGCACGGGGAGGCGAAGAGAGAGAGAGAGATTTCCCGGGGGCGGCGCCGGCGGCCCGTGGCCATGGCCTCCACGCGGGGGAGGACGCGGGGGAGCTCGATCCCGTGGCGGCGCGACTCG
>CM014271.1:66931926-66944497 GCA_004135705.1 Alloteropsis semialata | reverse complement strand
GGTTGCGGCGCGCGAGCGTTGTATAAAATTTTCGGGGTTCGGGGGGCGGGCGGGAGATGCCGCGAGGGTGCGCAGCGCGGGGAAGATGCGAATCCGCCGCCGCCGCCGCTGCCTGTGATGCGGATGAGAAGGGGAATATCGAATAGCCTAGGATGGGAGCGTGTGCTTTGTGTTTGCCTGTGCGTGCGCCCGTGGTGGAAAAGAGAAAAGGCCAGGGGAGCAACGCTGCAACTTGGGCCTAGCTGGGTCAAGTGCGGTGCCCCATGCCCATCAGCCCATGTTATTAGTTTTTAGACTTCCAGAGTTCCAGTAGAGGCAGCCGTTGTCTTCGGTGGATCAGTTTTTTTGGTTCGGTGCACCTCAAAAACCGATCCCAAAACCGAACACCGATGTCTACCAGAACCCAAACCGACATCAAACCGAACACACCGAAAAATCGAGATTTCGGTTCGGTTCGGGTTGGTTCGGTTCAGTTTTCGGTGATCGGGAAAAAAGTGCCCACCCCTAGCGGCGGGGGCGCTTGCGTGAGCGAGAGCAAAGAGAGGGCGAGGCCCGGCCGCGCAGTGGCGGCGGCTCTGGGGTCTCTCTTTGGGAGAGAAGGGGCACGGCCCACAAGAGAGCACAAACCAAAAGGCTGTGGCGGTCGGTGGCGGTTGTGTGTTCGAGGCGCAGCCCGCCTGCTATGGACACTGGGCTGGGCCTGTAAGGCTTGAGTTGGGTTGTGCCGTCGGCCGTGCTGCTGACGCCGCTGCGTAGTACACAAGGGCGGGAGCAACAGACAGGCCGGCCCAGCGCGTGGATTTGGCAATGCGGGAACCTATCTGGCTTCCGGAAGCCTGGAAGCTACCGCATCCCCTCCGTTGGATGTTTTTCACATACCGTCCGATCCTCTCTTCTATCTTCTTTTTTCACTCGCTCTCGTTGCTGCCGTTCTCGCCAGACCTCGCGCACAGAAAGAGCGGCAGGTGGGCGGGGTAGCCGGTGGCGAGGTCGCCGCCGGCAGGGATGGTGGTCAAGGCGGCGGCGCCTTAGGGTTAGGGTTTGGGGTTGCCGGGGGTCCGAGGAGGGCTGCAATGTCCATCGGACATAGAAACGAGGGGTGCGGCCAGACAGGGCCGGAACCCCGGTGGGCGGTGCCGGCGACGGGGGCGACAAGGTCTAGGCGTTAGAAAGGGCGGGTCGGCGGGCGGCGGTGGTGGGAGGGGGGCAAACCCCCCTTGGCAACGCCAGTTGGACTGCTTCTGGGCCCTAGAAGAAATGCCAAGCGAAGTCTAACCTTTTTTTTTTACCAAAATTTGAGGGAGCATAGATCAAGGAATGAAGAACTCACAACACTGTTGAGTTTCATCATATCATAAACATGAATACATTTGGAGATACACAATTGGGGAATAGGGTCAGGTGTTATGCTATCAGCTTCTATCCAGAAATGTTGACCACTTCAGCAATTTGAGAGGCTTCCACATTCATGTCATAAGAAAGGCAGTTAGGGAATTTGGTCAGGTGTTATGCTATCAGCTTCTATCCAAAAATGTTGACCACTTCAGCAATTTGGGGCCTTTAATCCTCAGAAAGGAGATGGAGGGTGGGGTTTTGTAATCAGAAATTCACTAGGAGAGGCTGTCTTGGCTGGGCAGGGCACATCGAGCACGCACTGGATGCCTTCCATTCTGAGATGATAGCAGCTCTGGAAGCAATTGAAGCTGTTGTACAAGCCGGCATGTCAGAGATGGTCTTAGAGAAATTTTGCGGTGAGAAATTTTGCGAAATTTACTGTATCAATTTTAAACCAAAAATTAGGAGAACTAAATATGATTTAATTTTTTTTTTGACTGAACAGAAATATGATTTAATTATAAAACTAATTACACGGATGGATGGAAAATCGTGAGACGAATCTATTAAGCCTAATCAATCCGTCATTAGAGATTGTTTACTGTAGCACGATATTATCTAATCATAACCTAATTAGGCTTAATAGATTCGTCTCACAATTTCATCTAGGGGTTATGGAATGGGTTTTGTCAGTTATCCACATTTAATACTCCTAATTAGTATCGAAATATTCGAGTTTACTGTAGCGATGAAAAAAATTGCCGAACTAAACAGGGCGTGATGCTTTGATGCTAAAATTTGCTATGGAGAATGATAGTTTCCGGTTGTCAACAATGGGAGGAATCATTCGTGAGACCAAAGACCTGGTTGCTATGAATTTCAACTCCTTCTCTTGTAATAGCCACTGCTATAAATCTTGTAATCAGGTAGCGCATGCCATGACTGCGTATGGTTGTAAATGTCCTCGAGGAGCCAACCAAATATGGGAGGTCCTGCCCTCAAGCTTTGAGCACTTGGTAGCTGGCGATCTTGCCGTGTCCACAGGTTAATGGAACTAGAGTCTGGGGCGCGCCGCGCTGGCGCGCCATTTTTCATGTCTGCCGAGAATTCAGGCTACTAATAAGATAATTAACAGTCTCTAAAAAAAAGATAATTAACACTTACTCGATGTTGTATTAGTCAAGTCTTGTAACATCATTGTAGCAAATAACAGCTTTCATGACTAACCAAGTAATACAGTAGACAGAAGTAATACAAGAGGATATAATAGCAGTGCCGCAACCTTGCATCTCTGTTGCAATTATTTTTTTTTCCACTGATATCCTAAATGTGCCTACACTTCGCTACATGGAAAATACCCCCTCCATGAAGCAACCTTGAGAACATCACGTTCCACAACTGTAGTAGGCGCTTATGGATGCACAGTGGATGACCTCGGGTCAGGTCAACAAGTTTCTCCACCTTTGCCAATAGAGCATTCCACAATCTCTATTTTCAGGTACTTACATGACTACTTCCAGCCAAAGATAGAGTAACATGTAAACGAGTGATGCAACAACTCAATTTGCTAGGATCATAAGCCATAGTGCGGAAGTAAACAAAGATCCAACACCATGAAAATCAAGACGGAAAGCATTTCATCACATTCAGTTTATCGAATCAAGTTGGAAGAAATCTAATTGACCATATATCTAAATTCAAAGGATAGGAACAATGTAAACTCTAAAAGAAATGTAACAACTAAATCTATATGCCTCTACAAGCGCAAGAGTCAAAGCCTCTTCACTAATGATCAACAGCAAATTTTAGCAATGAAGCAATTTGTTAAATACATGTTCTCCTAACATCTCAAACAGGGCATTTAGCAATGAAATCACTGCTTTAAAATTGGTAGATGAAAAAAGGTTTTAAGCATATTGAGAAGGATATCTGATCTTTAGGATGAGGCAATCAAGCTCCAAGCTGACAGTGAGGGCACAATACATATTAATCATATTACCAGCACTTGTTTCTTGGTTCTTGTCACCATCCGTTGAGTCATTTGACTGTTCTTCTGATAATGACACCAATGATTCATTGTCATGCTCGAATTATATAGTTTAGATGTAAGACTATTGGTGTCCCTCCAGACATGAAGGCCTCTTGCTTTCCTTTCCATTGAAGAACAGATTGCCAGTGTTTGTTCCTTAGTTCTTGCAGCCTTACTCCTACAGCTTGATAGGCCATGCAAGCTGTTACAAAAAAGTTGGCTACCATCAAAAGTAGTCAGCTAAATCCTACAAAAGGGTTACTGGCTTACTGCTTCCTCAGCACCCTTGTCACAAGTGTCTGCAATCAGAATTGGTGATAAGCCTCCATCCAGAACCAACTTCCGAGATACTTGTTAGGTTTGAAGTCGATAAGACAAAAGAGAGACCCAATACCATACAACTCCATCAGTGCTAGGGCTGGTCGGAAGAGCATCACATGGTGTCCATCAAAGGGAAACACATCCAGATTGCGAAGACCTGAAATGTTCAATTAGCAGTAAAATGGTAAGCATGTATTTAGAGAAGACAATAAACTCACAATGTACTCTAAAGACATAATACAGTCCAAACTTACACAAGGATTAATGAGACACCAAAGCTAAGAAAAAGTTAATGGCAGCACATCTTAAACACATACTTAAATGGAACACTACAACAGAGGGGAGAAAGTGACACTGACAATATTGCAATAACTCCTGATTGCACTAAATGTCCCTAAATGGTTCATCAAAGCGATTAACAAGATTCGGAGAGCTTTTCTTTGGAAGGGAAGACGAGAAGTACAGGGAGGCTGCTGCCTGGTAGCTTGGGAAAAGGTGCAAAGACCACTAGAATTGGGTGGCTTGGGGATTCCGAATCTTGAGATCATGGGTTGGGCATTACAGGTGAGATGGCTTTGGCTCCGAAAAACTGATACAAGCAAACCATGGCTGTCCCTGGATTTTCCTATACACGCCAATGTGGCTGCACTTTTTCAGATTGCCTTGCAAACAACAATTGGTAGCGGATCTACTACTAAATTCTGGACAGACAAATGGATTCATGGTAACTCGATTAATGATCTCGCACCAACGGTGGTTGCTGCGGTCCCGACATGTGCTCGCAACATACGCCTTGTAGCAGATGCTTTGGTTGATCACAGATGGGCGCATGACATACAAGGAGGATTATCTTTAATCGGGCTATATGAATTGTTCCAGCTGGCAGATATTCTATCTGAATTCGTGCTTACTCAAGAAGATGACATTCACATTTGGAGATTGGATGTCTCAGGACAGTATACAGCTAAGTCGGCATACTTGGCCTTTTTCAATGGAGCAATTACTTTTGAACCTTGGCGCAGAATCTGGAAAACATGGGCACCTGCAAAGTGCAAAATTTTTTTGTGGTTAGCTGTAAGAAATAGATGTTGGACAGCAGACCATTTGGCTAGGAGAAATCTTCCACATCCTGAACGCTGTTTACTTTGTGATCAGGAAGCCGAAGATATCCAACATATACTCACCACTTGCGTATTCACCAGAGATTTTTGGTTTCGCGTCCTATCAAGTTTTGGTTTGCAGCTTTGTGTCCCCGCAAGACATGAATTCTCTTTCTCAGAATGGTGGAGGAAGAGTGTCAAAAAGATCCAGAAAGACAAACGGAAAGGTTTCAATACATTGGTTGTGTTGGGTGCTTGGATCATTTGGAAACACCGAAATGCATGCATCTTTGAGGGTGCCAGACCGAGCTTGGACAACTTGTTTCAGGCTTTCAAGGATGAACACCATTTGTGGTCTCTTGCAGGTGCTCGGAGCCTTAACTCCTTGAGTGCTGGTCAAGCCATTGGACTAGGATAAGTTTTATTTTTTGTCCTGAATGGGTCTCGTGGCCAGTGTTCTTTTACTTTTAAGAAACTTAAAATTTTGTATCTCAGCCCCTCACAGCTCGGCTCGGAGTGAGGTGTGCTGCTTGTAAGGGGCCGACTTATTCTCTCTATTAATACAAAGATACGCAGCTCTCCTGCGTATTCGAGAAAAAAAAATATTGCAATAGCACTTGTGGTCCCTTAAAAAGATCTATAGTTCAAAATGGCAGTTCTCATGGAACCTTGCTTAATTATATTGCAAGAGCAGTGGATATATCATTTTGAAAAGAAGAAATGGTCAATATTTACAAACAAAACTCAAAAAGAGTTTGCCACTTTCAATGGGAAGCATATTCATGAAAACGGGTAAAGAAATATGGAACAATAACCAATGCAACTTGGTAATGAAGATGATTTACAGTAAAACGCACACGAATGTTCTTGCCAAACTTGGTAATCAAGATGGCAGTAAAGTTATAGCACATCTTACTATGATATATGATGATGTCCCGTAATTGTAGATACTGGTCCTATATATCCTGTCCTTAAAGAAAAAGTTAAAGATTTTTTTAAATAAGCAAGGGAGCAATTAGGATATAAAATCGTTGATGTTTATTCTACTATGCTCAATCAAATGGAATCAGAGTTGGATCAGTTTGATTGAAAAATGGAGATTAATAGAGTTTTCCAGTCATGGTCTGAAACAAAGAAACCATTAGAGGACTTTATATGGAAACATTAAATGAATCCGCTGATTCGCTTGAATTTCCAACGATATAAAAATTACGTTGACCCAAGCTGATGTACGATGTAAAAAAAACCCAGTAGAGGTGTGTAACCTGACCTTATTTTGGGATGTTCTCCAAGAAGAATCCCACCACAAAGCAATCTTAGATGTTCTCTTTAGAAGTTCATCTACCTTATAAGTGATTACAAGTCTTTGTGCAAAATAATGGGTCTTCAGCATCGAGATAGATGAAAAAAACTGAGCCTTTTTTAGTCAAGCCCGGCCAGAGCAAGTCCTCATTTGCCGTGTTTATTACCTATGCATCACTGAAAAGTAAGAGAAAACTACTTATTAAATTATTTTACCTCTTTTCTGGATAGACCTTGTCATGGTGAGGTCATTATGAATGGCAGACTCAATGTCATTGGGTTTTGTCACACCTTATTTCCTTTGCTTTCCTGTGTATGAAGCTTTGGGAGAGGGAGGATGGCATCTTCTAAGAGATTCTCTGTAAGAAACTAATCAATATTCAGCCCAAGAGCAACCAAATACTGAGTGATCCTTCGGTCCAAAGGTGCTTCCATGCTCCACCCTTTCAAAAGTTTCACAAGCAAAGGCACAGGCTAGTACCTTAGCTACTAAAACCCTTAAAGGTGTTTTCATATGTGCAATTCCCAATGAGCAGGTGAAGCAAACAAGCAAAATAAAATTTCACCGTAACTAATAAACAATATTACTATACCTTGCTTCTTCACAGGCTGACCTTTCTTTGTCATGTTGGTTTGAATGTTTGGCAAGAGAACTCCATTCTGAGAAATGTCCGGATTAATATCTGTACCATACCAAACCAAAAGTTTATCAAAAGATTGTTTTACTACAGAATTAGGTCCATCCAATCCTTGATGTTTCGGTGCAAATATAAAGAATGCCTGAGCTCTTGAAGAGAGGACTCAGATGTGATCTTGGAAGGCTTCTTATGCAGGTCATCAATGTTACTTGCAGACCAGAAATAGCAACAACCAATCTCATAAATAGCCAATATGTGTATTTCTCGGTTTCTCTCCTTCACCTAAATATTTACGGCCTACAAATATTACTGGATGCTCAATCGACAGTATACAATTTGAGCTCTGCGTTTTACCACCACCCAACTTCCAAATGGCAATATATCATTCCCTATCACCAGATGACAACATGTTGGATATCATTGCTAAAAACCATGCTCCTCATAACAACCTAAGAAGTTTTAATGGATGCATGCAATGGCGAAAGATGGTAATTAGATACCAAAAAATTCTGTGAACTATGTCTTAGAAGAGGAACAACAGTAAATAAGAGGAGAAAACACATACTCACTGAATGCCTGCAAATTTTTTAAGCTCTTTGCTATCAAAAGTATCAAAGGTCCTCAACTTGCCAACTGTTGTAGCTAAATATTTCCATTTGATATAATCAAGAAGAAGGCACTTTATTAGTGTGAAGTTTGTTAGAAATATGTTGGATACAGACTGACATACAAATGTTGTTTAACTGATAGTTGAAAAGGAGAAAAATCAAAATATACAAGAAATCCTATATACAAAAGGAGAAAAATGATTGCATAGTCACCACGTGTGAACAATTAGAAAGTAGAAAGAACAGAACAAAAACAAGATAAAATAAATGAAAAATATTATGCAGCAACTCCCCCAACATTTATGATTAGGTTCTATAACGGTTCATTATTTCTAAAAAGGACAGAACATACATTTCCTAAGAGGCATTTCAACAAGCACTTGGAGGACTAGTGTACTATGTTTATGAAGAAGACCAATATAACTAACACACATGCTTAATGCCCCTTTTTTCAGAGATTTGCATCCGTCAGACCACTACTTCTCAATCTGATTATTGCCAAAATTTCAAGAAAACAAAGCTAAGATACACTCACATCTTACTTGCCAAAATTACACACATACAGCTACCGAAATGCCAGCTGAGGAAAATTATCTAGGTCCTAGATGAAACAATACAGGGCAAAAGCACAAGCTGTAACCCCTACAGGACGCGATACTTAACCTTCACATATGCAATGGCAGGAAGCCACAGTTTATAACCTAGTAATATTATAGCAGCATACCAGGTCCACGAAACAGACCCCAGTTTCTCATCTCACGCACATCTCTAATAGATAACGGATACTATTAGCCATAGGCGGAGGAATTCCATGATTGATCTCAACCGAAATGCCAATCTAAAAGCAAATTTCGGTGGATTAAAGAGGGGCCAGCACCTTAGTCTTCGGGAGTGGCAGCCCTGGAGCGGTCGTCGACAAGTCCGCCGACTCGCGCTGGCCTCGACGGGCGCCGCCGCGGCGAGCTCGAGGAGGCGAGTAGGACTTGACGAACTCGAGGGGGCGGCGGCTGACCTCGTTGCAGTATGGCTGGAGGACCAGTACCCTTGCCTCGCCGGAGGCTGGGGACGCGCCGGCGCTGGACTCGAAGGAACCGCGCTCGGCCTCGGCCTCCGCGTCAGTGCCGCAGCGCTGGGAGATGCGCTCGGCCTTCGGGATAGTGCCGCATCGATGGGAGACAACGCTGACCGACGCGAGCCTCTAAAAGAGGCGACGCACAATGGCATTGTTGGATTTATTTGGGCGGGTCCTTTTATGTAATTCTAATTAAATCTAAAATATTTAAGGCCTCACGATTAATGCAAAGAGAGTTAAAAGTGGTTACTACCATATTGGTAGTTAAGAGGATCTCAACTAACTTATTAGGTGGACACGTGGTACATCTAATGTGAAGTTGGCAAAGAGTAACCGGGATGCCACACGCGCGCGCTCGCTCGCCTCGCCGAACCGAGGCCGTGTGCGTGACGAACAGACGTGTTGCGGTGCTGTGATTGGTTTTCCAAAATCAACGGGATTATGGCAAAATCAATTACCTACTTTAAACGCTCACAGGGACGTGCCTTATTTGCTCCGCTGGATTCTTGCCTTTCCTGCAGAGGCGTCCAGGTGCATCCCCCTCAGGCAGCGCCTATAAAAGGAGGCCCTCCCCTACCCAAAGGCACACACCAACACAACATCTCAGGTATTCCTGTTTAGGAGACCTCTCCCTTCTCCCTCATTGTTTCTGCTGCAACGCTTGCCTCCCAATCGCTAGCACTGCGCGCACGGTTCTAGCGAGAGCAGAGCCTCCGGAACCTCGACTGGCGTGAGATCCTGCTCGGGATAGCCAGGCGATAAGGTTTTTGGGGAGCGTCTTCACGCGACTGCTCAAGTTCGTCTACTTCCTGGTGGCCTGTACGACTACGTCCACTACTTCCCGGTGCCGTTCGAGGGACTGCACTGCATCGACTCGTCACTGCATCACATTCGTACGGCTACATCGAACAAGGTCAACCGATTAGCATGACTTCCAGTTGATAACGGCGCAGCCAATGCCTCCGGCAGCGGCCCCGTCTCAGGATACATCCTGAACCTTATTTAGTTCTTTACTTTGTTCTTGTTTAATATGAGATTAAACTTGAACACGTGCACATATCATGTTCTCACTAGATCACTAATTATCATCATGATTTACATGCTTTTATTCGAAACTAAAATATGTCGAATGATGCCTATATTTCTAACAATCCAAAAACCTTATAATTGTGATAGGCTATCGACTGCTAGTTTTGCAAGTGCGCTTAAACCACGTGTGTTCGATGGAACACATTACAAGAGATGGCAGAGTAGAATGTCACTTTGGTTGACCTACATGAACTGCTTTTACATCACACAGGGAAAGGCTAAGGATCTCTCTCCTGATGATGAGAGAGCCTTCCAGGTAGCCGATAACCTGTTTCGAGGTGCCGTAATTAGCGTTCTTGCTGATCACCTTGTGGACAGCTATCTGTCACTGGACACTGGTAAGGCACTGTGGGATGCGCTTGAGGCCAAGTTCGGTGCTTCTGATGCTGGCAGTGAGCTGTATGTCATGGAGCAGTTTTGCGACTACAAGATGGTCGATGACCATTCAGTAGTGGAACAAACTCATGAGGTTCAGTCACTGGCTAAGGAGTTAGAGGGCTTTAAATGCGAGTTGCCCGACAAGTTTGTGGCTGGAAGCATGATTGCTAAACTGCCGCTCTCTTGGAGGGACTTTGCTACCTCTCTGAAGCATAAGAGACAAGTGTTCAGTGTGTCTGAGCTCATTGGGTCTCTCGATGTTGAGGAGAAGGCGAGAGCGAAGGACAATCGCGGCAAAGGATTTGCTGGGTCCTCTAGTGCAAACCTGGTCTAGAGAAACTTCAAGGGCCAGCAGAAAAAGAAGAACCACAATAAGCCTGGGGTTGAAGCGCCCCTGCCTAAGTAGAGACTAAATGTGATACAATTATCAGTCCCAGGAGGCTGATACACATTTATTCAACAGATAGTTCAGAACCTTACAACCACCTAGGGAGCGGACACCTGATACAAGCTAGGATAACTAAAAGGTAAACTACGGCGATGAGCCAAATGATGAACCAGACCGGTTCAACAAAGGGATCAGATCTACGCGACAGCGAAGACATCTTGGGCGGGTCCAAACTCCACAGGCAAAGTCGGGTGCGGGCACGACCACCTACTCGGCTTCTTCGGCAACAAAGTCTGGGTCTTCTTCTGAAGCAACAAATACAAGGGTGAGTACAAAAGTACTCAGCAAGTCCAATCACACCCACAGAGGGGTTAACACAGAAATATGCACAGGATATATCAAGGAATAAGGCTAAGGTTCATTTTTTTTCATGCAATGGTTTGTCAAGAAAGGTTTTAGTAAAGCCAGTTTTAGTAACAAAACAATAAGTGGGGGTTGATCCACCAAGGATCCAAATTTTAATGCTACCGGATTTTCCATCCGCCGTAGCTTCCCAGCACAAAGCCGGACATTTTTCCAAAAATCAACACACACCAACCCATCCCAAAACCTTTGGTATTGTGACCAAGCCATAACTCGCCCATGATCGTGGGCACGGCTATTCAAATAGTTTGGAAACTCTGCAGAGGTGTACACTTTCACCACAAGTAGGGTACCGCGACACAGTCACCTTAGTGCCAGTGCGGATCCTATCGAAGCCATTACCCACCATAGCCAAAGCTGCCTAGCCATCACGAGAACATAACCAAGGGGTTTATGACACCAAGTCGGCAACCATGTCCTAAGACTGCACTTGGTTCTCCCGCTGCACACCTGCCACCAGACAACTAACAGCCTGGCTAGTGGGATTTAGACTAAGCCCTTGCACCATATAAGAGTCGAGTGGTTGTACGGGATAAATTGGGTTAGGCAAGATGACACATCACCTCGGTTTAAAACCGGACAAAATGGATATCTCCCAACTTGCTTAACCACAAAGGTACAAGCCTCCAAATGGTATTTCACAAAGAAATACCCATCCATTTTATCCCACATTTTCTTTATTTTCAAAACCCAAAACCCATTTTCTTACTCAACACACTCACACTTTTATTCTTTGATAAACCAAGTGTAGTCATGATTGTTTAAGTAAGGAGTAACAAGTCCTAAGCATTCTAACCGCGTTATCATCCAAACAGAGCACATCATATTTAGAGATAACTAGGTTGTCAAGGCATGATCATATCAATCAAGGAATGGCTATCCAACCGGGTTTTCAATAATAAAACACATGCAATTTATAAAAGGCCAATAGGTTGTGTTTATAAAACTGGGATAAACATGCATCAAAGGATGGGATTGGACTTGCCGTCTTCAAAGCCTTCTGGGAGTTCCTGCTCGCGGTACAAGTCGTCGGGTTCGGGCTCACGGCATTCTCCTGCGTATTCCGGCTGCTCCTCCTCGATTATACCATCGTCTACGGCACACACAACAAAACACATAAAAAGAAAACAATCAAACCTTTACCGATGAGTTCGAAACAGGAATTAATAAAATAAAATAGGAAGGAGGATTATTTTGGAGTGATTTGTGTATAGCTCGGCCGGAATAGATGAAAGAAAGACGTGTTCAAGTTTGGTGGAATTTCGGAGAAATTCGGCGCATAAAATGACGAGTTTTAAGGAGGTATTAGGGCTTAAATGGGGGTTTAGGGCCTAATTGCAAGGTTTAAAAGAACCAAGGACCTTTCGGTAAATATTTCTGTATAAGGGAGGGACTTGTTTGCGATATTGGAAAGTATTTGGGTGAAATGGTAGAAGGGTAGGGCTTATTTGGAATTTGCCTAAAGCTTTGGGGCTTTCTTTTGGGGGCCTTTCTAAAGGAATAAGGGCATAGGTATGAAAGGGGACAAGGTGGGGGGGTTTCTGGAAAATGGCCACCATCTCTTCCTCCTCCGATCAGAACAGAGGAGGGAGGGGGATCGGGCGCCGGCGGCCCTGGCGGCCTCGGACGCCGGCCATCCCGGCCATGGGAACGGCCGCGGACGAGCGCGTGAGAGAGAGGAGGTCACGGGGAAAACATCCCCCACCTCACCTCGGGCGTTGGCGGCGTAGGGAGGCGGCGCGACGAGGAGGGGGCGGTGCGGGTGGCGGCGGCGGCGCGAGCTCGGGAGGCGGCGGCGCGGGGCAGGGAGGCGAGGGGAGGCCGGGGAAGCGGTGGTGGTGGTGATGTGGAGGTGGAGAGCGAGCGCGGAGGGCCTTATATAGGCCGA
>CM014271.1:66913520-66929356 GCA_004135705.1 Alloteropsis semialata | reverse complement strand
ATGAAATATCAGCTGAGATACTCCCAGATCATTGGCTCACTTATGTACCTAGCTAGCGCTGCAAGGCCCCCGTGAGCAAACTGAGCCGGTTCATATCTAACCCGGGAGATGATCAATGGAATGCTCTGGATAGAGTAATGCGCTACCTAGTGGGTACAATGAGCTATGGGATTCACTATACTGGGTACCCGAAGGTACTGGAGGGTTTTAGTGATTCAAATTGGATATCTGATGCCGATGAGATAAAGGATACAAGTGGATATGTATTCACTCTTGGAGATGGTGCTGTCTCCTGGAAGTCTTGCAAGCAGACCATCTTAATGAGGTCTACTATGGAAGCAGAACTCACGGCATTAGACACCGCCACAATGGAGGCCGAGTGGCTACGTGATCTCCTTATGAATTTGCCAGTGGTTGAAAAACTGATACCGGCGATTCTAATGAACTGTGATAACCAGACAGTGATTGTCAAGGTAAACAGTTCTAAGGATAACATGAAGTCATCAAGGCATGTGAAGAGGCGGTTGAAGTCTGTCAGGAAAATGAGAACCTCTGGAGTAATTGCCTTGGACTATGTCCAGACGGCTAAGAACCTAGCAGATCAATTTACAAAGGGTTTTTCACGGAATGTGATAGATTTTGCATCCAAGGAATTGGGAATGAGACCCATGTGAGTCACTCCATAGTGGGAACCTATCCTATGTGATCGGAGATCCTGTGAATTAGGATGAGAAAACAAGCTATTGTTTGACTGAGAGAAAAGAACCTTTGAAACGAGTTAATTCCTAGGGTGGATGCATTTCTCTTCTTTTCTGTATGGCAGGATGGTGTACACCTTAATGTAATTCGAGTGGCTTTTGTGAAGCAGAGATGTTGACCTACAGAACAACTTATGAGAATTACACCTATATGAGTTCGACTGCTAGTCACAGTCTATGAGAGTGGGTTATCTCTAGATACTCATGAAAGGCCTGGAGTTTGACTTATATGCTCCAAACCGCGGGGATGCAATAAGCAGCCTAGTATCAGTAAAAGGGTTCTGGTAAAACTTGTTCGCACAAGACTGCCAATTCAAGGCATAGTCCATTGGTCAGTTGTGGATGAGCGTAGCCTTTACTCTAGGTGAAAGTTCAACTTAACAGTCTCTACCGAAACACTGGTATATCAAAACAGCAATGTGGCTGAGGGCATTTCTCGTGTGCCGTGAAATATTGCTGGGGATTGTTGGATTTATTTGGGCTTGGCCCTTTTATATAATTCTAATTAAATCTAAGGCCCACGATTAATGTAAAGGGAGTTAAAAGTGGTTACTACCATATTGGTAGTTAAGAGGATCTCAACCAACTTATTAGGTGGACACGTGGTACACCCAATGTGAAGTTGGCAAAGGGTAACCGGGATGCCACACGCGCGCGCGCTCGCTCGCCGAGCCCGAGGCTGTGGGCGTGGGCGTGGGCGTGGGCGTGTCGGGACGGGACGGGACGGGACGGGACGGGACGGACGGACGGACGTGATGTGTTGCGGTGCTGTGATTGGTTTTGCAAAATCAACGGAATTATGGCCAAAATCAATTACCTACCTTAAACGCTCACAGGGACGTGCCTTATTTGCTCCGCGGGATTCTTGCCTTTCCTGCAGAGGTGTCCAGGTACATCCCCTCTCCGCCAGGTAGCGCCTAAAAAAGGAGGCCCTCCCCTACCCTGAGATATACACCAACACAACCTCTGTCGGGGTTCTCTACCGCCGGCAAGTAAAATTTCTACGATCGCGTGTCAGGGACCGGATGGTGACTCAAGAGACAGGGGGTTATACTGGTTCGGGCCTCCGGAGAGTAACACCCTACGTCCAGTGAGTGCCGATGTTCTCAATTCCAAGTCTGTAGTAGGGGGTACAAACTAGTCGGGAGTAGGAGAGGGTCCCAAGTCCCTGTGCTGTGCGTGAGTGTTCTGTGAATTGATCAGTTGTTCGTTGTCCCGTGTGCCTCACTGGGGCCTCCTTGTCCCCTTTTATAGTCTCAAGGGGAGAAGGGAGTGGGGAGGTAAAAAGGGGAAAATTACAATGGGCGTTACTACCCCGAGGCCTTTAACTTGCGCCGCATGCCGAGCCGTACATGGAGCAGGTGTTGACGGAGTGGGTGCCCCGTCTGACCCGGGATCGTACATCCCGGGTGGTTGATGTAGATGACTTCGCGGGTAAGCCTCCGGGTAGTTTCCGGGTCGTGGTTGACTTGTACCGTGCCGTCTTGGACTCCAGGTGTCCTCGCCGGGCTCCAGGTGTCGTCCTTGGGTCCCAGGTGTCCTGCATGCGTGTCTCCCTGGAACTGTAGTGTTCCTGTTCGGATGAGACGGGTGCTCCTGTGGCTGCCGTGGCGAAGGACGGAGGCCCATCATGCCCTGACGCGGCGGGTACCGAGTGGGTACGGCCAGGGATGGGCAAAAGCTGGGCGGAGCCGAGAGGACTAGTCGGACGGGCCGAAAGACTCCTCGGCGACGGAGACTCCCCGGGCGAACCGAGAGACTCCTTGGCGACGGAGACTCCTCGGGCGAGCCGAGAGACTCCTCGGCGACGGAGACTCCCCGGGCGAGCCGAGAGACTCCTCGGCGACGGAGACTCCTCGGGCGAATCAGGATCCACTCGGAGGCGGAGACCCCTCGGGCGAACCGGGGACTACTCGGGCGACCTCCGAGCTATCTGGGCATGGAGGATCCGCTCGATTTGGGTCTTCGACTTTTGTTTTTGAAGGGTGGATTATTGTTATGACGTGGATTAAGGGCTAGATCGGGTACCCCTGATCTAGATCCTCGTCAGCCTCTCAGGTATTCCTGTTTAGGAGACCTCTCCCTTCTCTCTCATTGTTTCGGCTGCATCGCTTGCCTCCCCATCGCTAGCACTGCGCGCACGGTTCTAGCGAGAGCAGAGCCTCCGGAACCTCGACTGGCGTGAGATCTTGCTCGGGATAGCCAGGCGATAAGGTTTTTGGGGAGCATCTTCACGCGACTGCTCAAGTTCGTCTACTTCGTCTACCTCCTGGTGACCTGTACGACTACGTCCACTACTTCCCGGTGCCGTTCGAGGGACTGCACTGCATCGACTCGTCACTGCATCACATTCGTACGGCTACATCGAACAAGGTCAACCGATTAGCATGACTAGTCCAGTTGATAACGCACAGCCAATGCCTCCGGTAGCGGCCCCGTCTCAGGGTACATCCTGAACCTTATTTGGTTCTTTACTTTGTTCTTGTTTAATATGAGATTGAGCTTGAACACGTGCACATATCATGTTCTCACTGAGTCACTAATCATCATCATTATTTACATGCTTTTATTCGGCACTAAAATATATCGAATGATGCCTATATTTCTAACAGGCATCGCCTGTGGGCTGTGATGGCGACGAGATGTCGAGCGACCAGAGCAGCGCCTCCACGGCCTTCGCCGCTGAAAGCATCTAGGCCCTCTAATTGTGTTTGGTAATTAATGATAACTATATTGGACTAACTATTTCATTGAGGATATGAGAATAGGTTAGTCTGGTGAGATGGTTGAGCTTCGACGGTTAATTAAAGATGGATATGTATGTTGAAACCAAGGAAGCTCAAGGCAAAGGTAAAAGATAGGATATTTTCTTTTACCGGTCATGAGGTGTTTAGAGAAGATTTTTGACCAGATTGATAGGCTAGATAGCCGTACTATCAAGAGGGGTCAATTTCATTTGCATGACGAGTCTCTAGTGTCACTTTGCTCAAATGGTTACATTGTATGCATGAGAGCTAACACCGTTGAGAAAGTGAGAAAGAAAAGGGGAAAGGAACCTGTGCTGATTGTGGTACTGCGGACGGTCCGCGGGATACCGGCGGACAGTCCGCGGGTGGCGGACGGTCCGGCCAGTAGCAGACGGACGGTCCGCATGCTAACTCGTTTGTGAGAATTTGACTAAGTGTTGAAGGGTCCTGCCGAGACTTTGAGAGGCGGACGGTCCGCATGTTTTGGCGGACGGTCCGCCTGTCAATTTCTATGAAGCGGACCGTGGTGGCGGACCGTTTATGCAGAGACGATGTTTTTAGTTTCCAGGCCATTTTTATATGGCGGACGGTCCGCCTGTCTCTTGTCTGTGGAGCGGACCGCGTTGGCGGACCTTTTAGTGTTTTTGGGGTTCCAGGCGACTTTTATATGGCGGACGGTCCGTCACTATAAAAGATGGGTCCTTAGTCGCATGGAAGCGGTGCTTTTAACTCAGAGGCGGACGGTCCGGCCTGATGGGGCAGACGGTCCGCCAGCCGTGTAACGGTAACCTTTGACACCGTTTGACTTTGTGCAATAGCCGTTGGGACAGAGGCGGACGGTCCGCCAAGTGTGAGACGGACGGTCCGCCAGTCCCCTGTTTTCACGGGATTTGAGGTAACGGCTAGTTTTGGGGTGGGGGAGTATAAATACTCCACCCACGGGGAAGGAGAGGCTCTCTTGGCACTTTGGAAGCACATTTGACATACTTGAGCCTTCTTCCACCTCTCACTCACTCCTATTGCTTAGAGTTGCATCCTTGTGAGTGTGAGAGAATCCTAGTGCATTGCATCAAGTGTTTGAGCTTTGGGGCACTAGGGATTCATCAAGCAAGCGTCATCGACTTGTTACTCTTGGAGGTTGCCGCCTCCTAGACGGCTTGGTGGTTGTGGTTGGTTGAGCACTTCAAAGAAGATTGTGAAGTTGCTCCCGCCTTGATTGTGAGAGGTTTGTGCTCACCTCACCAGAGTGGGAAGAGCAACACTAGTGGAATCGAGGTTTGGAGAGGTTCATTGATTCAAGCCAGCTCATACATCAAGCGAGGTCTTGATAGAGGAGCGGTTGAAGCTTTGGATCCACCTCAACGTGGATTAGGAGTGACCAGCAAGTCATCGATACCACGGGATAAAATTCGTCTCTCGTGTTCGGTTATTCCTTTGCTCATCTTGATTATTGCATTTACGTTGAGCAATTTACTTTCCTAGAGATTGAATTGTATCTTGTCACCCTAGGTTGCAAACCTTGACATAGGCCTAGACTTGGTAGAAATAGATTTCACCTTGTGATACTAATAAAACTTGTTGAGTTTTGTGATTGAAGTTTAAAACCGCCTATTCACCCCCCTCTAGTCGGTATCCTAGATCCTACAAGTGGTATCAGAGCCAAGGACTCCTTTTTGAAGGATTTAACCATCCCGAAGTAGGATAAAATGGGTGAAGAAAAGTCAATCAATCTCAACAATGTTTGGAAGCCACCATTCTTTGAGGGGAACAATTATGACTATTGGAAGACAAGAATGAGAGTTCATCTCAAAGCAATGAACAAGAGAATTTGGAAAATTGTAGATGATGGTTTTGTCATTCTTGATCAAGCCAACAAAACTCCTAAAGATGAAGCAAATGAGTCACTCAATGATCAAGCAATGAATGTGCTTTATGAGGCTCTCTCCATTAGTGAGTTCAGCCGTGTGAAGAATCTTGAAACCGTTCAAGATATTTGGTTGAAGCTCATGAAAATTCATGAGGGAACATCTACGGTGAAAGAAGCAAAGCTATATGTGTACAAAGGGAAATTCAATGAGTTTGTCATGAATATTGATGAAGATGTGTCCACCATGTTCAACCGGTTAAATGAGATTGTAAATGAGCTCAAGGGTCTTGGATTTGATGTCCCTGATCAAGATTTCTCTCACAAGTTTCTTAGGTGTCTCCCCGAAAAGTATGACACTATTGTGACACTACTTGTGAGATCCGACTTGAAGAAAATGACACCCACCGAAGTGCTTGGTGAAGTACTTACTCATGACATCTTCAAGAAATCTCAAAAGGAAGCTCATGGACTAGTAAATGATGATAACAAGAAGAACATTACTCTCAAGGCCAAGTCAACTAAGGAAGCCAATGATGATGAAGGAGGAAATGGGGTTGAATCTGATGAAGAGATGGCTCTCTTTGTGAAGAGATTCAATAGAATCATGAAGAAGAATTATGACAAGAAAGGTCAATCTTCAAAGAAAAATCCTTTTGAAGACAAGAAATGTTTTGAGTGTGATGAAATTGGGCACATAGCTATCAATTGCCCAAACAAGAAGAAGAAGGACAAGAAGAAGAAGAGGAAATTCTTCAGGAAGAAGAAGAATGGTCAAGCATATTATGTGGACTGGGATTCTGATGCTAGTTCCGACTCGGATGATGATGATGACAAGCCCTCCAAGGGAATTGCCGGCATCGCCATTAAGGAAGCTCCATCCCTGTTCTCCAAGCTTTTTGTCTTATGGCAAAAGGTGAAGCAAAGGTATCAAAAGATGATGAACTTGATGATGATATTGATGATGATAATGATGAAATATCTTATAATGATCTAGTTCAAATGCTTAATGATTCTAATGAACTATTGCGCAAGAAGAGTGGGAAAATATCGGACTTGAAGAGAAAATACTTCTCTCTTCAAGAATTCCATGAGGAGCTAAAGACCTCTCATGACAAGGTTAAAACCTCGAATGAGATACTTAAAGAAAAGCATGAGAAGCTTAAGGAAGCTCATCACACTCTCCTTGCACAAAAGTCCATGGAAGTTAAATATGACTCATGTGCTAAATGTGAAAAACTTGAAAGTTCATCTAGTGCTCCTAGTTCATCTAACCCATCTTGTAGCACAAGTGATGGCTCTTGCTCAAGTGATGGATTTTCTTGTGATGCTTCTCTTATATTGGAGAATGAATCTTTGAAGAAGGAGATTGATTGTTTATCCAAGGATCTTACTAAATGGTTTGGTAGCCATGTAAGATTCAATCATTGTTGGACAAGTCAAAAGTTCACCTTGAACCGGAATGGCTTTGGATATTTGCCCAAGAAAGGGGAAAAGGCTTTCACCCCCGTAGTGAATGAATTTGTCAAGTCAAAGGTACTTCGTAATGAAGAAGAAACTCATATGTCTTGTCATATTTGCAAGAAGAAAGTTGATATCAATCACCAATGCAAGAGCAAGAAGCCCGTATCCTTTGATGCATCCTATGTTCTTAAGAAAGATAAAAAGGGTGTAGTTTGTGCTAAGTTTGTGGGTCTTCCCATTAGTGGCACTAAAAAGAAAGCCATATGGGTGCCTAAGGTTTTGGTGACTAACATCCAAGGACCCAAGCAAATTTGGGTACCTAAAAGCAAGTGAATTTCTTTTGTAGGTGGATTACAAAGCCGGAGGTAAACTTTGGGTGGTTGATAGTGGATGCTCTCAACACATGACCGGCGAAGCAAAGATCTTTACTACTTGTCGGATCTAATGTTCGGCAGTCCACCCGGGGGTACCCAGATGGTTGATTTGTAGGCAAAGGGCAATCGCGAGACTAGGGAGCTCGAGGTAACACAGGGACACAGGGATTATACAGGTTCGGGCTACCCGGAGGTATAATACCCTACGTCCTGTGCTCGGGGGGTCTTGTATTGATTTGCTCAGCGTGGTTCCGGGGAACGACAGCGAGCGCTCGGTTACAATGGATGAATGGCGTGGGAATCAGATGTCTAAGGGGGTCGACCTAGGCCGTCTTATATAGGCTGACGGCCTAGGGTTTACAAGTCGGTTATTTCTAATTACTGTCCGGCTCAAATCAGGAAACTAATCCAGGTCGGTTACAACATAATTGCCGTGATCTCCGGGCGGGATCTGAGGATATCGCTAAATGCCTTGCTGGTTAAGTCTTCTCCAATCTTGTCCATCAAGCCGGGGATCCTCGTGGGCCGGCCTGGGGTCGGCCCACATCCTTGTCAGACGTGGGACCAGGCCGACTGGCTATCCGGTCGGTAGTGGGCCCAGGGGTACCCATATCCCACAAGTCCCCGAGCAACGTGCAGGCGCGTGTCGGACTGTTGATGAAGAAGCGAAGCCATCAAGGTCGGCTGAAGCGCCTTGGTCGGCAGGCCGACACAAGGGTGGGTGGTGCTCAAAAAAGAAAACTGCAGGCCATCCGGGAATGACCCTGGGCAGACCCGGGGCGAAGCCTCGAGTGATGTAGCGCCGAGTCGTGGCCGAGACGGGCACCGAGGAGCTGCACCACTTGGGAAAAGTGACACATCCTGATGGGGCATATGGAGGGCGACGCAAGGAGCCCTCCATATGGAGTAGTCCCCGAGCATTGGGCCGACTAGAAAAGTCGGGCTAATGGTCAAAAGATAATGATCTCGAAGCGTCGGGGCAGTCAGGCCGCCCAAAGGATAAGCTTGCCGAATAGCGACAAAAACAGTATTCACGTGGATGCACAGGGCGATCCCGTGGTCGGATGAAGCTGAAGGTGATAAGGGCGGACTGAGCGCCTCGAAGAGAGGAGCTGCTGCGTGGCACAGGGCTCACGCGCTGAACAATGCGACTGGAGTCACATGCAATTGTATAGCACGGGGCTATAAATAGACACCGAGGCCCAGGGCCTTGTTATTATCCGAAGGTAGGCATAGCAACCACCTCACTTGAACATGTTGGGGACTATGTGCTGGGTTCATCCTCCGGGGAAGAATCATGGGGGCTTGATAGCTTGGTGCTAGAAGAGTGCTTGCGAAGATCCTGAGGTGTTGATTAGCGTCTGAGTGCTATCCCATTCATCCCTGCATTCCCATGTGACGAGGGCCATGTGGGGTGAAATGCTTTGTAGAGCAAGGGATACCCGGAGGCATTCGCCAACAGCCCTCTATTGGTGCGGTCCCGTCGACGGCTGCAGTGGTGCTACAAGAGAGCTTGCGAGGAGCTCATGTGGGCCAAGATTGCTTCGAATGCAGCACTAGGCGCAGGGACGAGTGCCCCAGGCCGTCATCTTGACGGTTGATGTGTTTGATTCCTGTAACCGGCTTATGATCGGCTCTCTTTGTAATTTGTAACCCTTGTGTCAAATCTTTTCTCCATTGCTTGTCGATTAAAACCATATCCGTATTTCCTGGGCCCAGAGGCCGACATAGGCATCGTAAGCTCACGCAGTAGCAATCAAGTCACAGAGACTTCTGAGTTGCGGCCAATAAAATCGAGTCCTTAGGGTCGGAGGTTGACCGGAGTCAAGAGCGCCGAGTCCCCGAGGGTCGGGGCTGGCCGAGTCCGGAGACCCATTGACCGGAGTCAAGAGCGCCGAGTCCCCGAGGGTCAGGGCTGGCCGAGTCCGGAGACCCATTGACCGGAGTCAAGAGCGCCGAGTCCCCGAGGGTCGGGGCTGGCCGAGTCCGGAGACCCGTTGACCGGAGTCAAGAGCGCCGAGTCCCCGAGGGTCGGGGCTGGCCGAGTCCGGAGACCCGTTGACCGGAGTCAAGAGCGCCGAGTCCCCGAGGGTCGGGGCTGGCCGAGTCCGGAGACCCGTTGACCGGAGTCAAGAGCGCCGAGTCCCCGAGGGTCGGGGCTGGCCGAGTCCGGAGACCCGTTGACCGGAGTCAAGAGCGCCGAGTCCCCGAGGGTCGGGGCTGGCCGAGTCCGGAGACCCGTTGACCGGAGTCAAGAGCGCCGAGTCCCCGAGGGTCGGGGCTGGCCGAGTGCTGCAGTAAAGAGCCGTTGGCGCGCTGAGAGCCGTTGGCCCACGGGGAGCCGTTGGCCCGCAATTAACGGGAGTCCCGCGGATTCCGTCCGTTAGTTACGGCGCCGTTAGGGTAATTTGGATCGACCGGGGGGGGATAAATCGGAACTGTTCACCGGCGGCTTTTACCACAGTCATTTCCAAATCGAGATTCATCCCGCGCCTCCGCCGCCGCTTAGGACCGTCGTGAGAGCGATTCACCCACCGCCCATTCGCCGCCACCGGAGTTCACGCGCCACCGCCGTCGCTGAGTGCCCCCGTCGTTCCTGTGCCCTCTGACGGAAATGGCGGACACCAGGGAGACAGCGAGGACACCGCAGCGGGCGAGGAGGTGCCGCCGGCGACGAGGGTGGTGAGCACCCCCATTTCCACGGTGGGTGGCAACGCCGACGCGAGGGAGGGGATGACGCCCTCCGCGGGCCAGTCTGGGGCCGCGAGGGGCGCCGCCGCCCGCGAGGGCGGCGATGCTGATACGCCGGCGACCGCCACCGGGGCGGACACCGGGGGAAGGACCGTGGCCTCGTCTGAAGAGGTCCCGGAGCTCACCTCCGTGCCTGGAGGAGTGCCGCCCCAAGAGCCGGCCTGGGGCCAATCCTCCATCACCGAGGAGAGGCTGGAGGACATGGTGCGCCGTGGAGTGCTCGGGTCGCGGGAGATCCTGCAATGGCGGCCCGCCGGCGATGACGCCCGGCCGTGGGAGCGCTCGGAGACCGAGATGGCCGTCTTCGCGCCGTTCTTCGAGCGTGGGTTCGGATTGCCCACGGGAGATTTCTTCCGGGGTCTGCTGCACTTCTACGGGGTGGAGATGAGTCACTTGAACCCACCTCGATTCTTTCCATCTCTGTTTTCATTCATCTGTGCGAAGCGTTCCTTGGGATCCCGCCACATTTCGGGTTGTGGCGGCGATTGTATCGGATGAAAGTTATCGGGGAGAATTCTGGGAAGGGTCCTGCTAGGATCACCGGAGGAGCTGGGTTCTCGTTGAGGGTCGGCATGGCCAGGAGGTATTTCACCCTGGACATGAACGACTCCAACAAGAACTGGCGACAGGAGTGGTTCTATGTCGCGAACCACCCCCCTGCTCTACCTCTTCGGACTGGCCACCGGCCGGTGAAGAAGGACTGCTGGGAGTCGCAGCCAGAGGGCCAGGAGCTTCAACAAGCTGAGGAGCTGCTGGGGTTGATTGCTGAGGTGAAGAAGCAAAGGCTGTCTGCTGCTATCATGATCTCCTTTGTTCAGCGGTTGACTCAGCCGATCAAGGACCGGGTGCATCCCGGGTTTGAGTTCTCGGGTGGCAGGGATCCTACTCGGGAGCAGGTCCGGACAGTTTCCGTTCCCGAGGTCTGCGAGAGGATCTCGGGGTTCATGCGGGGCCAGATCTTCAACGAGGGGACTCCTGTCCCATTTTCTCTGCGGAATCCTCCTCCACCGGTTAGTTTCTTATCTTCTTGCGTGTTGTGTATCTGACTGCTGAACTGCTGAATGACTGATGAACTGTGCTTGTTGCTGTATGTTTGCCTTGCAGGAGCGAGCGACGAGGTACCTCAGCCACGCGCCGCTGCCTGAGGGTGACGTCCGGGTGGAGAAGCTGATGACGGCGGAGGAGGCATCCCGGGTGCCTCGAGTCATGGAAGAGGAGCAAGCTGACTGGGATGAGGTCGGCATCATCCCGGCTCCTCAGGAAGGAGCGGAGGATAACCCGGTGACGCGGATACTGGGTATCAGCATGGGGCGGCCAACGCGCCAAGTTGTGCGCAAGCTGACCCCAGCCCAGAGGTCGGCTCGAGAGGGGTCCCCCAAACCAGCACCGATGCTGGGGCAAGCCGCGCGGGCTGAGGCCGAGGCGCGGAGGAAGAGGAAGGCTGCGGGGGATGGCCCTGACGGCTCGTCTTCCAGGCTTGAGTCGGATCAGCCCGCACAGCAATCTTCAAGGGCTCAGGGGAGCATCTTCGCCCAGCCAGGGCTGCAGCCGGACTCGACCCTGTTGCCGAGCCAGACGCCTCCGCAGGTGCTGCGGGGCGTGCAATTCAAGCGTCCGCGCAAGGGCGGGTAAGTCGCCTTGAGTTTCTGATTGTTGGATGAGCAATTCTTGATCTGTTGATGTGTTGAATGCAGGCTCGGGAGCCAAGCGGGCGTCGGCACCCTACCCCGCCCGGGGACCGGTGACAAGGCGCCACCGAGTCGGTCTGCCGCCGCAGAGGCGGGTTCAGGGTTGTCGGGGTTCTCTACCGCCGGCAAGTAAATTTCTACGATCGCGCGTCGGGGCCCGGATGGTGACTCAAGAGACAGGGGGTTTAGACTGGTTCGGGCCTCCGGAGAGTAACACCCTACGTCCAGTGTGTGCCGATGTTCTCAAGTCCAAGTCTGTAGTAGGGGGTACAAACTGGTCGGGAGAGGGAGAGGGTCCCAAGTCCCTGTGTTGTGCGAGTGAGCGTGCTGTTCGTGCTGTGTTCGAATGTTCGACTGATGTCCGTCTGTCCCCCCACAGGTGTCCCCTTGTCCCCTTTTATAGTCTCAAGGAGAGAAGGGAGCGGGGGGTAAGAAAGAAAGAAAATTACAAGGGGAGTTACTGCCCCCGAGGCCTTTAGCTTGTGCCGCGCGCCGAGCCGTACAGGGAGCAGGTGTTGACGGAGTGGGCACCCCGCCGGACCCGGGATCGTACATCCCGGGTGGTTGGTGTAGATGACTTCTCGGGTGGGCTCTCGGGTAGTTTTCGGGTCGTGGTTGACTCGCTCGAGGCCTTTGGGAACTCCAGGTGTCCTCTTCGGGTTCCAGGTGTCGTCCATGGGCGCCTGGGGTCGTCCTTGGGCGCCCGGTGTTGCGCATGCGTTTCTCTCAGGACTGTAGCGTTCCTGTTCGGATGAGACGGGCGCTACTGTGGCTGCCGTGGCGAAGGACGGACGCCCATCATGCTCTGACGCGGCGGGTACCAAGTGGGTACGGCGCTGGATGGGCCGGGACGTGGCCGAGTAGTTTTACCGGGCGAGCCGGAGACTCCTCGGAGGCGGAGAACTCCCCGGGCGAATCGGAGAGCCATTCGGAGGCGGAGAACTCCTCGGGCGAGCCGCGGAACCGCTCGGAGGCGGAGAACTCCTCGGGCGAATCGGAGAACCACTCGGAGGCGGAGAATTCCTCGGGCGAATCGGAGACTCGTCGGGCGGCCTCCGAGTTGTTGGGGCATGGAGAATTCGCTTTGCTTTGGATCTTCGGCTTTTGCTTTTGAGGGGTGGATTATTGTGAGAACCCGGATTAAGGGCTTGATTGGGTACCCCTAATTCAGACCCTCGTCAAGGGTCAAGCATGGCCCTGATTGTGCCGGAGCAGGTGCCAGTCGGCATGTCGGGGCCGCCAGACCCGCCGAGTCCGCCGCGCATCACAGGGACGGGCGACCCGGCGAGGGATCTGCAGGCCGACGCGTCCGAGGTCGCCCTCAAGGAGGAGGCCCCGGAGGGTCGCACGGAGATGGAGGAGCTGCCGAGGAGTCCTCCACCCCTTGAGGATGACGACAACCGGCTCCTTAGGGAGGACCTGGATGCCGATCCAGGCGTCCACGTGCCTCCCCAAGGGGAAGCAATCGCGGCCGAGCTCGGGGGCGGACCGCAGGCTCCAGAGTTGACTCTGGAGCAGCGGATGGCGCTTGAGGCCACCGACCAAGCGAGCGAGCTTCGGAAGCTGCAAAACGTGGCCGGCGTTTTGGCCCGTGTTGTACAGGTATGTCTTCTTGGTGCCATGTTGTCAGTAGAACGCTCCCAATGACCCTGAGGCCAATGTGTTATGTGACAGGGTTTCTCGGAACGGGCCACGAGAGACCTCGACTTCAGGCGGCAGGCCCTTGAAGACCGCCGGGCCTTGGCGCGGGTCCACACGGATAGGCGGAAGCTGCCAAGGAGTTCCAGAGGCAGAGGGAGCGGGAGCTCACCGACCTGCAGAAGACCAACGAGGATCTCATGAATGACATGAGCGTTCTCACTGGAGGTGGGTTCTTCGTGCATTGCTTGCTGGTGTATCTCGCCGAACAATTGTGCTCATGGGGGTTTCTTTGCAGAGTCGAGGAAGAGGGAGGACGCCCTTCTGGGGAGGATTAACGAGCTGGCCGGGGCCAAAAAGAAGCTTGAAGACGAGCTGGCCGGGGCCAAGCATGAGCTCGAGGAAGAGGTGCGTGGGCTTAAAGTAGCCAATCTTCGCCTCGCCACTGAATCCGAGCACCTGAAGGAGGCCAATCAGGTCCTGAAGGATACGCACGACCAGGCCATGCATGGTGAGTGTCTTTTGCCGAATCGTCTGGGGCTGTGAAGAAGTCGGTTTTGGTTATGCATGTTCATCTGCAGGGCTTCGGACGGAGCTGATGGAGCTGAAGCAGGCGGCCGAGTTCAACGCCAATTCCTTGGTGCCTGCCGAGTCCGGCCCGACGGCGGTGACGTTGGCAGAGCGGCTTAGGGCCGGTCCGACTCGGGCAACCCAGTTGATGCAGCAGACTGCGATCGGCTTCGGGAGTCGGATACTGGCACTGTTCAGGATACACTTCCCGACGCAGGAGCTGGCTCCCATCGCCGATGGCATTCCTGAAGAACTTGCCGACGAAGAGTTAGACGAGTTAGTCGAGGAGTGTACCCCTCTAGCTGAAGCTGTAGCAGCGGAACTGGGCCTGTAAAAACAACTGTGGATGTAAAACTCTGTAGAATCTGTAAATAAAATTCGGTTGTATTTGAAGTATGAATGTGCACTGGTGCTTTACTGGACCCTTTTCCCTGCCGACTAGGACTCTGCGTCGCCCGACTAGCCACTGCCCTGTGCTGTTTAAGCACCCTTTTTGACCCGCTGACCACTGCTCACGGAGAGGACGGCTTACCCAACTACACAGCTCAGCGGGGAGGCTTAGGTGTAGGGGGCGCGCGGGTTGAGCGCGGAGCTCAGGGTTTCACAGTTGGGGACTCGGACCAGCCGAGTTAGCTTAGTAGTCGCCGGAGGGAACATAGGGTTGGGCAAGGACTCGGAAGTCGGAGTAAGCAGGTACCCCCCCCAAATATCGTGATGAAGAAGACGCAACCTGGGTCGGGCCCAGTCCCCGAGCATCAGCATGGATGTCGGGTAAAAAGACAACAGCAAGCCATGAGGCAAAAGTAATTTTATTAATACGAGACAGGGAATACATAGCTTTTGTTTAATTTCTACGGGTAGAACTTGACGAGGTGCTCGATGTTCCACACGTTTGGGACTGGGTCACCGTTAGCCCACTGAAGGCTGTATGTTCCTTGCGAAACAACTTCTTTGACGATGAAGGGGCCCTCCCAGGGGGCGGATAACTTGTGCTTGTCCTTGGTGGACATGACTCGGCGCAGGGCCAAGTCGCCGACATTGAGGGAACGTTCCCGGACGTTCTTGTCATGGTAGCGCCGTACCTGCTGCTCATGTCTGGCATGTCTAATCAGGGCGGCGAGTCGGTGTTCTTCTAGGCAGTCGATGTCGACCTGGCGGCCAATTTCTGCTTCTCCTTCTTCGTAGTGCTGGATGCACGGAGCACCATGGGTGACGTCGGCTGGGAGGACGGCTTCGGAGCCGTATACCAGAAAGAAAGGAGTATATCCCGTTGCTCTGCTCTTCTGCGTTCGTAGGCCCCATATGACATGAGGTACTTCCTTGGCCCACCGGCTGGGGTGCTTGTTGAGTTCGTCATACATGGCCTTCTTGAGCGAGTCTTGGACCATGCCGTTGGCCCGCTCGACCTGGCCGTTGCACCTGGGGTGCGCCGTGGAGGAGTAGTAGACGTTGATGCAGCTGTCCTGGCAGAAATCCCAGAACTCGTGCCCTGTGAACTCGGATCCAAGGTCAGTCACGATGCGGTTTGGAATGCCAAACCGATGGGTGAGCTCTTGGATGAACTTTGTAGCCGTGGCCGACTTGGTGTCGGTCACGACCTTGTACTCAATCCACTTGGTGAACTTGTCGACCGCCACCAAGATGTGCTTGAACCCGCCCGGGGCGGTTTTGAAGGGTCCGACGTTGTCGAGTCCCCATATGGCGAATGGCCAAGATGGGGGGATGGTCCGTAGCGCCTGAGCCGGCAGGTGCTTTTGCTTCTGGAAGAACTGGCAGCCGGTGCAGCTGCGTACCAACTCCTTGGCGTCAGACAGGGCTGTCGGCCAGTAGAACCCTGCCCTGTAGGCCTTGCCGACTAGTGTGCCGGCCGCCGCGTGGTTGCTACAAGTACCCAAGTGGATATCATGTAACAGGGTGATACCTTCATCTCGAAGGACGCACTTCATGAGTATGCCTGTGGAGGCTGCCTTTCTGTACAGATC
>CM014271.1:66893380-66911973 GCA_004135705.1 Alloteropsis semialata | reverse complement strand
AGTACTGGCACATGTGGGGCCCTCTGCATCCCTTGCATGCGGAGTGCTCGCTGATAATTGCTGCTCGAGTAGTTAGGCTGCTGGCGTATGCCCGGGAGCCCATTGCGTACGGGAGTGCAACGGCCTGCACCTCCGCCCGACAGGTTCGCGATTTCCCCGAGTGGACTCCGTCCTTGCGTCCGAGTGGTTGGAGAAAAACAAAGCACGCTGCGCCCGAGTAGTCTTCACCACCGCCCGACGAGCTGCTCCGTCCCGCCCGAGGAGTTGCTCCTTCGCCCGATAAGAACCGCGTCTCGTCCGACAAGCTGCGTCCTCGCCCGACAAGAATCACGACCCGCCCGACAAGACTCCGATTCGCCCGACAAGATCTCCGTCTCCGACTGGTTCGCTCCTTCGCAACCAAGCAACCACCGGGAAGACCGAAGCACCCGGAGTCAAGCTGCTACGCTGTGCCAACCACTCCCTGACGCAACTGACACCAGCAGGACATGGCTACAGTGCTCGGAAGGACGACGGGCCCCACAGCATGGGCAGGCGCGCCTCCTTTTTCTCCGTTTTACCCTTTGACTGTACTTCTTCTACAGCCTTCCCTTGAAGTATAAAAGGGAAGTCTGGGCCTCCTGCGCGAGGCGATGGACTCTTTTCCTCCTCTCTCCCGGGCCTCCTACGGGAGGCAGAGAGCCTCTTTTCTTTCCCGAAGAGTACTCTCCCTCGACCTTCTTCTTCCTTCAGCCGGTCGCTGGGCTGAGATCGTTTCACGCACCAGAGACTTGGGAAACTCTCCCTCTCTCGCCCACTTGTACCCCCTACTACAAACCAGTGCAAATAACACAAGCAGCACGAACTGGACGTAGGGTATTACACCCCGTGGGTGGCCCGAACCAGTATAAACCCCCGTGTCCTTTTGCACTACCACCCGAGGCCCGACGCGTGCTCCACGATTTTATTATTTGCCGGCGGTAAAGAACCCCGACAGTTGGCGCCCACCGTGGGGCCTTTGCGCGTCACGTCTTTTTACTTGCAGGTCTCGGGTGGCCAACCACGACGACGGTGGCGTCCCCGATGGACGCAACCGCGGCGACGACGACGGCGGCGGCACCGACGGCCGCGACGACGACCACAACGCCGTCAACCGCGGCGACGACGGCGGCGGCGGCACCGACGGCCGCAACGACGACCGTAGCGCCATCAACCACGGCGACGACGGCGGCGGCGACCCCAATAACCACAACAACACTGATGGCGGCAACAATGCTCCTGGCCTTCTGGATGAACTGAACAAGGCTCGGGGGCTCTGCCTACCAGGCACACCCAGTACTATTCTGTATGCAGATGCATGCATGCGTATGCATGTGCATGCAAGGATATCCTTTTTAACCAATGCATGCACGCCTTTTCCAAATGTGTCGCGTCTCTCTGTTTTCTCTCTCGAATCAGCACAGCACAGGAGCAGGCAGTAGCATTTATCCCGAAGGCCTGCATGCATGTCCGACCAACCAGAGTGGGGCGGAGCAGGCAGCAGCAACTCGGTCACCCTCGAGAGGTTTTCCGACTCGCCCGACAAGGTCTTCGCTCGACATCATCAACGGCGACCGCGACCCCGACAACGGCAGCATCAACACCACACGGCCGCGCACCCGCGGCGCAGCAGCAGTGGGCGACCCCCGCGAGGAACACCGTGGCAGGACGACCGTGCCCAAAGTCCGCAAATGACCTCAACTAACCTGTAACAGCTTTTTGTTTTCATGATCTCGCGCAGGGCCGCCACGGCGAGGCACGCCCCCGAACGAGCGCACGACACAACGACAGAGAGAGCTGCAGCGCCGACCGACGTAATCACGTTGGCTACCAGCGCCGCCCCGACCTCGACTCCGAACGACTCGGCCGCGCCTCCGAAGGACTGCGCCGCCCCGACCTCGACTCCGAACGACTCGGCCGCGCCTCCGAAGGACTGCGCCGCCCCGACCTCGACTCCGAACGACTCGGCCGCGCCTCCGAAGGACTGCGCCGCCCCGACCTCGACTCCGAACGACTCGGCCGCGCCTCCGAAGGACTGCGCCGCCCCGACCTCGACTCCGAACGACTCGGCCGCGCCTCCGAAGGACTGCGCCGCCCCGACCTCGACTCCGAACGACTCGGCCGCGCCTCCGAAGGACTGCGCCGCCCCGACCTCGACTCCGAACGACTCGGCCGCGCCTCCGAAGGACTGCGCCGCCCCGACCTCGACTCCGAACGACTCGGCCGCGCCTCCGAAGGACTGCGCCGCCCCGACCTCGACTCCGAACGACTCGGCCACGCCTCCAAAGGAGTGCGCGCGCCCCGACCTCGACTCCGAACGACTCGGCCGCGTCTCCAAAGGAGTGCGCCACCCTGACCTCGACTCCAACCGACTCGGTCGCGCCACCCGTAGAGTGTGCTACCCCGACTCGGATGGCTCGCTCGACCCAGCTTCGACGACGAAACGCTCGAACAGCTAAATCCTTCTACAATCCTTCGTATTTCCGTGCATTTCCTTTTACAATCCCGCATGCCTTTTTTGGGTATCACTAAAGTACTCGGGTAGCAATGGCCTCATCTGTGAAACCTCGTCCTACGTGCCGCCTACACCTAAGCCTCCCCGCTGAGCAGTGTAGTCTGCGGTAAGCCGCCCTCTCCACGAGCAGTGGTCAGCGGAACTTGGTGCTTAACACGTGATAAGCCAACTACCCGAGGAAATACGTAGCCTAATAAAGGCAGGGCGTACGCAACTTTCCGTTAGTAACGAATAATTCCCGACTCCTCGCTTTACGCAATGCTTTTGCATTACACTGTTTTTTGCAGCTTGGCATGGCAAGTTCAGGTAAGCTTGCTGCAACTCCTACATACAGGGAACGGCACCTTTTGTCTCGCCCGACCTCGGCGCACGGGGTCAAGCATACGCATGTGATCGTTTTCCGAAACGCACTTTTCGAACTCTCTAAACTAAGCGGCTCCCGCCGGCCCTAACGACCCCTCGCAGCCCTGCGCTCGGGGGCTGGGCATCGGGACGGACGACTTCGACAAGTCGACCTGACAGGTGATTCCAACGGGGGTTCGAAGGCTGGCCCATCGAAGGGTTCAACAGCCGCCCCCGGGCACCTTGTCGAGCGAGGGGCAGTGAAGGATGGGTCCCAGCGGCCAGTACTCTGGCGCACGAGCGCCACGAGCATCCTGAAACGCGTTCGAGTTCTGGTGGAAAGAAAGATCATGGTTTTTCCTCCGATGGAAAGGCAGCGAGCCGCTGGGTCCGGTCGAACGGACTTGGTAACTAGATGATCTCACCACTAGGAATTTGATGTCGATCACCAGCTGATCCATCGACTCCCCATCGAAGGGGCGTCGGGCCTCACTCGAACCTACCCGTTTGTAGCTCAACGAGAGTCGTGCTTCGGCCTGCGTGGCAAAGCGCGATACATCTCTTACCCTCCTTCCTATCGCACGGGAAGCATGAGGGGAAAAACGCAAAAAGACGCAACGAATCCCCGTCCAGACCTCGGTCTCGGGATGCACACGGGGTCGAAATCACTAACAAAGACCAGCAGCGTGGTCGCACAATTCGCAACAAATCACTACACGAACGCCATAAACCTACGAGCGAGTGTACCACTCGCCCACAGGCTCGGGGGCTACACCCGGCGGGTGCGCTCGCGCGCCCCCATCTAAAATTCCACCACGTTCCTGGCATCGCGATAATCAAACCCGCGACCGAGTCTACGACTCGCTCCCAGGCTCGAGGGCTACTGTCGGATACCAATATTAGGGGTACCCAATGGCAGCGGATTAAAAATAAAAAGCCCCGGCAGCTATCCCTTTCTCTCTGATTTACCTCCACCTGAACAGTACGAACATGCATGCTGTGACACTGCATGTACGAATATATGTGCGTGTGTGCTGCGAGTCCTTCAGGCCATAAGTGCTAGATGGTACTACCGGTGCATGTGTGGGTGCTGTGTGCTGTGCATGTGTGCGAGCTGCAGCCTTGCTTTGTTTGCATGCGGTGTGAGTACTGGCACATGTGGGGCCCTCTGCATCCCTTGCATGCGGAGTGCTCGCTGATAATTGCTGCTCGAGTAGTTAGGCTGCTGGCGTATGCCCGGGAGCCCATTGCGTACGGGAGTGCAACGGCCTGCACCTCCGCCCGACAGGTTCGCGATTTCCCCGAGTGGACTCCGTCCTTGCGTCCGAGTGGTTGGAGAAAAACAAAGCACGCTGCGCCCGAGTAGTCTTCACCACCGCCCGACGAGCTGCTCCGTCCCGCCCGAGGAGTTGCTCCTTCGCCCGATAAGAACCGCGTCTCGTCCGACAAGCTGCGTCCTCGCCCGACAAGAATCACGACCCGCCCGACAAGACTCCGATTCGCCCGACAAGATCTCCGTCTCCGACTGGTTCGCTCCTTCGCAACCAAGCAACCACCGGGAAGACCGAAGCACCCGGAGTCAAGCTGCTACGCTGTGCCAACCACTCCCTGACGCAACTGACACCAGCAGGACATGGCTACAGTGCTCGGAAGGACGACGGGCCCCACAGCATGGGCAGGCGCGCCTCCTTTTTCTCCGTTTTACCCTTTGACTGTACTTCTTCTACAGCCTTCCCTTGAAGTATAAAAGGGAAGTCTGGGCCTCCTGCGCGAGGCGATGGACTCTTTTCCTCCTCTCTCCCGGGCCTCCTACGGGAGGCAGAGAGCCTCTTTTCTTTCCCGAGGAGTACTCTCCCTCGACCTTCTTCTTCCTTCAGCCGGTCGCTGGGCTGAGATCGTTTCACGCACCAGAGACTTGGGAAACTCTCCCTCTCTCGCCCACTTGTACCCCCTACTACAAACCAGTGCAAATAACACAAGCAGCACGAACTGGACGTAGGGTATTACACCCCGTGGGTGGCCCGAACCAGTATAAACCCCCGTGTCCTTTTGCACTACCACCCGAGGCCCGACGCGTGCTCCACGATTTTATTATTTGCCGGCGGTAAAGAACCCCGACACTAATTATATAAGTAACTAGGCTTCACAAGTTAAAACCTATTTCTCATGGAGATGGACACAACTGTATGGTCAGTGTGTTTCTATTTTTATCCTCTGAAGAACTATCAGCGAAGTCTGAAGCTTGTAAAAGAAACAAAATTAATTACTATAGTAACACGTTGATATGCGTCAAATCACATTCAAGTGCTTGCTGCTTTTTTCTGTCCGCAGCCGGCACCACACTCTACTCTTTTACTATCATTCGATAGGCTTGCTGCTCTATTTCTATCAGCAGCCTGCAGTACTTGTTGCTTGTCCAGAAATTCGAAACTTGATTGCACATGACCAATTACAGAAATAGTAATGAGCAAGTAGATATCATAAAAATGAGATAACAGCTCCATTAAGACTAAAATATATCAAATATCAATCTGACTTAATTTGTTTGATATGAGTATATTGACCTATGCTAAGAGAGGAATGGAAAGAAACAGAAAAGGGAGCAGAAAAACACTTCACGAAAATACAGGAATGCAAAATGAGATCAAATGATCATAGTACTTCAGAAAACATATTTTTCTAAGCACAGATATGGACTAAATGGGAATGGCAATTACAAAGCTAGCTTTGGACAATACAGACTCTAATAATCACTTTTGGCCATCGTGTTTATGGTGCCATGTGTATGCATCGATGATGGAGAACAGGTTTGACAAACCTCAGGAACAGAACAGCCAGGGAAGGCACTCAATGGCTCAGCCAAGCCAGCTGTATTTGAAAGAATGAAACACAGATCAGCTTCTAGTTTTCTACTAGGAAAAACGCAGTACATTTTAAAACAAAAGGGATTGTAACTTAGAAGATCAGAAAAAAGAGCATCGTAACATAAAACTTACACCAAGAAGGGTGACCAAAAGACGAGCACCACTGCACCCAAGAGGAAGGCCTAAAGTTACAGCTCCTCCATGAACGGTAACCTTTTCCTGCAAGCACATGTGTGGTTAGTACATTAAAAACATTATTATATGCGACTAATACCAACATCAAATCTGAATTGCAGACTAGCAATTTCATTTCCCATCAAAACAATTAAAGTAACCTAAAGGCTACAGAACTTCCCCACTACTGACTACAGAAAAAAAGATCACACCACAGCAGCACAGCCGTGAGCACAGCAGCACATCAGTGAGCACAGCCGTGAGCACAGCAGCAAATCAGGACATCAGATATCAGCACATTCACAGCACAGCAGTCAAATACATGTATCACACCTTACAAGGCAGTTGAAAACTGTTATGAAACACCACAAGTTCAATTGCTGATTACACACATATTCCAAATTACATAACCACTGACAGATAAATTAACACAATGCAACATAGAAAGTCTCTTTATTGCAACCCAACAAAGGGAAAACTGAATCTTAAACTACGCCGCAAACTGAATCTAAAACTACACGGAAGTACACTCTCTTCAGTCTTCAGCAGGGAGGGTGCTGCCAAGCCATTTGGACGTACTGCTGCCGGCTTTCTGGGCAATTCAAGCTTAGGAAATTCGATTGATGCTTTGGATCAGTACAAAGAATTAAGGCTTGGAGGAATAATGGGTCAGTCTCGCAGTACCCATCCTGGTATAAGATCTCTCTAATTCTTGCAGTCTCTGCATCGGGGTTCTGTTTCTCCTTAGTAATGACCATCTGATCGAAGCGATCCAGGCTGGTATTCAATCGGTAGACACAATCATCTACGGATGAGGACTTGCTACGCTTCTTCTTTACGGGGCTTTCAACAGTGAACTCTCTCATGGGCCTTTTTGAGGATTGGCCCGGATATTGGGGTGGTGTGGTTTCAGCAGATTCGTCAGCAGGTTGTGTGCTGCCGTCAACAGGGGTTACCTCCGAGGCATGACCACCAGCATCTACTAATTCCCCACGATTGTATGGCTCGTGGCCCAAGATGTCGAACAATTTTTCGCAGCATGGAGGGCACTTGTACCTTTTGCCAGCTTTATCTACAGAGTCCTGCAGGGGGGTATTGTGCACTTGTTAGAAAGGACATAGTAAGGACATGTGTAGTGAACAAGTGTGATGGCATAGGTTGAAGTTATTACCCCCCCTGAGACAGCAGTTGCCCACACAATGTCACCGGTTTGAGGGTCACGACCTAGACCTGATGAAATAAGGCCTGTGCGCCACTTGAAGTATTGGCGTTTGAGGTCGCTCCACTTGTTTGAGAGCTGCCTCTTTGTGTAGCCAGAATTAGAGCGTGCAGTGAACTCGTTGTAAATGTTTGTCCACCCAATTGTGGTTGGACATCTCGACTGCCAGTTCATTGCTATTTTCTGCTGTGCAACTAAATCACACAGCAAGGCTATGTCGAATTTACTCCAGTTAGCACGGTCTGCAGACATCTGTAGCAAAGGAGTACCATGCATACATATGACTATAACAAAATGTTGCAACCAAGATGAAAGCACATTGACATTTCAGTAAGTCGAAGTAAGGGGGGTGGGGGTCTTGCCTTGCGACAGCGACGACACGGTCTGGACGTGAACTTGCAACGCCTAGCTGGAGGAGACGTGGCCGACGCTACGGATTCAGCAAGCAGTGGTTGCAGCAGTTGGTTCGAGGTCCTGTGCAGCAGATGTAGCAGATGTTAAACACACAAAACTGAACGCAATGTTGGCAGCACAAGACTGAAAGTAAGAAGACTGAACAAGACGGAAAGTAAGAAGACTGGCAATCAGATGTAAATATTGAGGTAAAAGTAGAGAAATAGGACTTTCAAATTATATTATACAGATCAGCCATGAAGGCATGACCCATGACTAAACTGTTTGCAACACAGCTGCCACCAGGCCCCCCCCCAAAAAAAACACAAAACATGACTCACTCCCTTCAAAAGACCCAAATCAGGAGGAATCTCCACCCTAACCTGAGAAAGATGTCCAGAACTTAAAGCACGACAATGCCAACTCACGGCACAAATCAATCACCACAAACTGGTAAGTTATTGCAACAGAATGCCTTGGCATGAATTGAGGATGCGCAACACTGATAATAAAGCGGCAGAGACATGCTCCATCTGTTATGACGCAAACCACATCCATACATGAACAAAACTAAATTAGACATGCCCAAACCCATAATTGATATTCAGGCATACTTAAACAGACATGAAACAATCCAGCAGCTAATGAGATGCGATTCTGCATAGCACAACTTATAACAGACAATGGATAAGACCAGATGCCTCATCCTACAATTAACAGAGCACAGACAATAACTACACTAGGATACACTATTCAGTATGCAATGACACGATATTACAAGATTGCAATTTAATGAGTACAAAACTACACTAGGATACGCACATCCAGTTAACACTTCCCTTTCAAATCACACAAATCCACAGATTTAATTTATCCTAGGCACATAAGCACAATCAGAGCAGCAGACAGATCAACCGGGCAACCAAGAGTAAAAAGGGAGTAACTGGTGGCATGAGCGTACCTTAACGGGGAGTACAGTCGGGGTCGTTTACGGGATGAGCCGGCGGAGGAGGCTGAATGCCGGAGTTGAGGCCACGGACCTTGAACGGGAGCACGCACCTCTGGAACGACAGGTCGGAAATCTGGGACGCCACGACGTAGATCTTGAACGGGTTGGCGGAGATCTTGGACCCCTGCACGTCGACTGCAGCGGCGTCGTTGGTGCAGTGACGACTCGGCGGCTTGATTTCCGGAAGCCTCGTCGCCAATATCGGGAGGCGCGGCTCCGTCGTGCCACGAGAGGGTTGGCGCGAGACGGAGGCCTCCGGGTGGCCGGATCTGTGCCAGCGTTGAAGCTGGCGTCCGAATCTCGGGCCGCCGTGGGAGGCCGCGGTGGTGGAGAGGAGGCTACCCTAGGTCCGCCGCCATGGCCGGGAGGCCGATTCCGCCACCGCCGGCGACAGCCCACCTACGCCTTGGCCTTGGACCGGGACGCGAGGAAGCGGAGCTCGGCGGCGGCGTCCGGGTCGGCTTCGGCGAGCAGGCGGAAGGTGGTGACGGCGTGGCGGCCCCGGAAGCGCTGCGCGGCCACGTCGTAGGCGCGCGCGGCGTCGGCCTCCCCCGCGAAGGTGCCGAGCCACACGCGCTGGTGGCGCTCGTAGATCTGCGCGCCCCACCGCCCGTTGGGCTGCGGCACCACGCCCTTGTACTTGGACGACGGCAGCTTCCCGGGGACTCCGCCGCCTCCCGTGCGGCCCGCGCCGCCCGAGTCCGCCTCCGCGCCGGGCTCCGCTGCGTCCATCACCGCGCTGGCCCCGCTGCCCACGCGCTGCAGTTGCCTGCTGGTCGGCGTCGGCGCCGGCGCCTGCTTCTTGCCCGTGGACGACGAGGGGTGTACGGTGGAGGGCGAGGCGGCGGCCGAGGATGGGGAATGGGACGGGAGCTAGGGCAACCGGGAGGCGGGTGCCGGTCTTATCCCCACCCAGCCGTTCGGATGGTTCCAGCCCATCCGAACGTATGGGCTTCAGCCCAGCTGGATTCCAGCCCAGCTCGCTGGGTCCAGCCATCCGAACAAGGTGCTAGTCATGTTGCGTACCAGGGAGGAGACCGCAAAGAACGCAGCTCAGATAGAAATGAAACGAATGCTCCAGAAGATGGTACGCATCCGAATGAACAACCGCTGCAATTCCTGAAATCTAAGTAGTCACTCCATGACAACCAGGTCCCACGATATCAGCTACACAAAATAAAATCGAGCTTTGGTTTGACGGGGGCAACTGGAACAGATCGATCCAGATCCAGTGGCCAGGACAGGAACAGCGGGACAGATCAAGGGTCAGCAAATCAGCGGAACTGATAGGATACATGAGGCTTTCGCCAACTGCGCGAGAGAGAGAGAGAGAGAGTTTGGGAAAAAAAAACATAAAACTTTGCAGCCTGTTCGGTTGGCTGGTGGCTGGTGTTGATTTGTTGTGAGAGAAAAGTACTGTTGGCTGACTGGTGGCTGGTGGCTGGTGCTGATTTGTTGTTAGACTGAAGTACCGCTGGCTGGTGGCTGATAAGTCAAGCGAACAGGCTGTTGGGGTGAAACCTTACCAAGATTCCACGGATGATGGTGCCAACTGCCAAGTGTTTCAAGTGGTCACCTCTCTAAAAGGAATCGATGCTCGTGATAGTCTAAGAGGAGGAAGAGGTGAATTAGGCTTTCTAAAAACTTAACCTGCTACCACTTGCCTTTAAATGCACAAATATAAAACTAAGACATGCTACCTAGATATGCTAAAAAAAAGACATGCTATCTAGATGTGCAACTAAGACTTTCTTCTAGTGATTGCACCCATCCAAAGAGTTTTGCAACCTAGAGCCAATCCTAGCAAGATACTACTCTAGAAAGGTAAAGGCACACAAGTTGCAAGTATGTAATAAGGAAGATTAAGAGGGTTAGAAGGATGCAAACTTGACACGAAGATTTATCCCGTGGTTCGGCTAATGCATATTCCACGTTGGAGCTCCACAAAGGATGTGCTCCCGGTCGCCAAGTCTTCTTCCCGGTCAAGGCCTTGAGCTCGCCACAAAAGCCTCCCCAAGAGGGATGATGAGCAAGTCACCAAGACTTTGCTCTCATCAACCTACTCTCCCGGAGATCTTGACGCCACCTCCACTACGGAGCTTCTCCACCAAGGAAGGGGGTCTCCTCTTCCCCCGCACAATGTCGTCGTCGCCGCTCCACACCAAGCCGGAGGATCGAAGATTTGCCGGCGAGTCACCAATACTCCAAGGGGCCGGCACACCGAGATTACAAGTGTTGGTTCACTCTAGAACCAAGCACAAGGCTTAACACCTTGCCAAATCTCTCACTAGGCCTATCCTGGCTCTCTCAATCACTATGGATGATCTATGTAGCACAAATGGTGGCTTGAATGTCTTGTAGGTGTAGATGAACTTCTCTTGGACTCCAGCAACTCCAAATGGCCGAATGGGGGTGATATATATATACCCCAAGGGCTTGAACTAGCCGTTGCCCAAAAGGTGCACAGAATTTGCGAACGCCGTATAATCCACCGTGCACCAAACCTCCATCGGCGGATCATACGCCGTGTGCTTTTCCAACGGTCGAATTCACTTTTTCAATGGCTACTTGTACACGTCGTATGCTTTTGGAACGCCGTGCCTTTTCCTCAACCTTCACTTGACATCGTCCCTATGTAACTTGTACGCCGTTAGTCCACCGAGGGTCAGCGTATGATACGCCGTGTAGGGTATTGCTGACCCTAACTTGAACTTGCCCATGCCTCGAACGCCGAATCATCCGCCCTTCATGTGCACAGTAACACCGGATCATACGCCGATGCACTTCATCTGAATTCTTCGAGCGCCATATGCTTCCAACTTGTACGCCGTGCATCGCCAGATCATACGCCGTGTAGAATATTCTTGCTTTGCTTGACCAGCCTCTACACGCCGTATAATTATGGTTTGTACGCCGTGCTTCGGTGTTTAATACGTCGTATACAAACTCTGCGGGCTTATCCAATTCAATCAACTCAAGCCCTTTTCATGGTTTCACATGCCAATACCATGTCATGAATACTAAAAAAATAAGACTATATCTGGTTTTTGGCTATGCTTTGGAATCATTCTTGGGATGTATTTTTCTATGTAAATTACTAACAAATTTGTTAGTCCCAATGACTATGTTGTCATTCAATCACCAAAATCACAATATAATGGCACATAGGGCCATTTTCGTTACAACCTCCGCTGTCTGATCTAGCTACCTCCATTGATTGATGAGAGAATTCCCTATTTGACATAGAAAGATAAGCCAATTCCCTATAGACACTCAAAATTTTGATCTTCCTTATTTGACATCAGATCCAACTTTTGGTTACTTTGATGCCTTTTATGACACTGCCATGGCACCTTACTTTAAACACTAAAGCATAACCCAAAACCCTAAATACTAAAAACCCTAATCCCTAAACACTAAACAATAACCCTAATCCCAAACCCTAAACATTAAACCCTAACCCTAACACTAAGCCCTAACCCCTAAACACTAACCATAAACCCTAAACACTAAACCCTAAACACTAACACTAAACCCTAAACACTAAACAATAATCCTAAACCCTAAACATAAAAACCCTAAATGACATAGCAAAACCATGGCAGTGGCAAAGAAGTCATCAAAATTTAGATACAGTGCCAAATAAGGAATATCGAAGTTTTAAGTGTGATATAGGGAATAGACTTATCTTTTGATGTCAAATAGGGAATTTATTCTTGATTGAATGTGGAGTCACTGCATGTGACAGTTTGTGACACTAACTACATATATATATATATATATATATGTGGCGACTATCACATCTCGCTTTTCTCCACAAGTTGCACCTCTCACTTCTCCTTTTACCTATGTCCACCTCCAAGGCTCCAATGTTCTTCCTCATTTTTATTTTATCTTTATCTTTATCTATATCTAAAGTAAGGAATATTTTAGTGGTCCATCATATATATTTTCTATTCGGATTAGCTATATTTAATCTTATCCTTTGATCAGATTTGAATTAGTCCATCATATACGTCTCCCGATCTTATTGGCTATGGTTCATCTCGTCTCCTGCTTGGACTAGGAAAAAAAGAAAGTTATATCTACTTTAACTCGTTTAGAAAAGCAAAGTGGTCTTGGTCCGTAGCAATGCATAGACAAAGTTGCTAGTCTTTAGAAAGAAAAGAAAAACTCTTCTGTTCTCGGTATCACTTGGATCTTGAATCGGGACTTCCAACCCTCCCTGTGCACTCTGCGCATTATGCATGCCTGCAGCTAGCTATAGCTATAGCTATATCTGCTGTCGCTTTTCAGCACAGCTGCATGCACGGTATCGTCCAAACACCAACAGCTCATCTATGTCTAGCTTGGAGCAGTTGCCGACGATCCAAATATAGGCAAGTCTATTATCTCTACTTACGATTCTTGCAACAATCCGATCGGAAATTCCCAGCCATCATCGGAAATTCCCGGCCGTCCGATCGGCCGGGCGGACGGCCGAGATCGTGCTTTTCTCGGTCACTTTGCAAAAAAAACCTCAGATTTTATGGAAATATAACCCGCCGTCCACTCCTCTCTCATTTTTTTTGCGAAGAAGCCCCCAGATTTCGTCGAAATCAACTCGCAATCCACCCCAACCGGCCCAATAACATTTTCAAAAAACTCCCTAAGTTTTCTTAGAATCAACCCGCCATCCTTTTCCTCCCTCAGGAATTTTCTTGGAAAAATCCTCGGATTTTACTTAAATCACGCAACAATCCGTTTTATTCGTTACTTCCATACGAGCAACACTATACGTACATTAGACCACCAAAACGCGTTCAAACCAAAGTATGTCCAACATAAAATTTGCTTACAATTTCAAAACCTATGACTTTACTATAGAACACATTTTTGAACTCGAAATACTTTCGCCATTCATTCGCGGAAATGTCTACAACCCGTCGTATATACGATTCCGATTCCAAAACGTCCTCAAATTAAGAAGTGTTCAATAAAAAAAAATCAAAATTTGAAAACCTTAATCTTCATTCGCAGCAAAATTTTAAATTCTAAGCGTTTTCATAATTTGTTAGCACAAATGATTATATGAGATCCTTTGCACCTATGATTCGGACACCAAAACATCTTCAAATTAAAAAATATTGAATATGAAAGCGGCTCAAAATTTAAAAACCAACAAACATACTTTAGAGCAAACTTAAAAAATTGAACTCACTTTTCCAATTCCCCCATTATAGCTAATATCCAACCACCAAAACGAATTTAAAAACCAACAAATATACTGTAGGGCACACTTACAAAAATCGAACTCACTTTTCCAATTTCCCCATTATATCTAACATCCGACCACCAAAATGCTTTTAAATTAATAATTTTCCAACATACAAATTGCTCCAAATACCAAAACCTACAAAATTCATACATACACTACGGGAAACCCCCCCTTTGCCGAGTGTCCCAGACACTCGGCAAAGGGGCTTAAACACTCGGCAAAGGGGTTTGCCGAGTGTGGCCCACGGCAACCAGGCACACGGCAAAATAGTGACGGCAAAGGCCTGTTTGTCGAGTGCCAAATATCGGGCACTCGGCAAATCTTTGCCGTGTGCCTACGGACACTCGGCAAACGTGAACGGACACTCGGCAAAATACATTAACAGATGGACCTTCCCAGACGGCGTCAAACAGGCCTTTGCCAAGTGCCCGATGAGTGACACTCGGCAAATAAAGCCTGGTTTGCCGAGTGCCAGGAGGGACACTCGGCAAATATAACCCGGTTTGCCGAGTGCCAGGCGGGGCACTCGGCAAACAAATAACTCCTTTGCCGAGTGTCTGACCAGACACTTGGCGAACCTTTGAACCCTTTGCCGAGTGCTATGGTAAATGCACTCGGCAAAGACCCTTCCCGGCAAATGCCTGTATGGTCACTTTGCCGAGTGCTATGGTAAAAGCACTCGGCAAAGTGGCCAGAACTGCTGGTTTTTTTGTGTTTTCTCACGTTAAAAGTGCCCCAACTCACAAATATCACAGGCATCACATATATATCATATTGAACAGAAATATATCACAAATACATCGCAATATCCATCAGAAACTCAAATATATCACAATATCCATAACAAACGCAAATCCATCACAATATCCATCACAAACGCACATCCATCACAATATCCATCACAATCCAGAAATAAGTACCACATCCATCACATAAGTCGACAAGAACATAACAAACACTAAGAAGGAGGCCTCGATTGCCACGGCTGCGACAGATTTGACAAATCTTGGTCCTGATGTGGGCCATTGGATGCCGCCGACTGGTTCTGCACAAAGGAGAAGATTATGCATGTGTTAGACAAGTTATACATCACAAGTCATGAGATGAAAATATAGGTTCTATATATGGACTAAATTCTCTAAGTTCTCCAATTCTCTAATTTGTGAACGAATTTGCTATATAATTTCTTTAAATTCTCACAATTCTCTAATTCTTCTAAGTTCTCTAATTCTCTAAATTCTTCTAAGTTCTCTAAATCTTCTAGGTTCTCTAATTCTCTAAATTCTTCTAAGTTCTCTAATTCTTTAAATCTTCTAGGTTCTCTAAGAAATAAAACTTGAAGGTTATCCAAAGTGACTCACAGGTGTATATGATCCAGGATGTGCCGCCGGTGGAGAGAATTGGATGACTGGACCCGGCACACCTTGCTGTGCGGCCATGGTCTGCATCCACGCGTACATCTACTGCACCTTCTCCTGCTCGGCCGCCCACCGCATCTGGAAATCGGCCTTTAACTGCTGCCGCTGGGCCGCCAACCTCTCCGCTACCATCTGCTGCATCTGGGTCTACAATATATCATCCAAATGTTACAATGCAAATCAAACATATGTAAATATCAATGAACGATCAATATAACAGAAAGAACCAGGAGCTCTTGTATCTGGTGCTGGGCTACGCTCGGCCGTGGTCGTATGGCGGGGCTCGAGCCCGTGCTCCTAGCTTTAATCTGGTTTAGAGTAGGAGTACTGGCCGTGTCGATGCAACCGTCCCCCATATAGTAACGCCCATGCTTCTTGCCTCCTCCCATCGTCATGACAATTTCTCCATCGAGGTTCTCGTTGGCAGCATCAAACTCTGGCCCGCGGAGCTCTCTTGCCATCGATGTGTAGTCATTGAGGCGGCTGTGGATGCTTGTATTGCTGTACGCCGAGGGCGGGTCCTCCGGGTTGTAGTCGACATTGGACGTCGCCTTGCCCTTGTGGGACATAGCATACGCCTTGAACTTCGAGCAAGACTGACCACCATGTGCCCTCGACTATGAAAAAAATGGGCGCCGTGATTAGAAATTATGGACAATTGAGTGTATCAATGAAGATATGGATTCGCTTACCCATCTAGCCTCGTACTCCGGCAGGCTAAGGTTGCCCTGATGGTGTGGTATACCCGGCATCAGCAAACGCCGCTCCTGGCAAGCTTCGTGCTGCTGGACCCACTCCTCCGACAACCACTTGTCGACAATGATCTCTCAGCATTGCCGATGCTGGGCACACCACCATGCAGGCGCCTACACGTCATCAAGGTTAGGACATATAAGAATAACAAATTAAACGTTCAGTATTGAAGTTCTATATGTACCTCCAAGTACTGTTTCCGGGTGAGCCTAATGTTTCGAGCTTGAGCTTTCGGGCACTTCTGTTGGAGAAAGTTAGCGTAGTACACGATGACGGACTGGACGCGTGCCTCGTAGTGCATGTCCTTCACAAGCTTGAAACATGCTTTGTGAGCCATCGCATTTGCGGCTTGCTCGTAGCCCGGCTCGCATCTGTAGAAATCCTGCATAGAGACGCGATGTAGGCAGTCAATATTTCAAGAAAATGTCCAATGAATGTGCGGTGAATTGAGCAATGTAGTGCGAGGAAGACTTACCCACAGCTCGCCCGTTACACGATCCGCCTTGTTCGGGAAGATCCTGCCGTCCCGATCCATCGAGTCGGGGAAGGCCATGTAGTGGAAAAACGTGTAGGCTGGCTCCCGCCTTTCGCCAAAGTCAACGAAGCCTGGGAAGTGCAGCCTGCACAAAGCACCCAGGATCCCGTTGACATGGCGGTTGTGAATCCCAGGAGCCACCCTAATCCAACCCCTGCACAAGTTGTTAAGAGAAATTTTTAGTTTGCAATCAAATGATAAACATATGAAATGAAAATATTGCGATCACATATAAACCATATTACCTAGGCCCGTTGGGCCGAATCATCGGCCGCCTCTCAAGCGGTATGGGCCGCTGGGGAAGCTGCGAGGGACCTCGCAACCAAATGGCTGCGGGTGTAGAGGAACCGGAACCACCCTCCGCCTCCTGCTCCTCCTCCTCCTCCTCCTCCCCCGACTCAGACTCCTCCCCCTGCCGCCACTCCGGGTCCAGCCCCTACTGTGCCGCGACGTGGTTGGGAGAGGCCGCCTCCGGTGAAGGTAAAATCTCGTCCTCAGACTCAGACTCCGACTCTGCCTCAGGAGGCGGTGCTGGAGCCTGCCTCCCTCGCCCCCTGGCTCCACCCTACCTCCTTCGACCCCTGGCTCTACCCTTCCCCCAACCCCTGGCTCCACCCGTCCCCCAGCTGGACCCCTCACCGGCAGAGGACCCTCCACCCTGTCTCAAAATCCCCGCTAACGACCTCGTGACACCGCCCACCATCTGCAATTAAAAAGAGAAAACCAATCAGTACAGATAAACAAAATGTACTTAGAATTAAATGTAATTAAACAAATCATAATTTGGAAATAACATGGTATTGCAAATAATAAATGCGGAACATACATGTATTAGAAATAATCATCGTGGTCGGGATTCACTGGATCATAAGTCTCATCATCACTATCACGGTTGTCGAAATTTTCATGCTCATTCTCCAACGGAGGAATGTCCTCATCACTGTCATCGCCTAACTGTAATCGCTCTAGTAACTCTAAGTCCTTCACACCACAAACCTCATCTCCAGCGTCCTCTTCATTGTCTACTTCCATTCGGATCGCTTCGGTTAAGTCTATCTCAAAATTCCCTTCTAGCCCATCTTCTTGGAAGAACTCCCCAACATATGTGTTTGGGTCAATGTTGTAATCTTCATTGTTTGGGACAGGTATTTTACCGTGTGGCGATACCTTGTACACAACATCCCACCCCTGAAGACGTGGGTCGGTTTTGCACCGGTACGAGAGATAGTAAACTTGTATTGCCTGTTGAGCCACAATATATACGTCATCTCCTGGCAAGACGGTTGATTGTCGAATTTCGACTAGCCCAAGATTTGGTGTCCGTCTCACTACTTTGGGATCAAACCAATGGCATTTGAATATGACTGGATTCAGAGGTTTGGATCCATGAAATATGAGTTCGTATATTTCTTCAAATTTTCTATAATACTCGACCCCATCAATGCCCGGCGTAACAACTCCTGAATTTGTGGTTCTTCGGTTCGGCCGATTCTTCTCGTGGCGTGTTGTGTGAAAGCGATATCCATTCACGTCATAAGCATTAAATGTTCTCACCCTATAGCCACCACCATCGGCAACCTGTCTCAACTCGGCTAATATGTTGTGTTTATTTTTCTTATGTAGCAAATGTTGAAAACCATTTTATAATTATAATTTTCATTAAACCACACATATTCATGTTGCATGTGTTTTCTACCTCTCTTTCACCCAAACTTTCATTTAGAATATGCCTCATATTTAATTTGAGTTATATTCAAATTTAAATACAACCAACACCTTCCGAAAAACCCCCCGCCAAATTAACAAGCCCTAAACCCTATCCCACTCTATTGGAATTTGAAATTACATTCAAATTCAAATAAATCCCTAAATCAGTCCATCTCTAATGAGGGAATAGTTGCTGATTCTAGAAAAGTATAATAGGTACTAGACTAAAAACCTCCGAAATCAGTACATCAAATTCGAAGCCAATATCACAAGTTCTAAGAACACCAGTGGAGCAATCACTCAAAGTATGATTCCAGATGGGAGGATTACCTCGCAATGGGAGACGAGGCCGGCTGCGGGGTCGGCGGCATCGCGGGGGAGGATGTGCA
>CM014271.1:66841292-66888204 GCA_004135705.1 Alloteropsis semialata | reverse complement strand
TCCCGGGCGTACTCCCTGATGCGATCACGGAGATCCTCAGGTGGTGGATGTCGTTGGCGCCTGTCGCGCCGCTCCTGGTGGCGTTCTCGGCGATGATCCGCATTGCGCGGGTTACGCCGCTCATGTTCTTCGTCTTCATGGTGGTTCTGGGCCACCTCTTCCTCCACGACGGGTAGCGGGGGGTTCCTCTGGGGAGGGTGACCCCGATCCGATCTGCTATGGGCAGAGCGGTGGCTTGAAGAGCGGGTCGAGTTTGATCGCCCAGATCAGGATCTGGCACGATACGATCGCTCGATCTGCTCCTGGGCTGCTTCCAATTGAGCTCGGGCCCGTTGCACCTCAGGGGTGTCGGGCATGTGTCCCAGCTCGGCGAAAGCGGCGGCGACGTTGGCCTGGGGCGTGCGGAACGGCACCCTGGCAAAGGCTCCATCGAGGTTCTGGGGTCGGACACCACAAGGACCCCGAGGAGGAGGAGGAGGCTGTCTTGCTGGGGCCCCGGGGGGACCACTCCGGCAGTTGCGGCAGCTGCGGGGTCTTCGGCCGCTGCCGGGGGCAGGGCTGCTTCTTCGGCACGGCGGCGGGCTCGAGCAGCATTTCGCTCCCGTTTGCGATCCCTGGCCAGATCTGTATCTCCATCCTGAGTAACTGAATCCTCAGAGACGAAGACTTCACGCCCTGGGGGCGTGGTGTAGCTGGAGTCATTGCTCGAGTCGGCCGGGGCCGGCAAGAGCACGCTTGTGGCGACCTGGAACTCGCCGCAGTCCGGAGACTGGGTGGGCTGGGGTGGCATCTCAGATTGGATCTGAGACATATCTTCTCGGAGCCGAGCCGAGTAGGTTGATGAGGTGTTGCGGAGCCCTAGCGGGAGCGCTTTGCGGGGTCGGCGCAGGGCCTCCTCCGACATGGTGATGCACTCGGCAAGGGTGTCTTGGACACGATTCAACCCGGCGAGGAGCTCAGTCGGGGGCGGAAGTCTCCGGCGAGTGCTCAGGCCCGGAGCCTGGTCGCTGATGGAGATTGCATCGAGCCGCTGCTGGAGCGGGGCGATGACTGACGAGGAAGTCGGCGACGAGGTCAGCGCGGAGCTGGTCGGCGCGGAAGCGTCGGGCGTCGTGGTGGAGTCGGAGGCGGTGGTGGCGGAGTGGATTTCAAAAAGAAGCTGATACCCTCAAGATGCGTAGCGTGGTCCTTGATGGAGTCGGGGAAGATGACGGAGCGATGATCTGCCATCGAGCTAGCTGTAATGCCTCACGATTTCCCCTACCTGGCGCGCCAACTGTCGGATCTAATGTCCGGCAGTCCACCCGGGGGTACCCAGATGGTTGATTTGTAGGCAAAGGGCAATCGCGAGACTAGGGAGCTCGAGGTAACACAGGGACACAGGAATTATACAGGTTCGGGCTACCCGGAGGTATAATACCCTACGTCCTGTGCTCGGGGGTCTTGTATTGATTTGCTCGGCGTGGTTCCGGGGAACGACAGCGAGCGCTCGGTTACAATGGATGAATGGCGTGGGAATCAGATGTCTAAGGGGGTCGACCTAGGCCGCCTTATATAGGCCGATGGCCTAGGGTTTACAAGTCGGTTATTTCTAATTACTGTCCGGCTCAAATCAGGAAACTAATCCAAGTTGGTTACAACATAATTGCCGTGATCTCCGGGCGGGATCTGAGGATATCGCTAAATGCCTTGCTGGTTAAGTCTTCTCCAATCTTGTCCATCAAGCCGGGGATCCTCGTGGGCCGGCCTGGGGTCGGCCCACATCCTTGTCAGACGTGGGACCAGGCCGACTGGCTATCCGGTCGGTAGTGGGCCCAGGGGTACCCATATCCCACACTACTCTTGATGAAGAATCCGGCTATGATGATATTACTTTCGGTGACAATGACAAGGATGAAATAAAGGGATTGGGCAAGATCACTATCTCTAATGAGTATTCTCTCTCAAATGTGTTATTGGTTGATTCTCTCAAGTTTAATTTATTATCGGTGTCTCAACTTTGTGATCTTGGTTATAAGTGCTCTTTTACTAGCAAGTCATTTTAAGTCACTAGTGAAGATGGAAGCATTTGCATATTCAAGGGTTTTAGGCATGAGAGCTTATATTTGGTGGATTTCTCATCTAGTCATGCCAAGTTGACCACTTGTTTGTTCTCTAAATCATCAATGGGTTGGTTATGGCATAGAAGACTAGCTCATGTTGGAATGAAGCAACTCAACCGACTATTGAAGCATGATCTAGTGGAAGGCTTGAAGAACGTAAAGTTTGACAAGGACAAATTGTGTAGTGCTTGTCAAGCCGGCAAACAAGTGTCAAACTCTCATCCTAGCAAGAGTGCTATGTCAACCACAAGACCTTTGGAATTGTTGCATATGGATTTGTTTGGTCCTACAACCTATAGAAGCATTGGTGGAAATTGCTATTGTCTTGTGATTGTTGATGACTATTCAAGATACACATGGGTTTTCTTTCTTCATGACAAGGCCGACACTTGTGATATATTCAAGAAATTTGTAATAAGGGCCGAGAATGAGTTTGAGCTCAAATTGAAGAAAGTAAGAAGTGATAATGGTAGTGAGAAGGGAATCAAGCATGAATTCTCAACCAAGTATACACCGGAGCAAAATGGTCTTGTTGAAAGGAAGAATAGAACTTTGATTGATATGGCAAGGTCAATGCTATCGGAGTACAATGTTTCGGATTCTTTTTGGGCCGAAGCAATCAATACCACTTGTCATGCATCAAATAGGCTTTATTGTCATAGATTCTTCAACAAGACACCATATGAACTTCTCATTGGAAGAAAGCCAAACATTTCATATTTTAGGGTCTTTGGTTGCAAATGCTATATCCTAAGGAAAGGCACTAGACTATCAAAGTTTGAAAGCAAGTGCGATGAAGGATTTCTTCTTGGATATTCATCTTGTAGCAAGGCTTATAGAGTGTATAACAAGTCCAAGGGATTTGTGGAAGAAGCCTATGATGTTGAATTTGATGAAACAAATGGCTCACAAGATGAGAAAGAAAATCTAGAAGATGTGAGAGATCATGAGTTGAGACAAGCTATGAAGACCATGTCTATTGGTGATGTTAGACCTAGAAGAGAAGAAGATGATGATAAAGATCCATCAATTTCTATTAGAGTGAATCCTTCTACTTTAACCACAAGTGATAATGTTCAATCTCAAGTTGGTGGTGAAGCAAGTAATGTTAATGCAACTCCGTCTAGTGAACAAATTGTTACTACTACACAACCTTCAACCTCTACACAAGAATCTATTGATCAACCAAGAGTTCATCATGTCATTGCCAAAGATCACCCCGTTGATCAAATCATGGGTGACATTAGTAAGGGTGTTCAAACTTGATCTCGTGTTGCTTCATTTTGTGAACACTTATCTTTTGTATCTTTTGTTGAACCTAACCGTGTAGATGAAGCTCTAAATGATCCGGATTGGGTGAATGCTATGCATGAAGAATTGAATAATTTCACCCGGAACAAAGTTTGGGAGCTAGTAGAGAGACCCAAGAATTATAATGTGATTGGTACAAAATGGGTATTCCGGAACAAGCAAAATGAAGATGGCATTGTTGTGAGAAACAAGGCAAGATTGGTTGCTCAAGGCTATACTCAAGTTGAAAGCTTGGATTTTGGTGAAACGTTTTCTCCCGTGGCAAGATTGGAAGCTATAAGAATCTTATTGGCCTATGCTTGCTCTCACAATATCAAGCTATATCAAATGGATGTCAAAAGTGCTTTCTTAAATGGCAAGATTAGTGAACTAGTATATGTTGAACAACCTCCCGGTTTTGAAGATCTTGATAAGCCTAATCATGTATACAAGCTCTCTAAAGCTCTCTATGGGTTGAAGCAAGCACCTCGTGCTTGGTATGAAAGGCTTAGGGACTTTCTCATTTCAAAGGGATTCAAAATTGGAAAGGTTCATACTACCTTGTTCACTAAGAAGATTGAAAATGACATATTCATATGCCAAATTTATGTCGATGACATCATATTTGGTTCAACCAATGAAGATTATTGCAAGGAATTCGGTGATATGATGTCAAATGAATTTGAAATGTCTATGATTGGTGAATTGAGCTTCTTCCTTGGTCTTCAAATCAAGCAAATGAGGAAAGGCACATTTGTTTGCCAATCTAAATATGTGAAGGATCTATTGAAGAGATTTGGTATGGAAGATGCTAAACATATCAAGACTCCTATGGCTGCTAATGGACATCTTGATCTTGATGAGGGAGGTAAACCGGTAGATCTTAAACTCTATAGATCCATGATTGGTAGTTTGCTTTATCTTACCGCATCTAGGCCCGATATCATGTTTAGTGTGTGCATGTGTGCAAGGTTTCAAGCCGCACCTAAAGAATGTCATTTGACCGCCGTCAAGCGTATTTTGAGATATTTGAAGTATTCTCCTAATATTGGTCTTTGGTATCCCAAGGGTGCTCATTTTGATTTAGTTGGATATTCGGACTCGGATTATGCAGGATGCAAGGTTGATAGGAAGAGCACATCCGGTGGTTGTCAATTTCTTGGAAGATCTCTTGTTTCTTGGTCTTCAAAGAAACAAAATTATGTGGCTCTTTCTACCGCCGAAGCGGAATATATCTCGGCGGGAAGTTGTTGTGCTCAATTATTGTGGATGAAGCAAACTCTTCTTGATTTTGGAGTGAATTTCAAAAATATAACTCTCTTTTGTGATAATGAAAGTGCCGTGAAGATAGCTAACAATCCAGTTCAACATTCTAGAACCAAACATATTGATATACGGCATCATTTTCTTAGGGATCATGTGAGCAAAAGGGACATTATAATTGATGGAATTAGCACAAATGATCAATTGGCGGATATCCTTACCAAGCCATTGGATGAGCAAAGATTTTGTTACTTCAGAAATGAGCTCAATGTCATTGACTTCTCCAATGTGGCTTGAAACTTGGCTCACATGTTTATTGCTTATCTAACTCTATTTTTATGCAATTTTTTTTACGTATTTTTATCTAGTATTCATTTCATTGCATAATCTCCATGGTTCTTGGTCCAAAGTTCTCACTAGACACTATTGATGATCATATATATATCTATGGAATAATTGTGAAAAGATTTGAGAAGAAATTCAACAAGTGACAAAAGACAACAGTTCTCGGGGCTGAATTTTCTGGTATTGCGGACCGTCCGACATACATGGACCGGACCGTCCGCGGGTCGCGGACCGTCCGCGAGGACTGGGCGGACCGTCCGCAGGAGTCGAAGCATGTTCTTCAGAATATTATTTTAGGTCAGAAAATCAGAAAAATGAGGACACAGGCGGACCGTCCGCGCCCTTACGGCGGACCGTCCGCGACGGTCGGGCGGAAGTGGACCCGCGCTGGACCGAAGGCTTATTCTACGGGAGGGGACCTATCTCATTCAGATTCTACTCGTGTCTCTCTCTCTCTCCATCTCTTTCTCCTCCAAAGCAAAGTCAAGGACACTTTTAGGGGGAGATTTTGGCGCATTCCCGGACTAACCGGAGCTCATCTCCGGACCTTCCGCGCCTCAAGGATCATGTCCTCTCGGTATTTTGTCAAAACCCTCAGTGATTCTCATGGATTTCATTCATATTCTTGGTTAGGGTTTAATATGGGGATTTCGATTTCATCCATGGATTGGAAAGATTAGTTGGTGGAATATGTTGAGCAAGTCAAGGGGATGCTATGGCTATGATTTGGTGCATTTTTGTTGGCTATGATTAGAGATCTGGCGATGGATTTGTGGACGGTTACTGTGTTGGTCGCGGCCACCAGATGACCTGCGGACCGTCCGCCACCCCCTGGCGGACCGTCCGTCTGTCGTTTGTGACTGCGGCTGGGACAGCGGCCTATATGGTTTTTTGATTTCATTTCTAAATATTGTCACTTATAACTGAAATGTATTTATGGCAGTGCTGGTGGTCGTACCAAGAAGGGAAAATGACTCAGATTCAGGGGATGACTATTTGCCTAGTGACTCAGAGCATGTGCAGACTGATATTGAGTTCGAGGCTGAAGATGAGCTGATTGATGAGACAGTGAATCTTGCAGGAAGACAGTGGAGCCAAAATTCATATAGAGATGCAAGGGCTCCTTATCAGTATGGTTTGCCCCGTGACACATCCTACTTGTTCTTTCATACTCGGGTGCAGGAAGATGCCTTTTATGGTCACACGTGTCACAAGAATGTATTCAAGCATCAAACCATTGACTTCTTCTACATGGCTAACCAACCTGTGATGAGTGCTCTTGTTCTAAAACTTGAGCATCTTGGCTTGAGGCATTTTATGGAGCACAGGTGTGCCTGGAATGAGGCTGTCATTCGTCAGTTCTATGCCACAGCTGAGGTGAACATGGAGGAGAAGAAGGTTGAATGGATGACAGGCACAAACAGGTACTCTGCTACCTTTGCTGAGTTTGCAGTGGCAAATGAGCTTGATTATGATTTCATCTGTGGAGATGAGAGCTCTGACATCTCTGATGAGTTGCACTTGGACCTTCATGGCATCACTCAGTTCTATGAGCTTGGTAGAACCCATATTCTTAGAGTGTACTGCAAGACTATAGGGCTAAGGCACCATCCAGCTGTGCTCAACAAGATTGCTAGGGCCACTATTCTTCCCAAAAGTGGCTATAAGGATGCTTTCATTGGATGGGCACCAAACTTTGTGAAGCATGTCATGTCGAATGAAAAGATAGATGTGGTGACTCTCATCATGTATCAAATCAATGAAAAGAAAACCAACTATGAAATCAACCTTTACCATGCTCCTTACATTATGGCACTCATTCTTGCCAAGACAAGGTTCAGAGGACCTTGCAATGTGAAGCATCTCCCTTACAGGCCATTCAAGAATGACAGAGCATTTTTTGAGAGGGAGGTGGCTGCTTATCTAGATGCAGATGCCAATGAGGCTTGGGAGGAATATGTACCTGATGAGCAAGGGGGAGCACATCATGCTCAAGATGCCGATGCACAGGCTATGCCACCTCCACCTCCTCCTCCACAGCAGCCACAGCAGCCACAGTGGGCTCCTCCAGCGGGTTATTTTGATCCCTACTTCACCTCTCTGCAGCAGTCCATGAACACTCAGTTTCAGCAGATGCAGACGGGTTTCAATACCCACTTTGAGGCATATGGGCAGCAGATGAATACAAATCTTGAAAATATGCAGACTCACTTTGATAGGCAGATGACTGTTGGGTTTCAGAATTTTGGGCAGCATCTTCAGACCACTATGTATCAGCCTATTATGAATCAGCTGCAGAATGTTCAGGACGGTCTTCACACTGACATCAATGCTTTGAATGATAGATTCAATGACTTGCCCACTTCTGAGCAGCATCAGCAGCTTGTGGATAGGCTGCAGCAGCTTGAGACTCGCTTTGACACCTTCCACACTACCTTTTCAGGCTTCACTAATCACTTCTATTCAGTCTATCCAGCTCCAGTACCTCCTCCAGAGTTCTATCCTCACCAGCCGTTTTATCCTCCTCCGCCGCCGCCTCAGGATGATTAGGACCCTCTTTTGGTCCTTGATGACAAAGGGGGAGAAGAAATTGGAGTGATTTCTTTGAAGATTCATGGAGTTCGGGGGAGTTTTGGCTTGGGATCATAGAGACATTGCATGTGCATGTTTAATTCATGGAGTTCGGGGGAGTTTTGGCTTGGGATCATGAAGACATTGCATGTGCATGTTTAATTTTCGCATTGCATGAACTATTAGTGTGGCTTGTAATAACTTATGCTCTCTATTTGTATGGAACTAGAACTTGTGCTTGAACCTTGTTGGTTGTAATTTCATTTCTTTAGCTTAATGTGGCTTGTTCTAGTTCTTGTGGTTTTTCGAGGCTAACCCTTTATTGCTTATGTTCATTGAATATTATATATATATATCTTGTGTAGCCTCGATTGCTTGTTTTGTAGGGGAAACTAGAGAAATTTCTATCTAATACATATGGGAATATTCAAAATGCAAAATTATATGCACATATGTAAGGGGAGTTCTTCTCTACAAAATGAATTTTGAGTTCTTTTATCCATTCATATACATCGGTTTCATTGAAGTGGGTAAGTGTTCTCAAAGTTCAAAAACCTTCTCTTATCACTCCTTTAAATGGTTATCATCAATTACCAAAAAGGGGGAGATTGAAAGCATCTAGGCCCTCTAATTGTGTTTTGGTAATTAATGATAACCATATTGGACTAACTATTTCATTGAGGATATGAGAATAGGTTAGTCCGGTGAGATGGTTGAGCTTCGACGGTTAATTAAAGATGGATATGTATGTTGAAACCAAGGAAGCTCAAGGCAAAGGTAAAAGATAGGATATTTTCTTTTACCGGTCATGAGGTGTTTAGAGAAGATTTTTGACCGGATTGATAGGCTAGATAGCCGTACTATCAAGAGGGGTCAATTTCATTTGCATGACGAGTCTCTAGTGTCACTTTGCTCAAATGGTTACATTGCATGCATGAGAGCTAACACCGTTGAGAAAGTGAGAAAGAAAAGGGGAAAGGAACCTGTGCTGATTGTGGTACTGCGGACGGTCCGTGGGATACCGGCGGACAGTCCGCGGGTGGCGGACGGTCCGGCCAGTAGCAGGCGGACGGTCCGCATGCTAACTCGTTTGTGAGAATTTGACTAAGTGTTGAAGGGTCCTGCCGAGACTTTGAGAGGCGGACGGTCCGCATGTTTTGGCGGACGGTCCGCCTGTCAATTTCTATGAAGCGGACCGTGGTGGCGGACCGTTTACGCAGAGACGATGTTTTTAGGTTTCCAGGCCATTTTTATATGGCGGACGGTCCGCCTGTCTCTTGTCTGTGGAGCGGACCGCATTGGCAGACCGTTTACGCAGAGACGGTGTTTTTGGGGTTCCAGGCGACTTTTATATGGCGGACGGTCCGCCACTATAAAAGATGGGTCCTTAGTCGCGTGGAAGCTGTGCTTTTAACTCTGAGGCGGATGGTCCGGCCTGATGGGGCGGACGGTCCGCCAAGTGTGAGACGGACGGTCCGCCAGTCCCCTGTTTTCACGGGATTTGAAGGTAACGGCTAGTTTTTGGGTGGGGGAGTATAAATACTCCACCCACGGGGAAGGAGATGCTCTCTTGGCACTTTGGAAGCACATTTGACATACTTGAGCCTTCTTCCACCTCTCACTCACTCCTATTGCTTAGAGTTGCATCCTTGTGAGTATGATAGAATCCTAGTGCATTGTATCAAGTGTTTGAGCTTTGGGGCACTAGGGATTCATCAAGCAAGCGTCATCGACTTGTTACTCTTGGAGGTTGCCGCCTCCTAGACGGCTTGGTGGTTGTGGTTGGTTGAGCACTTCAAAAGAAAGATTGTGAAGTTGCTCCCGCCTTGATTGTGAGAGGTTTGTGCTCACCTCACCGGAGTGGGAAGAGCAACGCTAGTGGAATCGAGGTTTGGAGAGGTTCATTGATTCAAGCCGGCTCATACATCAAGCGATGTCTTGATAGAGGAGCGGTTGAAGCTTTGAATCCACCTCAACGTGGATTAGGGGTGACCGGCAAGTCATCGATACCACGGGATAAAATTCGTCTCTCGTGTTTGGTTATTCCTTTGCTCATCTTGATTATTGCATTTACGTTGAGCAATTTACTTTCCTAGAGATTGAATTGTATCTTGTCACCCTAGGTTGCAAACCTTGACATAGGCCTAGACTTGGTAGAAATAGATTTCACCTTGTGATACTAATAAAACTTGTTGAGTTTTGTGATTGAAGTTTAAAACCGCCTATTCACCCCCCTCTAGTCGGTATCCTAGATCCTACAGCCGCCTCTGACTCCAAGGCCACCTGACACCTAGGGTTTGGGGCGTGGCCGTGGGCGCCACATCTCGACCCCGCGCGAGGATTAGACTGCGGGAGAGAGGCGGAGAGAGGAAGAAGATGAGGCGACGCGGGGCTACGGGAGGGAGGCGGAGAGAGGAAGAGGAGGAAGCGACGCGGGAAGCCGGCGGTGACAGAGAGTAGACGAGACGAAGAGGGGAGGAAGGGGAATGAACGCCACTGGAGCTCAGGGCCGACCACGAGGCTGCGGACCGGCGGCGGGGGTGTCTTCGTAAAAGCGAAGGCGGGCGGTTTTTTGCAAAATCAACGAGATTTTGGAATTTTCTCTTCTTCGTGTTGAAATATTCTAGAGTCCAGGGGTCCGGACGTAATAAAAACGAGCGCAGTTACTGTAGTCGAAGGGCCTGGCTGGACCGGGGTTGATTTCGAATAACTACAAGGGTTTTTTTGCAAATTTCAACGTGCCTGCCTGGCTGCTTACTGACGGCCGGATCGGCCGCGATCGAACGGCCGCGGTTTCGGGGCGACGTGGCCCGGGCGAGGAGGCGCGGCAGGGGGCCGGAATAAGGAGTCTCGATGAGTGCATTCCGATTAAAAAAAAGAAAGGCAAGAAAAATAATGGTCAAACGATCTTGTAGTGTACCAAGTGGCAACAAATACGTATAGCAACGGAGAACAGATGGCATTAGTAGTCCGGTCATGTGGCCCCCCAATTTGGTAATGTAAAAAACTAAAACCCCATGTCCTATCGATTTTGAGCCTCAGATATGAAACCGAAGACGACATCTGTCGCGGAAGGCACATTCCACTCCCCTAGAGCAGCGGCAAGCCTTACAAGCAGGGTAGAGGGAGAGATCAGGTCGTCGCTGGCCATGGCGGAAAACTCGATGGCCTGCAAGAGCTCACAGAGGCAAGCTCGCTCCCAGCAGGCCTATATAGGTCCAAGCAGGCGCCACACCCTTCCTCCCCCACCACCATCGCCAAGAACCGCCACCGCACGCCGGAGGAAGAGGGGGATCGACACACACGCGTGCCGACGAGAGCAGCACACACCGTCTCGATCGATCTCCCCTCCGCCGCCGCGAGACGCGCCATGGCCATTGCTCGCCCCGTCGTCGCGCGCCTCTTCTTCCTCCTCCTCGCCGTCCCCGCCGCGCCCGCCGTACGGGTCACCCCCGACGCCGGCGCCGGCGCCCTCCAGGAGGCGTGCAACAAGACGCTGTTCCCCAAGGTCTGCCTGCACGCGCTCCAGGACAACCCGGAGAGCCAGTCGGCGACCCCGCGGCGGCTGGCGGAGCTGTCGGTGTACGTGGCGCGCGAGGTGGGCATGACGGTGGCGGCGTTCGCGCACCACGAGCTGAACGCAGTGAGGGACGACGGCGCCCTGTACAGGTGCCTGGACGCCTGCTCCGAGGACATCGAGGAGGCCGTGGCGCACCTCAGCGCGCTCACCCGCGAGCTCACCGACGCCAAGTTCCTCGAGGTCAAGTCGTGGCTCGCCTCCACGCTCGGCGGCACCTCCACCTGCGAGGACGCCTGCAAGGACGCGCCCGTCAGCGACATCAAGAACGCCTGCATCACCAAGAGCTTCGAGTTCGAGAAGCTGCTGCGCGTCACGCTGGACCTCATCACCGACGCCTCCGGGTCCATGTCCGCCGAGGTTGCCCTGCCGCCGTCGGGCGCCACCGCCACCGCCCCCTCCTATGGCGCGCCCGCCCCCGGCTCGCCATCGGGGGCCGGTGCTGCTGCTTCCGGCGCCTATTAAGAAATCTTCTTTCGATCCATCCATCGATCGATGAGCATGCATGCCTATCAAGAAATCTAGGATTATTTAATTTGGATGTAGGCTTAATGCATATATAAAGAGGCCCTGCAGCGAATGATACATATGTAATAGGCCTGAGCTGAGTGTTTTCTTCTTCTTTTCTTTAAATTTTGATAGGATGAGCTGGGTGTTCTATCGTTAAATTGATGTTAGCTATGTCACTTCTACATATCACAACAACAGTTAGCCATCATTTAGTTCTTTCAAAATACAATGTTTCCACCCTCTCTTTTTTTTTTGCGAAGACCAGTACAAACGCAAACACTCGCACGCACGCACACTCACTCCTATTAATACACGCACTCAAACCCTACCCTTACGAGAACCTCCGACAAATCAAGTCGGCTGTTCCGATCTTGAGATTGACGAAGTCACCACAGACACCTCGCTATAGACGGACACGTCGCCTACCATAGAAAGAATAGCACTGGTTAAATCCTGAAATAAATCCAGAAAATATAACACACATGCCGAGTCGGAGACTCGAACAAAAAAAAATTGTGGTCGTTGTACCCTCTTTTGCAAAAAAAAAAATGCGCCCGTGGTTTTGGCACCCTCCGATCCAGCACTTCTATGTTAGCACAAACGGCGATTTGTGCTCGCGGGTGCCGACTACCTGTACGAATCGATTCGAATCATTTCAATATTTTAAATGTAAAGTAAAAAAATATTTTCACATTTCAGTAAGGATGTACAAATTATTGGCCATAGTTTGTCGCAAGTCTTATGATTTTTGTGCATTTGCAATGTATTGGGTTTGAACCCCGTGTAGCCTGCTAACTATATCACCTACACATCACACTTTTATCTATATCGCTTTTTGAATCATGTATCGTGTTCAACAATCTAAATGGTCCCTGCAAAGTTTTAGCTCGTCGAGCACGACAACTTTGATATAGAGTTAATCTTCATCCAAGGTCATTTGAAAAAAACCCAAAAATTTAGAAAACATTTTAAAAAAATTAGATACGAGAAATTGTAACGTATATTTTGCCCGGTATAGAATCTTGAACAAAAATATTGTCACAGTAGAGTTCTAGATCTTGTCGAGCTCTATAATTTTGATATAGTCTTCATTTGGATTCATATAAAAAGTCAGTTTTTCTTTATTTTTTCATTTTATTACTACATAATAAATGCCCCATATTTATGTTGGCGTTTACTTATGTCACCCGTGAGCACAACTGTCAACTCGGCAATACGATGACTTTGTTCTGGTGGTTGGTAGTACTGACTGTCAGCACAGTAAAATAGTGACGTCGATGTAAATGGTTTTTGTGCTATTGATGTGATAATGGCTCTCTGAACTATTTCTCTAATAATAGCTTATCCGGCGGGCAGGTTTATTTTCCAGGGGTACGATCACCGAGGACAAAGACAAATGTGGAGAGATTTTCGGATCAAGGGGTCTCTGGTGGAGGAGGCTGATCCTTCACCATGATAGGTATGGCACTCGTAGGCCATGAAGTGCGGGTGAGTGTCACGTGGTGCTTTTAGATTTCTCACAGTTGACATCTGACAGCATTTTTTCCACAGCCCAGCCCCATAGCTGCTTCTTCCATAGCCACAGCTCAACCAAACAGATCTTTAGCCCTACTTTTTTTTCAAAACTGATTGTGAAAATGGTGTCTTAAAAAAAGATTCTGTAATATTTCTCGAACAACGCAGGAGAGCTGCGCGTCATTTCATTAAGGTAGGAAAAAAGGCAAGAATGCCAAAGTTACAAAAAAACCCCGCCACACACACCACTACACATATGTACAGACGACCAGGGAAGAGAGTCTCTGCAGGCTCTTAGTCCCCTAAACCAATCAACGTGACCAGCAGCTCTTGGAGCTTTTTTGCTCCAGCGCTGCACCACAAGCTTCCTTCGTCTCTAATAGCTCTAAGCAGTTCCTGGACATTGGGCCTATGTTTATCAAAAACGCAAGCATTGCGATGCTTCCATAGCTCCCATGCGACCAGGATGATCAAGGAATTTAACCCCTTCCGCAAGTCCTTGGGAGCAGCAAAGATTACCGTCCACCACCATTTGGAAAAACGGGCTGTTGAGGCATCTGGCGCCAATGTAGAGAGTCCCAGTTGATGAAATATGCTTGCCCATACTTGTCTAGCAAAGACACAACTGACCAAGAGGTGATGGATGTCTTCCTCAGCTTGATCACACAGCAGGCATGCGTCATGATGGGGCAAGCCTCTCTTTGCAAGGCGATCAGCCGTCCAGCACCGATTGTGAAACACTAGCCAAATGAAAAACTTGCAGCGAGGGGGTGCCCAACTCTTCCAGATTCTTCTCCAAGGTCCAAACTTGATGGTGCCAAAGAAATAGGCACTATAAGCTGACTTACTTGTGTATATGCCGGATTGTGTTAGTTTCCACACAAATTGGTCAGGCACTTCTTGCTGCAGAATCAAACCATTCACCATATGCCAGATTTTTAGGTACTCGAAGAACACCTGGACTGTGAGTGCTCCTCTGATGTCATCCACCCATCGCAGGTTTTGGAGAGCTTGAGCTACTGTCCTCCTCTTGGCTGTCCGCTTGGGGACCGCATTGAAAAGGCTGGGTGCCAGTTCAGCCAAGGTGTGGCCGTCCAGCCATCGATCCGTCCAGAAGAGAATTTGCTCACCATTCCCAACAATGGGATCCACTGCAATGTTAAAGAGGGCCTGAGCATTGCGAGGAACTTGGATGGGGAGGCCTGCCCACAGCCTATTAGGATCAGTTTTCTCAGCCCACAGCCAACGAATCCGCAAAGCACAGCCAAGCAGCTCCAAATTATGAATTCCAAGACCACCGTACTCCAAAGGTCGTTGTACCCTTGCCCAAGAGACCAAACAATGACCTCCCTTAGCTTCTTCCTGACCCTTCCAAAGGAAGCCCCTCCTCCTCTTGTCAATTGCTTTGAGAACCCACTTAGGCAAATCCATGGCAATCAAAAGGTAAATAGGAGCAGCAGTGAATACTACTCGAACCATTACCAATCTTCCTGCACGGTTCATCAGTGAAGCTTTCCACCCAGGCAAATAATCTGCCACCTTATTAATTAACGGTAGTAAAACCTCCTTTGTGGGCCTGCCAATTGTGAGGGGCAGCCCAAGGTAAGTGCAGGGGAAGTCCTTCACTGTACAGGACAAGATTTCAGCTACCGTATTTATATCCTCAACAGAACAATGGATGGGTGACACTGAGCTTTTGGACAGGTTGGTCTGGAGGCCAGAAACATGTCCGAAAATGTCCAGCAGTTGCTTGATGACTAGAATGTCTTCTCGTACCGGCCTAAGGAAAATCACGGCATCATCAGCATAGAAGGAAACCCTGTGCTGAACCCGTTGGTGAACGGCCAAAGGCTGGAGCAATTGCCTCTGTGTGACATATGCGACCATTGCATTCAGAACATTCATAACCAAAATGAATAACATTGGAGACAAGGGATCTCCCTGTCTTAAGCCCCGTCTATGAAAGATTGTCTCTCCTGGCTCACCATTCACTAGTACTTGTGTAGAGGAAGTAGAGAGCAGCAGGCACAAGAGATTAATCCATCGCTGTCCAAAACCAATATGCCGGAGAATTTCCAATAGAAAGGACCAAGAGACCGAATCAAAAGCTTTTGATATGTCAAGTTTAAGGAGGATGTGAGCTTCTTTCTTCTTATTCTTATGCAGAGACTTGACCATTTGTTGTACAAACATAAAATTATCATGAATTCTTCGACCTTTCACAAAAGCAGTCTGGTTTGGGCTGATCAAGTCAGGTAGAATAGGTGCCTTCCGATTGGCCAAGATTTTAGTCACTAGTTTGGCAAAGCTGTGCACCAAGCTGATAGGGCGAAAGTCTGTAACCTGGGAAGCATCCTGTTTCTTAGGTAACAGGGTGATGAAGGCCGAGTTCAGGAGACGGAATTTGAAGACGTGGCCCCGATAGATAGCACCAAGAGCCATAAGAATATCGCCCTTGATGATACTCCAGCAAGATTTATAGAAGCGACCAGTAAATCCATCCCACCCTGGCGCCTTGTCCATTGGCATGTCTTTTATAGTTGTCCATACTTCCTCCTCCGTGAAAGGAACATCCAAATGAGAGAGCTCAGCTTGCTGTATGCCCAACTCTGTAAGGTCAACAGTATAATCTCTATCCTCAGCTTTCCCCAGCAGATTTTCATAGAAGTCTAGCACAGCTGCGACGCCCCGCCTGTCCCGGCCGCCATTACTCCAGCGGCTGCCATTACTCCGAGCAAGAGCTCCATGGGAACGAGCAACATAATGGACGAAGAAGGCTGAGGATGAGCAGCAGCAATTGCCTAGCGCTAGCCTCTCCACGCATGCCATAAACTCCCTTGCCATGGAGTTGCCATCGCCAGAGGAGCATGTGTGCGACCACATTGATTCTTGATGGATAAGATGCGAGCGCTAGCCAACAGTGTGGCGCAGAGGAGCACGGAAACCACCGCCACTTGCCAGAGAAGCCGAGATGTATATTGGGAATGAGTCGGCGGGAAGAGAGACGGCAAAAAGAAGAAGCGGCACTATTACAGAATCTTTTATAATAGCGAAGCGAGGGCAAGAATCAGTGTGGTCGCACACATGCTCCTCTGGCGATGGCAACTCCATGGCAAGGGAGTTTATGGCATGCGTGGAGAGGCTAGCGCTAGGCAATTGCTGCTGCTCATCCTCAGCCTTCTTCGTCCATTATGTTGCTCGTTCCCATGGAGCTCTTGCTCGGAGGACGCCATTGTCGATGGATGTGAGGTTGACGGGAGATCCTCCTCCGCAAGAGAAGGATGTCACATCGGATGATGGAAGCCTGGCGGCGCACAAGTCGAACAGTCTAGATCATTCCACTCGATCCGATGGTTCGAACCGATCTGTTCCCATCCTTCCTGGCACTGCTCTTGCCCTCGCTTCGCTGTTGCTGGTCTTCTTCAACTTCGGCACTCGCCCATCCTGCCGCACTGCGTCCCAACTTTCTCGAGTGGGGCCTACACTCTAACCTTAAATTTCATCCTGATCGATCGAAGAGGATTAAAACTCATATATACTTGAAATGTTATACCCCACGCCACGTGACAAAATTGTGTAAGCGTGTCATGGACTGATAAAAGACATCCTCACCAGGGGTGGAGCCACCCTGTAGGCTGGGGTGGTCGCCCCAGCCACAGGCGTGGCTGTTCTCCAATCCCCTTTTTTTTATCGGCGTTATGGAGAAGAGCTGAAGATGGAGGGCGACAACTAGCGAGCGCGAGAAGAAGAATCACATGGGGTTGGGCTTGATGATGTTGCCTGGTCTATCCAACAATAGTCCATAGGTAAAAACTAAAGACCCAAAATGAATGGATGGATCGTCCATCAAAATCCGAATGAACCGAAAATTGATTCCAAAATAAAGTAGTGTTATGTTTATTCTCATAATATTCACCAATATTTGAGGCATCTGACCGCTCACTTTTCTATAAATTCATTCATTTTCAGTTTTTGTATTTTACAATGTACGACATAAGGACTATATGTTTATTCTTCAAACTTGATATTAATATCTTAAAACTTCACTTGTGTTGTCCGTTCTCTTAGTTGCTATAATTTGTGTGTGAAAACTGATACATGTACCGTGCGTCTTTGCTTTTAGTTGAGTTCCTCTCTAAAATTCGCCTCGCCTATAATTATTTTCTGGCTCCACGCTCTACTCACGGGTGGTCAGGCAAACGTGTTCCAAAGAAAGAAAACGAGGACACCTGTCGGAGAAGGCACGTCCGATCCGTCGTCTTTGAATTGACGGCCCAACATGAGTCGCGGTTGGGCACCTCTTCCACCCTCCTGCAATGGCGGTACGCCATAGACGGAGGTGGTGGAGAGAACAGGTCCGTCCTTTGCCAACTCCATCTCCCCCAGAGACCACACACAGAAACCACACAGTACATATATAAGCACGTCCACACGCTCGCCTCCTCACCACCACGCAACGCAAACGGATCGCAAAAGAACCTCCGATCGCCATGGCCATGGCTCGCGCTCTCTCGCTCCTCCTCCTCCTCTCCCTCCTGGTGGCCGCCGCGGCCGCGGCGCGGAGCGTGGGCGGCAACGTGCAGGACGCGTGCAGCAAGTCGCAGTTCCCCAAGATCTGCGGCGAGACCCTGGCGGCGAAGCCGGAGAGCCAGAAGGCGACCCCGCGGCGGCTGGCCGAGCTCTTCGTGGGCATCGCCGCCGAGAAGGGCGCGGGCGTCTCCTCCTTCCTGCAGAGCAAGCTGACGAGCGGCGAGAAGGACGCCGCCACGCTCAACTGCTACGACAGCTGCGGGGACGACGTCGACGAGGCCGTGGCCCACCTCAGCGCGCTCACCCGCGAGCCCACCGACGCCAAGTTCCTCGAGCTCAAGTCCTGGCTCTCCTCCACGCTCGGCGGCACCTCCACCTGCGAAGACGCCTGCAAGGACGTCAAAACCAAGGACGACGTCATCAAGTACAGCTTCGACTTCGAGAAGATGCTGCGCGTCACGCTGGACCTCATCACCGAGGCCTCCGGCTCCATGTCCGCCGACATCGCCCTGCCACCCTCCGACGCTTCCGCGCCCTCGTACGGCGCCGCGGCGCCCTTCGGAGGCTCACCGTCCGAGGAAGGCCCTACCGCCTCGCCGGCGTACGGCGGCGCTGCCAGCGGGCCGTCAGCCGGCTCCCCTCCGTCCGGCGGCGATGCTCCGGCGCCATCATCCGGCGGGGACTCCGGTGCGCCGGCGTCATCAGATGGATCATCTACCGCGGATGCGCCGTCGTCCGGTGACTCCGATGCGTCGGCACCGTCGTCTGAAGACGGCGACGACGACGTTTCCGACGACGACACCAAGGCATGATCGGCGCCGACCGGCTTCGGTGCCAACGCAAAGATGTTCTCCTCCCTTTCTGTTTTCCCCCGCACATCGCAAATTTTCCTGACAACAACTATTTAATAAACTGTATAATGGGCCGGTTAAGCACAACATAAGGCCCATTTAGATGAACGTGTCCTGTCTATAACTCTATATGGGCCTGTGTTGGAGCAAAACTGGGGCCCATACCAGCCTGTTTGTTTTAGCTTGTGACTGCTGTGGCAGATTATTATAGATATTTAAACGGAATTTCGGTAGATCTCCCGGATGTTTTTCACCCATATTTCTGTCCATGTAATTCTGTCAATGCTCGTGCTTGTGTTCTGTATGTCCAACATCCTCCATTTTTAGTGGCTTGCTTTATATTGCTTTAACTTTAAGTTTTTTCTTTATTCAGTGTAATATGGTGAGTGCCTATTCCATTTAGTTTTTTCACCATTCATTGCTTCTGTCCTCCTATTAAGATTCATCCATGCGTTGATGGAAATTAATACAAGAATTCTGATGGTCCAATTAAAGATTTTTCTTCGTGAAAAAATATTGAAATATGAGCGTTGGATATGTACTAGAAAGTGTGTACGGATCTCTGTCTCATTCACCTTTGTCATGTAGTGTGCCACCACCTTCGTGCACGTACTGCTTGAAAGCTCTACTCAAATATGTAAATAAAGAATTCATTTATCAATCCACTACTAAATAAATTTTACAAATGATTTAATCTGTACTAGCTCATGTAGTGTGCGGAGGAGTCTAGGAAAATTAAATAATTTTCTTTAATAGTTGTCTAAAACTCCTATGATACGTTATATCTGAGTACAAATTTTTAACCATTTAATACCTTGTAATAATCTAGGTACAAATTTCTAACCATTTAATACCTTGTAATAATCTAGGACAAGAGAGTAGGCGGGATAACTGGTTTTCTAATAAGACACCAACCAATCATATCGAAATCGATTATTTTCATGTGCAAAAAAAGAGACCACTAGTGGGGCACACTTAATTAGGTCAACCGCATGTAGAAACTGTTGGATTTATTTGGGCTTGGTCCTTTTATATTTCAATTAAATCTAAAATATTCAAGGCCCACGATTAATGCTAAGGGAGTTAAAAGTGGTTACTACCATATTGGTAGTTAAGAGGATCTCAACCAACTTATTAGGTGGACACGTGGTACACCCAATGTGAAGTTGGCAAAGGGTAACCGGGATGCCACACGCGCGCGCGCTCGCTCGCCTCGCCGAGGCCGTGACGTGGGCGTGTCGCGGTGCTGTGATTGGTTTTGCAAATCAACGGGATTATGGCAGAATCAATTACCTACCTTAAACGCTCACAGGGACGTGCCTTATTTGCTCCGCGGGATTCTTGCCTTTCCTGCAGAGGCGTCCAGGTGCATCCCCCTCCGTCAGGCAGCGCCTATAAAAGGAGGCCCTCCCCTACCCAGAGACACACACCAACACAACCCCCCTCCCCTACCCAGAGACACACACCAACACAACCCCTTAGGTATTCCTGTTTAGGAGATCTCTCCCTTCTCCCTCATTGTTTCTGCTGCAACGTTTGCCTCCCCATCGCTAGCACTGCGCGCACGGTTCTAGCGAGAGCGGAGCCTCCGGAACCTCGACTGGCTTGAGATCCTGCTCGGGATAGCCAGGCGATAAGGTTTTTGGGGAGCGTCTTCACGCGACTGCTCAAGTTCGTCTGCATCATCTTCTTCCTGGTGGCCTGTACGACTACATCCACTACTTCCTGGTGCCGTTCGAGGGACTGCACTGCATCAACTCGCCACTGCATCGAATTTGTACGGCTACACCGAACAAGGTCAACCGATTAGTATGACTAATCCAGTTGATAACGGCGCAGCCAATGCCTCCGGCAGCGGCCCCGTCTCAGGGTACTTTCTGAACCTTCTATGGTTCTTTATTTTGTTCTTGTTTAATATGAGATTGAACTTGAACACATGCACATATCATGTTCTCACTGGATCACCAATTGTCATTATGATTTACATACTTTTATTCGGAATTAAAATGTGTCGAATGCTGCCTATTTTTCCAACAATCTAAAAACCTTATAATTGTGATAGGCTATCGACTGCTAGTTTTGCAAGTGCGCTTAAACCACACGTGTTCGATGGAACACATTACAAGAGATGGCAGAGTAGAATGTCACTTTGGTTGACCTACATGAACTGCTTTTACGTCACACAGGGTAAGGCTAAGGATCTCTCTGCTGATGAAGAGAGAGCTTTCCAGGTAGCCGATAACCTGTTTCGAGGTGCCGTAATTAGCGTTCTTGCTGATCACCTAGTGGACAGCTATCTGTCACTGGACAGTGGCAAGGCGCTGTGGGATGCGCTTGAGGCCAAGTTCGGTGCTTCTGATGCTGGCAGTGAGCTGTATGTCATGGAGCAGTTTTGCGACTACAAGATGGTCGATGACCGTTCAGTAGTGGAACAGGCTCATGAGCTTCAGTCACTGGCTAAGGAGCTAGAGGGCTTTAAATGCGAGTTACTCGACAAGTTTGTGGCTGGAAGCATGATTGCTAAACTGCCGCTCTCTTGGAGGGACTTTGCTACCTCTCTGAAGCATAAGAGACAAGTGTTCAGCGTGTCTGAGCTCATTGGGTCTCTCGATGTTGAGGAGAAGGCGAGAGCGAAGGACAACCGCGGCAAAGAAATTGCTGGGTCCTCTAGTGCAAACCTGGTCCAGAGAAATTTCAAGGGCCAGCAGAAAAAGAAGAACCAGAACAAGCCTGAAGTCAAGGCTAATCAGACAACCACTTTTAAGAAGAAGAAGAACCAGCTGAGCAAGGGCAAGGGCAAGTGCTATACTTGCGGTCTTGAAGGGCACTATGCCAAAGACTGTGAGAAAAGCAAATACAGGCCGAAGGCAGCCAACATGGTCATTAGCGATAACAACGGAGGAACCTCGGGGTACGGTAATTATTTACCTATGGTCCTTTCTGTTTGTCAGTCACCTGATTGGTGGGTTGATACTGGAGCTAATATTCATGTGTGTACTAACATTAATCTGTTTTCTTCTTATCAGGTCGGCGGAACTACCTCCTTGTTAATGGGGAACGGATCACATGCGCGTGTACTTGGTGTTGGTTCGGTCAATCTGAAGCTTACTTCGGGAAAGACCGTGCAGCTGAGGAACGTGCAGCATGTCCCTACTATCAAGAAGAATCTAGTTAGCGGCTCTCTACTGTGTAGAGATGGTTATAAATTAGTGTTTGAATCCAATAAATGTGTACTTTCTAAGTATGGAATTTTTGTTGGAAAAGGCTATGATTGCGGAGGCTTGTTCCGCCTTTCTCTATCAGATGCCTGTAATAATGTGGTGAATCATGTGGTTAATGATGATGAGTCGAATGTTTGGCACTCTCGGCTGTGTCATGTTAACTTTAGTTGTATGTCGCGCTTGGCTAGTTTAAATTTAATTCCGAAATTTACCACGGTCAAAGGTTCTAAGTGCCTTGTGTGTGTTGAATCAAAACAACCTCGCAAGCCTCACAAGGCCGCGGAGGCGAGAAACTTGGCACCGCTGGAGCTCGTGCATTCTGATCTTAGTGAGATGAATGGCGTGTTGACAAAGGGGGGTAAAAAGTATTTCATGACATTAATAGATGACTCTTCTAGATACTGTTACATTTACTTGCTTAAGTCAAAAGATAAAGCACTACACTACTAAAGCTGAAGTGGAGAATCAACTTGAGAGAAAGATCAAACGTTTAAGATCGGATCGTGGTGGAGAATACTTTTCACACTTGTTTACTCAATTCTGTGAGGAACATGGTATGATTCATGAGAGGACGCCTCCCTACTCACCTCAGTCAAATGGGGTTGCCGAAAGAAAGAACCGCACTCTAACTGATTTGGTTAACGCCATGTTAGACACAGCGGGACTCTCTAAGGAATGGTGGGGTGAGGCTATATTGACAGCGTGTCATGTCCTGAATCGTGTTCCTCCAAAGAATAAAGAGAAAACTCCATTCGAGGAATGGGAGAAGAAAAGGCTCACGCTTTCCTACTTACGGACTTGGGGATGTTTGGCAAAGGTCAATGTGCCAATAACCAAGAAACGTAAACTCGGGTCTAAAACTGTGGATTGTGTCTTTCTTGGTTATGCTCTACATAGCGTTGGATATAGATTCTTAATAGTGAAATCTGGAGTGCCAGACGTGAATGTTGGTACAATAATGGAATCCAGAGATGCTATTTTCTTTGAGGACATCTTTTCTACGAAGAGGGAAGAAAGCACATCTAGCAGAGAACTGTCTATAGAAGCTACACCTGCCGTTGTGATAGAACACACAGAACAAACACTTGTGGAAAATCCTGAGGAGGATGACAATGAAGCTCCTAGGAGGAGCAAGAGACAGAATACTACAAAGTCTTTTGGTGATGATTTCATTGTGTACCTTGTGGATGACACTCCCAAAACCATTGAAGAGGCATATTCCTCTCCAGACGCTGGCTATTGGAAGGAAGCGGTACGGAGTAAGATGGATTCAATTATGTCTAATGGAACTTGGGAAGTAGTTGAACATCCTTATGGGTGCAAACCTGTGGGATGTAAGTGGGTGTTCAAGAAGAAGCTAAGGCCTGATGGTACTATTGAAAAGTACAAGGCAAGGCTTGTTGCTAAAGGCTATACTCAGAAAGAAGGAGAAGACTTCTTTGACACTTACTCACCAGTTGCCCGGTTGACCATAATTCGAGTGCTACTGTCCCTGGCAGCCTCTCATGGTCTTCTCGTTCATCAGATGGACGTAAAGACAGCTTTCCTAAATGGAGAGTTAGAGGAGGAGATCTATATGGATCAGCCTGATGGGTTCATAGCAGAAGGTCAAAAGGGAATGGTGTGCAAGTTGATAAAGTCTCTGTATGGCCTCAAGCAAGCACCTAAGCAGTGGTATGAGAAGTTTGATAAAACCCTCACGACTGCTGGCTTCGTTGTGAATGAAGCTGATAAATGTGTGTACTACCACTATGGTGGGGGCAAAGGAGTGATCCTGTGCTTGTATGTTGATGACATCTTGATTTTTGGGACAAGTCTTGACGTGATTAAGAAGGTCAAAGATTTCTTGTCTCAGAATTTCGAGATGAAAGATTTGGATGAAGCTGATGTTATTCTTAATATTAAGCTGGTAAAAGAAGGTGATGGTGGGGTGACACTTACACAGTCCCACTATGTGGAAAAGGTCTTGAGTCGGTTCGGATACAGTGACTGCAAGTCTGCTCCAACACCCTATGATGCCAATAAAATACTAAAGAAAAACAAAGGGGACATGAAAGATCAGCTGAGATACTCCCAAATCATAGGCTCACTTATGTACCTAGCTAGTGCTACAAGACCTGACATCTCGTTTGCCGTAAGCAAACTTAGCCGGTTCGTGTCTAATCCGGGAGATGATCAATGGAATGCTCTGGACAGAGTAATGCGCTACCTAGTGGGTACAATGAGCTATGGGATTCACTATACTGGGTACCCGAAGGTACTGGAGGGTTTTAGTGACTCAAACTGGATATCTGATGCCGATGAGATAAAGGCCACAAGTGGATATGTGTTCACTCTTGGAGGTGGTGCTGTCTCCTGGAAGTCTTGCAAGCAGACCATCTTAACGAGGTCTACCATGGAAGCAGAACTCACGGCATTAGACACCGCCACAATGGAGGCCGAGTGGCTATGTGATCTCCTTATGGATTTGCCAGTGGTTGAAAAACCGATACCGGCGATTCTAATGAACTGTGATAACCAGACGGTGATTGTCAAGGTAAACAGTTCTAAGGATAACATGAAGTCATCAAGGCATGTGAAGAGGCGGTTGAAGTCTGTCAGGAAAATGAGAACCTGCGGAGTAATTGCCTTGGACTATGCCCAGACGGCTAAGAACCTGGCAGATCAATTTACCAAGGGTCTTTCACGAAATGTGATAGATTTTGCATCCAAGGAATTGGGAATGAAACCCATGTGAGTCACTCAATAGTGGGAACCTGTCCTATGTGATCGGAGATCCCATGAATTAGGATGAGGAAACAAGCTATTGTTTGACTGAGAGAAGAGAACCTTTGAAACAAGTTAATTCCAGGGTGGATGCATTTCTCTTCTTTTCTGTATGGCAGGATGGTGTACACCTTAATGTAATTTGAGTGGCTTTTGAGAAGCAGAGATGTTGACCTACAGAACATCTTATGAGAATTACACCTATATGAGTTCGACTGCTAGTCACAGTCTATGAGAAGTGGGTTATCTCTAGATACTCATGAAAGGCCTGGAGTTTGACTTATATGCTCCAAACCGCGGGGATGCAATAAGCAGCCTAGTATCAGTAAAAGGGTTCTGGTAAAACTTGTTCGCACAAGACTGCCAATTCAAGGCATAGTCTATTGGTCAGTTGTGGATGAGCGTAGCCTTTACTCTAGGTGGAAGTGGCCCTTTTATATTCCAATTAAATCTAAAATATTCAAGGCCCACGATTAATGCTAAGGGAGTTAAAAGTGGTTACTACCATATTGGTAGTTAAGAGGATCTCAACCAACTTATTAGGTGGACACGTGGTACACCCAATGTGAAGTTGGCAAAGGGTAACCGGGATGCCACACGCGCGCGCGCTCGCTCGCCTCGCCGAGCCGGGCCAAGGCCGTGGGCGTGGGCGGGGCGTGGCGTGGCGTGGCGTGGCGAGACGAGACGAGACGGACGTGATGTGTTGCGGTGCTGTGATTGGTTTTGCAAATCAACGGGATTATGGCAGAATCAATTACCTACCTTAAACGCTCACAGGGATGTGCCTTATTTGCTCCGCGGGATTCTTGCCTTTCCTGCAGAGGCGTCCAGGTGCATCCCCCCTCCGTCAGGCAGCGCCTATAAAAGGAGGCCCTCCCCTACCCAGAGACACACACCAACACAACCCCTCAGGTATTCCTGTTTAGGAGACCTCTCCCTTCTCCCTCATTGTTTCTGCTGCAACGCTTGCCTCCCCATCGCTAGCACTGCGCGCACGGTTCTAGCGAGAGCAGAGCCTCCGGAATCTCACTGGCTTGAGATCCTGCTCGGGATAGCCAGGCGATAAGGTTTTTGGAGCGACTGCTCAAGTTCGTCTGCATCATCTTCTTCCTGGTGGCCTGTACGACTACATCCACTACTTCCTGGTGCCGTTCGAGGGACTGCACTGCATCAACTCGCCACTGCATCGAATTTGTACGGCTACACCGAACAAGGTCAACCGATTAGTATGACTAATCCAGTTGATAACGGCGCAGCCAATGCCTCCGGCAGCGGCCCCGTCTCAGGGTACTTTCTGAACCTTCTATGGTTCTTTATTTTGTTCTTGTTTAATATGAGATTGAACTTGAACACATGCACATATCATGTTCTCACTGGATCACCAATTGTCATTATGATTTACATACTTTTATTCGGAATTAAAATGTGTCGAATGCTGCCTATTTTTCTAACAGAAACGGCTCTATGAATTCCTTTCCACATGCACCTGTAATAAGAAACTGCTCGGGGAATTTGTTGCCCCCTAAAATGAGCAGGTATAGGTTTGCCATTTCACAAAAAATGGTGTAGATTTGCCCGATTTTAACAAATATTGATAACAAGACAACTACTCTATATATATTTAAACAATCATCTATCACAAGACAACAGATATCTTTGGAGACAAGTTCCATCATGGTAGATCTATATCAGAACTAACCTCATAATTTACATCACAAATTCTCACTCGCGATTACTGAATGTTGCTTATTCCACGCACAAAGCATAAGTCTTTGTGGACCATTTCGTGATGACGGTGAATCGACGCATGTCATGGTTGCACGTTTGCAGACACCATCTCTCGTTGACCCTCTAATTATGCACCAAATTAGAACAAGAGGAGTTAAAACACTTACGAAATCGAAAGTGAAAGGAATTATAGATGATGTTATTTACCTCCAAGAAACTCTGATGCATATATAGTATGCACAAAATTAAACAGTGTTGAAACCTTATCTGTGGCACTTCAAATAATAAATACAAGAAGTCTGTTAGTTCACTAGTAGACTTTTCATCATAAATATTGAACCATGAGCATTGGAGATGTATTATTATTACCAGAAGTGTGTACGGGTCCCCGTCTCATTCACCTAGCTATCACTATGCTCCCATGTTCGTGCACATACTAGTTGATTGAAAGCACTACTCAAATGTATAGAAAAAGTCATTTATCAATCCACAAAATTATTTTTAATTGCTTAATGTGTACTAGTTCATCAACCCGTAACCCATATGCTCACACTCATACTAGTAATTTTGAGAGACAATAGTATTATAAATTAATTTACAAAATTAGAGCCATATCTAACCATCAAAATTGCTTGCCTTTTTCTCTCATTGTCTTGTTCATTCAATATTCTAAAGCGATACTCATATAGGTATGTACTTATTACCCTTTATATGGATGTGACAAACTCTGGTTAAGAATTGTTCTATAAACTTTTTTATCTACATTCACAGTTTGGTAGTGTTTTTCTGTATAGTAACAACTCATGTTGGAAACAAAGGATTTAGAATCATATGTTGAGTATGTGCTGGATTTAGCAAAGAAGAGACTCCTTTGGAGAGTTGGCAACGTAACGGCGAAAAGGTCCAGATTTGGAGGGGTAATCGGATATCGAGGGATGAACCTACGATGCGTCACTGGGAGAAAGACAGAGTTTAAAATTTGTTTATAATTTAAAACGAAGCTATTTGTAAATTCTAGTCTGAAATAGAAAGCTATATATTGCCATGCATGCAGGCTATAAGGTGAGGTTGAGTGGTCCCCCGAGAAGGAAGGCAAGAACGTAGTACATTTGATTCATTGGCCATGGCCACAGACCTGCAAATAAACTTGGTGGTGTCGTGTCCACCAGCGAGAGCAAGATCAATTCAATCGATCATAATTCATAGTGCCTCCATCGCCATGGCTCGCTCTCTAATGCCTCTCTTACTCCTCGCGCTCTCCGCCGTGGTTCCTGCCACACTTGCCATCCCCCCGGCGGCGGCGGCGACGCCTTGGCCAAGGCGTGCAACAGGACGAGCACCCTAAAGTCGTGCGTCAACGCGATCAACTCCAACCCGGACGGCGCGACGCCGCGCCGCCTGGCCGAGCTGGCCTACACCTACCTGGTGAAGGACGGCGAGGCTCTGTACAAAGAGACCCAGGCCGCCGCCGCCGCGGCGGCGACCAAGGATGAGGCCGCGCAGACCTGCGCCAACTCGCTGAACGGCAACATGAAGTACTATGGCCAGGCCCAACGCTCCTGCGTGTATGGTAGCCTCAACCTCCACATCCCCATCTCAAGTCCATGTCACTTGGAGTAGCAGCTTCGCAGTTTGTCAGTGATGCCTGCAGAGGCACCGGCTACCTTGTCTGACAAAAGACACAAGCCTCTACTTTATGCATTGGGTGTGTGGGAAGTAAGTCTGCTGTCACCTGCTAAAGCAAAAGTAAAAAGTCATGTTTCTGGCGAGGAATAGGATCGGCGTTGTGGACGTCGGTAGCTCATTGTTCCTGAAACATGTGGCATGTGACTTTTTGGCTGAGGCATACGCTGCTGGATACCTGCGTTGGGCTTGCCCTACTACAACTCCCTGTCCCGGTTCGCGGCGGAGCAGGGCGACGACAACTTCGCGCAGGCCAAGAGCAAGCTGGACGAGCTGCTCAGCGCGCCGAGCAACACCGGCGTCTCCTGCACCCACAGGGACATCGAAAAGGAGCCCTTTGTCAGGAAGATGTACAGCTACGAGTCCATGCTGGAGGCCACACAGAGCCTCATGAAAGCCGTGGACTTGCCACCCAAGGCCGCCGTGGCTCTGCCGGCATGAGACCTGCAGCTTCTCACCAACGCGATATATGGACCGTTTGGATCGGTTTATTTGGAGTGAGTTTCTTTTTTTATCTGTCTTTTCTTTTGAAAAGTGAGTGTTTTTTTATAATGGTTGGAAAGTGAATTTGAGACTAGTACCTTGCGCGAGCTCATGCTTATGTATTTGTGCTTTGCGATTCTACTTCGTACTGCGAATGAGTTTGCATTGATTAAATTAAAATGAGTGGAAATGTATACGACTTTAAGTTCAAGGAAATAATAACTATACAATTATTGTTTCATATATTACTAGAAGTAGTGCATAGACTGCATGACTATTGATATATTTGAGTATTACAATGGATAACGATGAATGGACAATTTTTGTAACCTTATTTGGACTACGCGTTGATTTTGTAGGCAAATGATGATTTTATTATTGCAAAATTAGCAGAGATTGTGGACTGCAACTTAAGATAAAATAAAGTCAAGGGAGTTATATTTAGAAAATGGTGCTGTCATAAGGTGGAGCGCGAGTTGGTTTCGCAGCATTGGGAGTATTTTTTTAAAAAAAATACCACAAATGATTTTGCATTGATTAAATTAAAATGAGTGAAAAATTATGACTTCAAGTTTAAGGAAATATATAACTATACAGTTATTGTTTCATATATATTACTAGAAGTAGTGCATAGACCGCATGACTATTAATATATTGGAGTATTACAATGGATAATTTTTGCAGGGAAAGTCTAAATTACCCTCAACTATAGCCAAAATCTGACCATTTTTTGGTTCAAACTACTCCCACATCTATGTCAATTGGTTCAACAAATCCCTTATATAATTTGTCTTTTTTGTTTCTCTATACATAAATAGAGTTTTTAGATCAAACTTTGCAATGTGATAGCCGACATCATAACTTATATTAGACAAATTTATTATGAATTCTTCAATATTTTTAATAGGCTAGGACATCTCATAATAATTAGTCATAAATTGTGTATAAAAATTAAGTAAAAACATTATACTATTTTTTGAAACATAATTTACCATGTTCACTATCACCCCATTTTTGAATTTAAAACATCATTTGTGTGTAGAAAAATAAAAAAAAATCTTATTAAGGGGTAGGTTGGACCAATTGACAAAGTTGTGCGAGTAAATTGAACCAAAACATAGTTTGAGGTTAACCATATTTTTTGCTATACTTCAGAGATAATTTAGATTTTTCCATTTTTTTAGTTTTATTTGGACTGCTAGTTGATTTGGTAGGTATGGGATAATCTTATTGCAAAATTGACAGAGATTGTGAACTGCAAGTTGATATACATTACTGTACAAAAGTAGCGAGGGGTTTGTGAGAAGTATCGGTTGCGTGGAATACGCTTCTCCGCAACGGAAACGGAAGCTGGACAAGGTTGCTGGATTACGCAGGCCACGCACGGCCTCACTGGATAGAGAACAACTGACAGCCTGAGCACGTGACATCGGCAGGCACATGCCCGCGCTGCCGAGGCTCGCCGCGCCGCCGCCGCCGGCAGCGGCCGCGGCGGCGGCTCCATCCGTGCGTCGCACGCGGCCGACGCTGCCACCGCCGCCACGTCCCCCCTACTCCTCCTCCTCCGCCGCCTGGAACAGCAGGAGGCGCTCGCCGCGGCGGCCCTCGGCCACCGCCGCCGACTCGCCCCGCGGAGGCCCGCTCCCGGAGCCCGAGGAACTCGACCGGCTCCTCCTCACCGCCCTCCGCGCCGCTCGCATCCGCGACGAGGAGTCCCGCCGCTCAGGTATCCCTGGCTATTTTCCGTGCCTTGTTGCTTGGCTGAGTTCTCGATCTGGCTAGTGGCTAGTACTGCTGATTTCTGAAGCTGGGCTGCGCGTTACCTGTTCGAAGAATCGAGGAGAAACTATAATTGCTCATCTCGAACAACCTGCAGACGCGGTTCCTTTTCACTCTGGGAAGGCGGAACCTCTGTGGATTGTATGTTCTTCTGTTTTTCATTGTCAAGTCATTTAACAAATTGGCAAAAAGCTCCTCTGACAGTCATGTTTAACAATATAGGATGTCGGATACATGTTTTGGGAGCTTCAGTTATGCTCGCAGTTTATATTATCTGGTGTAATGAGAAGCATACAGGAATCCTCGACATTTGTGATTCTTTTGTTTCAAATGAGTAAGCCTAGGGTTTGAACTCTTTTACGCTATGCCATACTACTGGTGGGAGGTTACTACTATGGTTCAGATCTTACCATTGATTTTTGGAACTAGACTAGTTTTTGGAAATTTGTTATGCCATCCAGGATAATTTGTACATTTTCCTGTGCCTTATCTACCAAACTCCGAAGGACTTGCCTCTGTGTGCATCTCTCGTGTCTCACTTAATCTGTGCTTCGATCACTGACGCTTGCCACCACCTAGCTGCCTTTGTCATCAACCGTGCTGTCTCCGAGCTAACTCTCCCACCAACAGCATCGCCCAGCACACGCCTGCTTTGCAACCCACCTTGCTGTCTAGCCACCTCATTGTGCTCCGGAGCTCTAGGCAATCGCTAATGGATCTCAGCTTATTGGTTGTGTTGTTTGGGTGCAATCGATGAAGACGAGTTTTGATTGACCAATCACATTGCTGGTCATGATCGCTGCGAGCTACAGTGCAGTCTTCCTCTGATGTACTTATTTTATTTGGCATCAGGCAAGTGCTGCCAAGGAACCCGATCCTTTCCAACTAAAGAAAAAAACAAGTAATAGGTTCAGATCTTAATTGGGGGGAAACAATAATTGTTATTTTGACCTACAAAGTAAAATAAGATCACTATTACACTACTTTTATCCACTAATGCCCACAAACTAATCATACTAGCCTCAAGTACTAGTACTAGTCATCCAATTACGGTGATGATCACTAGCATGAACAGATATAGACTGCTAGATGTGAAGGACGGAACAGTCTAGATCAAATCTGAAGCACACTTGTACCCGCCAACCAGTAGAATGCTGTACCACTTGGCGTTTATGGTTTCGTGGGAAAAAAGAAAAAAGAAAAAAAGCAGTAGCTTAGCTTGAACAGAGAAGACATAGGAACGGGCCTATATTAGTGCACAGTAATGCAGAGTTGGCTCCTCTTGTTGTGGGAAATTTCTTTTTGTTGTCAGACTATAGTTATCTCATTGTTTACTGTTTCAATGCAATGTGGAGACTATTTGTGCCTGCAGATTTCTTAGTGCAATTTTTATTATATGCTTTGTCATGATGCACTTTTGAGTCATTTAATCACATTGGAAGATGTCAACATTTCTCATGAGGCTAATGTTGATGCATTGCCATTACTGTTTGAACCATGTTATACTCTTTCCTTGGAATGCTCTGATAATAATCACTATAGAGTATTGGCTTCTTTAGGCTGCAAATGTGTGTTGATTTATGCATGTCTACTACTTTTTGAATCATGTTATACTCTTTACTTGGAGAGCTCTGATAACAATTACGTAGAGTATTTGCTTCTTTAGGCTGCAAATATGTGCTGATCTGTTAGTTCAAATGTAATTTGATCATGCTATGCTTGCAGATCCTCTTTTCATTGATCCATATGCTGCAGTTCTTCTTTCACATGATGTGGCACATCATGATATGGATTATCTAGTTTCACATGCAATGCCTTGCCAAGACCATTATAGGGTAACAACCAGATATATCGATGACAAATTACAGAATTTGGTCAGCAATTTGGAAGAGATTAGGCAGGTACATTTAACTAAATGGTATGCTAAACTCTTTCCTTCTAACTGTTGGAGAACATGCTGGCTCATTCCTTATAGATTGTTCTGTTGACAGATGGAATGGACACTCGTCCATACAGGCTGAGCTGGCCTAGGTTATCTGTTGTGTACGATGTGTCACCAGGAAAAGTTTTCAGTACAGCGACTCAGCAGCTTAGAGGTGTGATATAGACTTATACAATCACAAGTTTCTTCTCTTCGTCTGTTTTGAAGATTGATGATAGGTTTCTTTGCCATGTTTATGCTGTTAGTTCAATCAAAATATATGTATTTGCCCTTTATTTTGCACAATGTGCCACCATCGGCACCTGAAACATTCTAGTTTGGTCAATTAAGCTGCGTACTAATAATTTATGTCTTGATTTTGGGCCCTCAAACTACCAAGTTTTATTTACTCAAGTCCTTCCATCATTCCAAAAAACAGATTTAGTAATTATAAATAACATCTATATTCTGTACAAAGTAGCTTTCTGCAAATCTTTCCATCACAGAAGACAATTGTTTGAAAACTGATGTGGTGAGAACGTGAGTGCACGGTGGTATATCCTCAGGTTACGAATCTGACAACCAGAACACGAACATTCAGAAAAATAGGGCCCTTGCTATGCGTTCGCTGTGGTTGTAGCGCAGTTGCTAAAATGATAACGTGTGGTTAGTAGCTGGTTTTGGGGGCCTCAGCCTTAGGTGCAATACCTTTTGGGGTGTCTCTCCCCTTGGGCTGAATTTTTGAAAACAGATGTAGTAGTGAACGTAAAAATGTAATGAGCTCATCCCTTGTATGTGCGCTAATAAGATCATATCTAATATTTCACTGACATGTTGGCCTCATAACGAGTCACATGTTGTAGAACATGAACATATTCAGTGGCACATGGTGGATCTTTTTACTTTTTAAAAGAAAACAGAGAGCTCCAGTAGATTGCCAAAAGCTCATGGATTTCGTGTTTCCTGTGGTTCACAGGATCTGGAGCGAAAGTATCACGAAATTGTGTCTTGCTTCATACTCCTCTGGAGTCCCCTGATTTACATGAGGGCTTATGCAAAAATGGCTTCAATGGGAATAGGCTCAGCTTGTGGGTACTGCAGGTAGTTAGCTTGACTTGTAAACAGTGGTAAATTTTCAGTTCATTTTCTTACCTTCTTATTTTATTCTATATAAAAACGCATATTTAAAAAAGTGAATTTTAAAATGTTTTTATTGGACTTAGAGTACAATTCAACAGTTCAGTCATGTATACAATTTTTTGTGTTCTTAGTATGCAGTCAGTAACAACATAAAATGATTAAACCAATTTATGTCTTAACTCTTAACACTATCAGATTGTGCACTAAATTGTAGTTAGATAAGACCTCAAAGTTCAAAACAGGGCACACCTTCCAGGTGTTCCTGCATTCTCAAACATTACCATTAGTTTTTTGTGTAATTCATTTAGATATTTGGTGTTTGTTTGGTCCTAGTTATCTGCTTTTTGTGTAATGAAATTTTAATGCATTGCAGGGTTTACCCCTTCCCACAACCATGAGTTTGGAAAACCTCTTGCTCGTTATAAGCAATTTAGCAATGAAAGGAAGTATCTTCATAGGAGAACTGCCCCATTTTCCAGACTATACAACATCAATGGACATGGTTGATTAAGTATATACTTCGAAATCCCATATTGTCTTTTAAACTGGCTTGTCAATAATAGTTCTCCTGTGCAATGTTTTGCAGAGCTTGGAACTGGACAATCTGGAAAAGCTTTTCTTTACCCAGGGCTTTCGAGTCAGCTTTGTGCATTATGACGATGTTGCGAAGGATATTGGCTTAGATCTAGCTACTCCATGGGAACAACATGGCAGAGTGCTTTTTGTTGCAGAACAGCTGCGGTTTTCAGATGCACAGGTAAGCTAGTGAATAATTTCCACATGATTTTCTTTTCAATATGGTAATTTTGAAGTTACAATGATCTGATCAGATTTTGAGATTGTTGTCATGGCCAAGGTTTCAAATTCCTTTGTCAGAATATATCCTGCTGGAGGGACAGCTAGCAAATTATGACTGGTTTCTGGTAGATGCTATGAAATCTAAATTCAGATGTTTCTGAAAATATCACCCTGACATTGTTCTAGAACTTTTTTTTTTGCCTAGGATGGACAAAAGGGTACAGTTTTACCTTTTGATAACCCCTTTTTGGCTATCGCCATTGATTCTTTATGGAATATATTACCAAAAATACATATAAGTATCCTTGCATAAAAAAACATGTCAAGTTAATAAACCATTCAGGACCATTGTGTTTTTAATTGGTTTTAGGTCCTAAGAGAAAAAGGTATATGCATACAATAACTTTTTGTGATAAAAGAGCTTCACTAATGGTAGTAGGTCACTCACTGCTTGGTATCTCCATTGGGAAATTTGGATTGTAGATCTGATCCCCAGCTTAGGATGTTTGGTAGGTGGCCATTACGAGCTAGTTCCTAGCAGCCTTTTAAATGTCAAGACCTATTCCCTGACCATCCAGTTGTACACTTGTATTCCCTCCTTCCCATTATACAACTACTTTTAGGTTTGTCCTTTGCCAAACATATTAATGTTTGACCAACAATATCTAAAAATAATTTATTTCAAATAGAAAAATATTATATGTTATGATAGTTGGTTTCATGATGTAATGATGAATCTACTAGCATCATTTTTACGCTGTCAATCTTTATAATCTTTTCCTATTGATAGGCAAAGTTGAAAAGTTTTCACTTAGGAGAAACATGAACGGAGGGAGTAACATTTTGTGCAATGGGACAGCCAAGAGAATTAGGTCCTTGCATCAAGTCAGTCCCTAGACACAGAAAATGCACTCACATGTGAAACCCATCTCAAAATGTGAAATTTACTAATGAATCTCCAGGAGAACTGCTAGTTCAGAAATAGCAAATGATGCAAGCTCTCACCGTTCCCATGGCTGCTGCTCACCACCTGTAACAGCAATATCATTAGAACCTTTACCACTTGCGTTTCTAACAAATCTTGCTGTGAAATCATCCTTAGAAAATCTATGTTAATCATCCTCAGGTGAAATTATGCAAGGCTAGTAATAATCTCTGTTGACAGTTGGCACTTTGAACATTCATTCCATTTTCCTTTCCCTGGTTTTGGTAGATGGAGAGCTTCCGGATGCATTTTGAAAGAATAGAGGATGATGCGGATGAAGAAGGATTTGAGGAACTCTAGTCAGTTATGTTGTGATGTTTGATGCAAGTGAGGCTAGACATTGGTTTTGGCTTGGTGTAGAAATCTTGCCATGGGTCAGAAGAGGGCTGGTAGAAAGTGGACCATGCTAGTAAAATTGAAGCAAGTTTCCTCTTGGGGAGTAGAAGGATCAGCCATCTTTAGTAACTCGTGTGTTGATAAAACAATATTTAATTCAATGTTTGATCAACAGGAGTGCCTATCTTTTTTTCCCACTTCTTTTGTAGTAATGATTTTACATTATCGGAACAGATGTGAAAGGTCGAGGTTCTCTCTGAGCTCAAGGCGTTGTTCATGGAAGAGAAAATGTGGCTAGCTTGATGCAAAAAAAGAAAAGAAAATGTATGACCATGGTATGGCATTGGAAGAAAGAAAATGCATGACCGTGGCATGGAAATGGAAGAAAGAAAATGCATGACCGTGGCATGGAAATGGAAGAAAGGAGCAATTGTAAATAAAAAAACACAAAAAATTCCGTTGCCGGGACTCGAACCCGGGTCTCTCGGGTGAGAGCCGAGTATCCTAACCAGCTAGACTACAACGGAATGTTGAACTCCAGGGACGCAGGACCTTTAATATTCGTGATTGGGTCCACTTTTGTTAATCTATACACCACTTCATTCTTCTCTACGTCCACCCCATGTTAACTCCACCACAAAGATGACTTTTACTTCAGCCACACTAACAGATGCACCCAGATTTACAACATCCTCAAAATGAATGGCATAGATCTCCCCTCAGACTTTCTCCCTCCTTCGTCAACCACATCCAACGACGTGTGTCTAAGGCTAGTCCCAATGGTAGTTTCATGAGTGTTTCATGCACATTAATTAGATGACACATCAGCAAAAAAGATGACATGGCAAAAAATTGAAGAGGAGAGAGAGGACACCAGTTTCATCAGGATGAAACGAAGCAGGTACCGTTACCCAGGTCTAGGAAACCGGACGAAACTCCACTGGGGCTATTCTCGTTTCCTCGGCAGATCCGGTGCGGCGCTTCTCCCTCCTCCAGCCCGGAGCCCGCAACCTCCGCTCTCCCCACGGCCCATGCAATCTCCCGCACCGCGGCCTTCCTTCCTGCGCGCCACGGGTCTCTCCTCCCCCCGTGCCGCGCCTGATTCTTTCACCCGTGGCGCCGCGTGCATTTTTTTTCCAGCCCGTCGCTCTCCCTTTCGCGCCCGACACCGGTCGTCGCCCTCCTTCCTGCACCCAACACCGGCCCTCGACACGACGGCTGCAGCGGCCTCTCCGGCGGGCCCTAGAAGCCGGCCTTCAAGCTCTACGAGCACTGGATCGGCAAGAACAACGTCAAGAACAAGGTCAGTGAGTAGCAACATGACTTGTCTTATGTAATTTTTTCAATGTGATATATGAGCCCGTGTGCACCATTGTTTGTCTTTTTTAATTGTAAATAGGACAGCTGATTGTAATTTGTTACCTTTTGGGCTAATATCTGTAATAAACAAATTAAATGGTCACTCAGATCATAATTACTGGAAGAAGCTTCTAATCCTGAATGATGAGCTCAGTAGCTCCTGAAAGATATACTTAATCGACAAACACAGGGTCCTTCACAAGTTCTTTTGTTCTTCAAATGTACACGCTGTACACTAGTGGCTACACAATCACATGGAACATTTGATCACAACACCATACAAGTAGTAAGTGCCACAAATAGTCTATGAAACTGTGCCATGAAACTGTCCACTAGGAGACCCTGTTCATTCGATCCGGCAATACATCCTAGAAATGATGTGGCACCTATGAAACCGTAGCATGAAACTCACCGCTGGGAACGGCCTAATATATCTGCTTAGGGATGGCAATTCAACCCGCGGGTGCGGGCACCCGCGGGTTTTGGACCCGACGGGTGCGGATGCGGGTTCAAAATTTCACCCGCGTGTGCACGCACCCGAACCCGAGATTCGCGGGTGCGGGTCTAAAATTTTACCCACGGATGCACCCGCACCCGCCCGCATATTGTAAAAAGCCCTGTACATTATTGATTGTGGTTGCATCTAAATGCAACTGAAAGCAATATAAGATTTCTCATACATTATATTGAATGTTAGCTGTAATAGTTTATCTATTTGGTTATTTGTTGAACTGGAGACCATGTTGTTGTCCTCCCTAATGTTGACCGCATTGTAAAACTTAAAGGTACCGTTGTCTGTGAATTTTTATTTGTTGATTTGAAGACCTCTATTTGATTATATGTTTATTTGGAGACTATAGAAATTGGAATTTTTATACTACTAGAAAATTGGAAACTATATATGTAAAAGTGAAACTGTGAAATCACTTAAACCATGCTCAAATTCATCATTTGTGCATGTGATGCTCCCAGACCCGCGGGCACCCGAAACCCGCCTGAAACCCGACGGGTGCGGGTGCGGGTGTAGAAATCCACCCGTGGGTTTCTCGCGGGTGGGTTTTTTTCCTACCCCGTGGGTTTGGCTACGGGCGGGTTTTCACTGAACCCGCACCCGAATCCGCGGGTGCCATCCCTATATCTGCTCCACCCAAGCCATTCGCGTCGTGTGCGGCCCGAGGCCCGCCGCTTCGATTTTCGCGCCGCTCCCACTCTCGCGTGTACTCCTCCTCTCCTCTCTCAGTTCTATTCCCATCCCGATCCAAGGCCTCGCCCCGCTTGCTCTCGTCGCCGGGAGCGAACCCGGTGCCCCGCCGCCCCGCTGCAGCTCACGCTCGCCGCTCGGAAGCGGCCTCGTTTTCTCGCTCCCGCGCCATTGCTGCTGGGCGGCGACCCCGGTTCTCCGTCCCCACGCCGCGCGGTGGACGGGTGCGGCGCGGGCCGTGGCAACCTACGCCGGATCCCATATGGGAGAGCTCCGCGAGGCACGGCGACGGACCTTAGCTGGATGGTCTGGGCATCGAGCTGTACCGCGGGTCGGCAGGACGCGGTCTCCGCTTGTAGGTCGCTGGGCGCCCTGCCACGGCTCCCCCCGGTGGACCGGCAGCGGCGGCAGTCGAGTTTTTTTTTTCCCTTTTTTCCTCTTTTCCGCATTTTTTTTGTCCATCCAAAGTTTTTTTAATAGTACTAATGCGGTTCTGTTTTGCCGACAGGGCGCTTGCTAGAAATCAACATCAAGTAGTACTAAGCATATCTCTTCTCAGAGGCCAATACACTGTGGTTGTACATCACTGGCATCCAGAATACCTAGAGGTGGCGATGTGCCTTTAGGTACATTTTCTTTCAGCTCGACTCCCTCCTTATACAATGCTTTGCTTGCCAAAAACTTATCTTGCTGCATACAGTAATTTCAGACTTACCTTCACTATGATTTTTTAGTTGAACGAGGGCTTTTATAAATGCCTTGGGTAGGATGCATTTTTTTATTCCAAACCACCTCAATTGACGTATAAGTTGAATCATGATTGTTAGTGTGAGATATGTGGTCTTGGTTATTTTGATAAATGTCAGCCATAAATGTATTCGTATCCGACGCAGGAGGTAGACAACTCAAACGTACAGTTCCTGTTCAGTGGATTAAGCATTTGTGCTTTCATAAAAAAGAACAGCAACTGTTTGCTTTTCCTATTTCCTGTTAGGTGAACTGAATCTAGAGCACTTGTCGGTTAATAATCTGCTGGTGCACCGTTTCGGTAAATCTGATAAGAGCATATAGAGGTTTTTAAAATGAAATCATCATGACATTGTCCTTTTTTCCCCTTTTATTTTTGAATCCAATCTTTGTTTAATGTGAAATCATGAATATGCATCGCTAAAGCATTTTTTAGTATTGTCAACACACCCCGATGATGCATCCCGGTATTATTTTTCCTTTATTATTTCCATCAGTAACTCTAACTATGTGTAGCTGTACAAGTCATCGGAAATGTGTATGCAAAGTTAAAAAAATAGGAATCTAGATTGATTATATGGTTATTTTCAGAATTTCACTATCTGACTCATTTTCATTAACAAAAGTTGTCGCCTTCTGTTAAGGTACTCTCTTAGGTGTTTAGCTAATTTCTTTTGTTGGCTGGATTAGGTTGCTTCGTGATTGTTTGCCATGTCTTTAGAAAAAATCATGAAGTGCAGATTCCGTTTTTATGATAGTACTTTCATTCTTGTATTGTGCTAAATTCAATTTTTGAATTGATTGAACGGGATGCGACCAACATGGAGAGGACGGAGGCTGTGCGGTGGTGCTGGACAAGGAGAAAACGGATCATAGGCCATGCCATGGGATATTTCTACTTTTTGGTTCACACCAATCATATCGTCAATAACTATATCAGGTAATAATGGACTACATCAACATCCTTGCTGATTTCTTTCTCTGTTTAGCATCGTTTTAGTTTCAGGAAACACACTACAGAGTATTGGAGTAACATGCATTCCATGAAACATGAAGCCGACAACCAGTTTATCCCTCATCTTGGCTATATGAGCTGTGACCAGTGATTGTTTAAGAAATTGTAACAGATGCGGACCAGTTCACTCCGAAGTTGACATTATGTACTCTTCCTTTTGTTTTCAACTACAAGTTATCTCTTTCTTCTCGACGACAATGTGTTAGATAAGTAAATTAGATATCATGTAATAGTATTTTGAAGCCGTGGCATAGCTATGTGATAAAAAAAAATATGATAGATATATCTCATTTATGCTACCTTGAATCCTGCGCCCATGTTTTGATTTGGAAATGAGGACTTTAGCTCTCTTTGAGGCAATAATTTAAATATACATGGTTATAATTTTGCTTTAGAATTTCATAATATGTACAATTTGTTGTTCAAAAGTATATGGTTTTCAGGCTGTCAATTTATTTGCCAATAGTAGGATTGGACCATGTTTAATAGTTGTATATTTCGTTTTTGTGCAAAACCTACTTCATGAAATTAGCATGTCGTTTTATATTGCTGAAAAGGAAAGCATTACCAATCGCCATTTTTCTTAAGCTGCCTTATCAATCTGACCCACTTTGCACCCATCGCAGGCAATTAGCAAGTGAAAGATTTCTGCCATCTGCTAAAAGTTGCTTCATCAATCATCACTCAATTTCCAAGGTGCTTCATCGCCATTTTTTTTAAGCCGCCTTATGTGTAAAGCTAGGATTACTTGTTTATAGGCTACATCTTGCTTTTGTTTTAACGCAGACTCCTGTTTGTAATTTTATTAATGTGTTGTCAGGTCAGTATATGTTAATCAAAGCAGATTATGTGCCTTGTGGCCTAATGCATAACCATTGTGATATATAAACTTTGCATTGTCTGGCTGTGGTGTAGTGTTACTTGATTTATGCTGAAGATCATTAACAGCTTTACGAATTGTCTTCTGCAATTTTGACAAAATGTGATTCTCATGTCAGTAAGATTCAAGCATATTGCAAACCTGTTCAGCACAAGTTTTGTTTCAGTTAAGAAAGTTGTCTCCGCTCATTACTGATTTCTCAACTTTTTTGAATTATCTACAGATTGATTGATATATTCAGATAGTGCCGAATGAATGGGATCTTAGGTCCAACTTCCAGAGGTTAGTGTCTTAGTGATGATATCCTGATAGTGATTAGTCTAAGGTTTTAAACCCAGATGCATGTATTGCAATTTTCATATTCTGTTGCCCCCTGTTATTAATTAATGATTGATGAAGTGAAGTGTTCAGCTCGTATGAACTCTAAATTTACCTAATTGTTTCATGAAAGAAGTAAATTGCCGAATTATTGGTTATATGTATTCTTTTATTGGTAATAAAAAAACCTGAGTGAAAATAACTCCCTTTTGTTTCTAAATGCGATTGCATTTTGATGGCAGCTTACAGAAGAATTGGAAAAGATGGATGGAAAACTCAAGCTGACAGAGAAAGAAAGCAAAGTACTCTATTTAACACTTGAGCTTGCTTTTTTCTCTCTCTTGATTGTGTTTAACAAAGTAAAAAAACAAAGGGAGAATCTGGAATCAGCAACGGGACTGCAGAGACTTCAGGGGGAAAAAAGGGCTGACTGCTCAGGAACTAGAGAGCTGATATTGGTGCTAAGATGGCTGCTGGTTGAAGCTGATGGGGAGCAAACAAGGAGGCACTAGAGATTTGATGCGAAGCTGATGGGGAGCAAACAAGGGTGCACTAGAGATCTGATGCGTGCCAGAGCCACATAGGAGGACCCATGCATGCGGTTGAGAGTTGAGACAATGGTTGTGGACATCATACCTGTGCCTATAAGAGAAGAGCACAAGTAGGAGCTCGTGATAGTCGGCGCCTTCACTCGTGCTTGGATGGACCCGCCAATAGCTTAACGTATTTGTTTGTGTGTGAAGATTTGAGACTTGTAAACTTAAAAAATATTGAATTTAAATGTTTAAATATTGGCCTGACATGGTTTTGCGCTGTGTTAACTTCAAGAAATATCATCGTTTCTTGGTTGTTTAATTAGAATCATCAGTTAAGAGTACCTAGCACAGGCATTGTACTATTATCTAATAACGAATTTCACACGGATAATCTAGCTGGCTAGGAGATGCTAGGAAAATTGATGATCTTTCATGTTTTCCTTTCATAATCAAAATCTGTGAAAACTGATGATCTCATGTATTTCTCTTTCTTAGTTAGAATTTGTGCATATCCAAAATGTTACTTAATGTGTCCCGTAGCGTTAGCACGGGCAATATACTAGTTACCGTTTAAGTGTTTGGATATCCAGGGCTAAAGATTAACCTTCCCTTTCAGCCACCTATTAGGCTTGGGGATCCAAACAGAAGGACTAAATGGGGGCTAATATTTAGCCCTCCCATTAGCCCATTGGCCCTTTCAAGGTAGGCTAATGGGGGCTAAAAGTTGTTGTGGAGAAAAAAGAGACCCTCTATACTCTTATCTGTTCTCAACTTCAAGGTGGACTAATGATATTGATTAGGGAAAAATTGGTTTTTGTAGAGTAAGGAGCTAAACTTTAGCCTCCAAAGAGGCAAAGGGCTACACTTTAGCCCCTCCATTTTAAGAGCTATTTTTTAGACTTTGACTAAACTTTAGCCCATGGAATCCAAATAGGCCCTAACCCATCACTGTTTTACACTGCATTGTAAATGGCACGACCAACGTTGCAACAACTCCCCATTTTATGCCCTATGTCTGCAAGAATTTGGAATAGTATTGGAGCCGGGGGCTCCCAGCTTTGGCTTAGCATTGTCAATTTCGAATAGTAACATAATAAGTTGTTTTCTGCTCTAGTTTTTAACAATATTGAATTGGTGAAATGTGAGCGTGCTATTTGACAGAGAATGTCATTGAATTTGTCGATTCCGCCTTTGTTCAGGTTTGCAATATGACACGTGTTGGCATCTAAGGATTTTGAAGATTTTAGAACTTTGGAGCTCTGTTTTTTCCCCTCTTCGATTCTTCTCCTGCTCCATTTGTAATTCTCAGCAAGCTTTTCTACCTTCGCACATGTAAACGTTTTTCTTGAGGTAATAAAAAGTTCAGGCAGGCAACAAAATGGATGACATATAGCTAGCTTTCTTCAAAAACAAAACTTGGAGCTCTGTAAGGCAGACTGGGTGAGGAATGCGCCAGGCCATAGCAGAGACGATTGGTGTGGATGGTGAGGCATCAACAACATCACCGGCACAAACCTGTCATTGTTTTCTCAGGCAAACCGTTGAAGTCCAATTTATTTCTTCACAAATAATCTAACTGCTCAACTACAGAAAAACAAACATCCAATTTGGCATCCACCTCGCCCTATCTTCCAGTTTGACCGGACAAAAGATCCCCCGAAATTGACTAAACCAAGCAAAAACCAATATAGGCATTTTCCTTCGCAGAAAGGTAATGCCGTGTAAATGGCACGATCAACGTTTGCAACACCTCCGCATTTTATGCCGTGTGTCTGCAAGAATTTGGAATATATAGTATGGGAACCGGCGGCTCCCAGCTTTGGGTTAGCATTGTCAATTTCGAATAGTATAACATATTAAGTTATTTTCTGCTTTACTTTTTATTTTTAACAATATCGAATTGGTGAAATAAGAGCACCGTGTCTGACAGAATGCTATCGAGTTTGTCGGAAGAGAGCTGGTGGAAACAGGACCATGCTACTAAAATTGAAGCAAGTTTCTTCTTGGGGTGTAGAAGGGTCAGCCATCTTGATAAAACTATATTTAATTCGATGTTTGATCAATAGGAGTGCCTATCTTTTTTTCCACTTCTTTAGTAATGATTTTACATTATCGGAGCAGATGTGGAAGGTCGAAGTTCTCTGTGAGCTCAAGGCGTTGTGCATGGAAGAGAACATGTGGCTAGCTAGCTTGATGCAAAATAAGAAAATGCATGACATTGGCATGTCAATGGAAAAAAGAAGCAATTGTAAGCAAAAAGAAACACAAAAATCAATTGTAAGAAAAAAAAAGCAAAAATTTCCGTTGCCAGGACTCAAACAGGGGTCTCTCAGTTGAGAGACGAGTATCCTAACCAACTAGACTACAACGGAATGTTGAACTCTAGGTGCACAGGGCCTTTCATGGGCCTGTTTGGATCCATTAGAACTAATGGTTAGCAACTGAAATTAGTAGCTAGAGATCCAAACGGGTCTACTAATTATTAGCACTTCATCCTACTAATAATTAGTCCATTAGCTAGTTGAAGGGTGCTAATATGTGTTAATAGTACAAAACCAACTATCCCACTATCTATTAGTAGGTGGATCCAAACACCACTCTGCTAATAGTTAGCTAACTAATAATTAGCAATTTTTAGCTCTTAGCTAGCTAATTATTAGTTCTAAAGATCCAAACAGGCCCATATTCGGACTGATTGGCTCCACTCTTCTACATTAGCGCTCTTTAGCGTTACTATTAACCCATCGTGTTATTTTACACTGTATTGTAAATGGCACGATCAACCTTGCAACACCTCCGCATTTTATGCCGTGTGTCTGCAAGAATTTGGAATAGTATGGGAGCCGGCGGCTCCCAGCTTTTGGGTTAGCCCTGTCAATTTCGAATAGTATAACATATTATTTTCTGTTCTACTTTTTATTTTTAACAATATCTCATTGGTGAAATTAGAGCACCATATTTGACAGAATGCCATCAAATTTGTCGGTTTGGCCTTTGTTCAGGCTTGCTATATGACACGTGTTGGCATCCAAAGATCGAACATTTTAGAACTTTGGAGCTCTTCCCCCCTCTTCCTCTCCTGCTCCATTTGTAATTCTCAGCAAAGCTTTTCTGCCTTCACACATATGTAAATGCTTTTTTGAGACGTAATAAAAAGTTCAGGAAGGCTATAAAATGGATGTGTCATAGCTAGCTTTCTTCAAAAACAAAACTTCTCCTCTAGCCATAGGGCCATAGCAGAAACGATTGTTGGATGGTGAGGCATCAACGACATCATGGGCACAAACTTGTTATTTTACCTTTTCTCTGGCAAACCGTTGAAGTCCAACTTATTTATTGACAAATAATCTAACTGGTCAACTACAGAAAAAAAACAATCCAATTTGGCATCCACCTCACCCTATCTTCCAGTTTGACCGGACAAAAAAGTTCCCCCGAAAATTGATTAAACCAAGCAAAACTAGTAATAGGCATTTTCCTTCGCAAAAAGGTAATATAGTTGGTATTTTTGATAGACAATATTGTTTGAGAACCAGTCAGGTAGTCATTGCATAGAAAAAACTTTAGTACTATTTGGATCAAATAATGAACTTCAAAGGAGGATTGCAAAAATTCTTCTGGAATTTCCGCGCCTCCATGCACACACAATATTATTAGTTCAAAAATTGTTGGCTTTGTTTGAGTCATGGATGCTCTATGATCTAAATAACTAGATGTAGGCGCATGTATTGCTATAAATATATATTATTTACTAGATTTTGTGTGAGTATAAAATTCTTGTTTATTAGCTTTTTCTGAAACAAAAAGACTGGCTACGTGCCTGTAGACTAGTACAAGAAACAAACAACATGGACAAGTCACATATACGGTATGGATTTGACTTTACGCAAAAAGTCAAATGCAAGTGATGCAAATGTATGTGAACGCATGCGTCCCAAACTCTGCGTCAAACAAGCTACTGATGAGCTCATGGCAATGTGGATGCATGCAGAGGGCTACCCCCAACATATATAATTCAACAAACAACAACCATCCGGCTGTAGTTCTGCTTGAGTCTGTGTTACCTGGTGAGGGTGCACTCAGAAAGCACCTGCAAGAAATGATTCCTTATGCACACTAGCTCTGCAACTTGCAACCCGGCCTTAATCCACCGAGATTAACTAAATTGGGTGTAAGACTGGGACACTGCAGATTGATCCCTGAAACAATAAAATTGCAATGGCCACTTGTGTTCAATCATGTACTCGAACAATGCAAGTGGATGTGCCAGCAACTCAAGGTTGAGACTGGTCATGGCCACTTGTGTCACTACGGAAACCGCCACTTTGCCGAGTGCCCATGGCACTCGGCAAAGGGCCTTTGGCCCACGGCAAAGACTTTGCCGTTGGCCGCCCACGGCAAAGGGGACTTGGCACAGGAGGCTACGGCAAAACTCCCTTTGCCGAGTGTCCTTTGTCGGGCACTCGGCAAAGGCTTGCACTCGGCAAAGGCCTTTTTTTTGCGCACCGAAAAAACCCAAAAAAATAAAATAGCAAAAAAAAGTCGTACCATTTTTCTCGCGCTACACGTCCAGTGGGATTCGAACCCGCGACCTCTCCCTTATGTGTGACATCCTCTACCACTGCACCACACTCTCACCTATGACTAGAAGCTGTTTTGATTCCTACCATATTATACTAAATCGAGTGTAAACTACTTGTTTGAGGCCCTAAACGATTTCAAATTAAAAAGGTGTCAACTGCAAAGTTCCATAACTTTTTGAAATCTACAAGTTTCATTTTGGTAGTTTCTCCATCCGAGGTCGTTTACGAAATTTGAATTTCAAATTTGAGAACATTCAAACTTAGTTTTCGTTGACAAGATGATTTCAAATGAAAAGGTTGTCACCTACAAAGTTTCATAACTTATTGTGATCTACAACTCTTATTTTGACTATTTCTTCATCTGAGGTCGTTTGAAAAAACTCAAATTTCAAATTTTGAGAACTACAAACATACTTTTTATTAGCATAAAAAATTCAAATTAAAAAGAGTTCAACTACAAAGTTGTATAACTTCTGAAGATCTACAACTTTCATATATGTCATTTGTTCATCCGATATAGTGAGAGTAACATTGTTCACAAATCTTATAGATCTCTCTTCTAGTTTCAGAAAACTCTATGAGAGATATAGTTTTTGTGAACAATGTTCATATGAATTTGTCGAATGAAGAAATGACCAAACTAAAAGTTGTACATCTTGAGAAGTTATACAACTTTGTAGTTCAAAACTTTTTAATTTGAATTGATTTACTACTTCAAAATATGGTTTGAATTATGACTTTGCCGAGTGTCAAAAAAACACTTGGCAAACAGTACCTTTGCCGAGTGTAAAAAAAAACACTCGGCAAAGATATTGTTTGCTGAGTGATTTTTTGACACTCGGCAAAGAATATCTTTGCCGAGTGTTTTTTAAAAAACAC
>CM014271.1:66828978-66840292 GCA_004135705.1 Alloteropsis semialata | reverse complement strand
CAGCATCAGACGACGACATCTTGGATTTTGTTTCTCGGGTCCCACCGGGCGTGCCAAAAATGTGTTGACGCGGAAAATCGGCGGACGTATTCCCCGCGTGCAGCACAAGATGACCGGGGAGATCAGCTTCGCTCCAGTGCCAGTCTACACTCCAGTTCAGGTTCGCGGCGTGCCAGTCAATTTGACCTGAAATTGACAAGGGGATAAAACAGTTAAATTGCTCTATGATTGTGCCGGCTCTATTTCAGACGATGGAGTAACGTCGAATTTTAGCCAAGACCCAATCAGAGACGCATCGGCCGATACCGATCGGACCTCAGAATCGGACCTTAATGATGACGTCAATCGGACCGAGCGATCGGACCTCAATCAGACACCAAATCGGACCTCAGAATCGGACCAATCAGGATCGGACCTTGATTGATATAACAGACCAGCCTTTGAATAATGAAAATAAAGCATAAAACAAGGCCAATATGTAAAATAATGGATCAGCTGTGTCTTGAAACAAGATATTAAATAATCACAGTGTAAGCCGATACATTGTCCATCTTGTCTAATTGCCAGTTTGACTCATCTTGTCGGACCATCTAACCAGCCAATCGGACTATAGCCTTTTCAGAGAAATCTAGCTCCGACGTAGGGAATCTAGATTTCTCCAACTATGATCAGATCAGATAGCTAGATAATCAGACTCGGCTCATCAACCTGTCAATTAAACAAGATGCTCGCACAGATGTTGATCAGATTAAGCAACATAAGCAGATAAAACATTAACAGATACGTTCTGATTCTAAGATATGCTACTGAACAATTAAGCAAGATCCAGCTCCGACGTAGGGAATCTACACCACACTTAACATTCAAATAGCAATAAGGCATAATCTAAGCTTCCCTTGACTAATCAAGATGAACCTAGCTCCGACGTAGGGAATCTAGACCAAACATGACAGTCAAAGATTAATCTAAGCGTATTACAAAGATCCAGCTCCGACGTAGGGAATCTACACCAATGCAATACTCAAAGAACAACCAGATTAAACCACAAAGCAGGATCGGACATAGAACGATGCTGTAAGATAAATATTGCTTGAATCGGACCAAGACCTATGCTCAAAGCCGTTGAAGAAGTAGAATTGATTCACATGGCGTAGATCTAAACCAATCTAGCAACTCCAACAAACCGCAAAGACTACCTTTAGTAACCAAGATTATTCTAGCTCCGACGTAGGGAATCTAGACTAATCTTGATACCTAGCTCCGACGTAGGGAATCTAGGCTTGAAGTGTAGTCCGATAAACGATAATCTATTGAATAATCAATATTGATCTAGCTCCGACGTAGGGAATCTATATCAATCTTGATTATTCAGAGATAAATCGGTTGAACAATATAAACGAGAAAGGGCGATGCGCCTCAATTCAAGGCCTATATTAGTTCGATAAATTGACTAACTTACTGGTAAGCCGGAGATCAGAACTGATGCAGCCCGTCCACCAATGAGCTTCGTCGGTAACTACTACTAGGGTTTTGGCGTGAAGCCGGGTTGTATTGATTGTGAGGATTATCCTTTACAACAGACGAGGGTTCATATTTATACCCTGGTCATGGAGAGTCCTGATCGGACCAGACTAACTAAATAAAGCAATCTAAACTTTAAGATACAACGGGACTCCTATACGCCTTCTGAAAAGGAAATAGTCCCTGAATCTGATACGCTTCCTTCTTAGCCGACGCGTCTTTCCTCTTGAACTCGTCATCGTGTCGGACTCCTGCTTCATCGGTCCCTTCTTCAGCATCGGCTTCCTTCTCTGTCACCTTTGGCCTTGACCAATCAACGGGTCCACTTCGCAGTCTCAACCTCACCACGTCATTATCTGACTCAGTATGTCAGGTGCGAAAATCCGGTGTCAACATCGTCCTTCCGCCCTTGACGCAGCATGAACTCGGCGCCTCCAACCACCACCATCTTCTCCTCGCTTGGCTGCGGCTTCAGCCAGTACAGGTACCTCCACAAGTTGAAATGGGGAGAGATCCCCAGATACGCCTCGCAGAGGTGGATGAAGACCGAGATCGCCATAATCGAGTTGGGGTTGAGGTTGATGGCCTCGATCCCGTAGTAGTGCAGCAGCCCTCGGAAGAACGCCCCCGTGGGCAAGCCGAGTCCCGCCTCGAAGAAAGGCTTGAACAGGACCAGCTCGCCGGAGTTCTCCGACGGGAACACCTCCCCTGCGCTCGGCCGCCACTCCGCCACGGCCTGAGACGGCAGGATGCTCCGCTCCACCATCTCCTCCAGCATTTCTGTGGTTACCTTCCCCCGCACCCACGCGAGGACAGGGGAGGGGATCTTGTCAGACTTGGGGACGCCAGTGAGCTTCTTCCTCCCCGCCATGGATCTAACAGCAGGGGTCTTCGATCGCATCAGCGAGATTGCGCTCCCCGTGGTGACTGAGATCGCACAACGGACTGGCGAGCAATGGGAGCTTTGGTGGCGGCGGGATGAAAAGCGAAGAACGGGGAAGACGGATCTGGGAATGGGAGGATTTCCCTCCGGGTCAAACCCTCACCTTTTATAGCGTGCCTTGATGCCCGAAATTACCGCGAGATAACGCGATTAGCGGGGGCGGGCGAAACGGTAAAAAGAGCCGTTGGGCGCTTCGCCTTCCGTTACACGCCGGGCGTCAACGGTAAAAAACGACTCCAAAGCACTCGAGCAAAACAGAGAAGTCGGCGTGCCGCTAAGGCTCGAACAGCCCCCACGCTCGGGGGCTGGCGCCGTAACAAAGCCAGTGTGCCCTTTGGGCTCGATTGGCCCCGAACCACTCGGGAGCCAACACTGCAAACTCAGTGGTGTGCCGCTAAGTCTCAAACAGCTCCCACGCTCGGGGGCTGGCGCCACAATAAAGCCAGTGTGCCCATCGGGCTCGATTGGCCCCGAACCACTCGGGAGCCAACACTGCAAACTCAGTGGGGTGCCGCTAAGGCTCGAACAGCTCCCACGCTCGGGGGCTGGCGCCACGATCAAGCCAGTGTGCCTCACGGGCTCGATTGGCCCCGAACCACTCGGGAGCCAACACTGCAAACCGAGTGGCGTGCCGCTAAGGCTCGAACAGCTCCCACGCTCGGGGGCTGGCGCCGCGATTAAGTCAGTGTGCCTCTCGGGCTCGATTGGCTCCGAACCACTCGGAGGCCAACACTGCAGAACTGAAGGCGTACCGCTAAGGTTCGACCAGCACTCGGACTCGGGGGCTGGCGCCATATCAAAGGCAGCGTGCCATTCGGGCTCGATCAGCCCCGAAACGCTCGGGAACTGACGCTGCGAATAAATTGCGACAGACAGTGCAACCCTTTTGCAGGAAGTACAGTTACAACGGAGACAGACTTGCGCCGGTTACAAACATCAAACACATCAACCGCCAAGATGACGGCCTGGGGCACTCGTCCCTGCGCCTAGTGCTACATCCGGAGCAAGCTCGGTTCACCTGAGCTCCTCGCAAGCTCTCTTGTAGCACCACTGCAGCCGTCGACGGGACAGCACCGGTGGAGGGTTGATAGCGAATGCCTTCGGCTATCCCTTGCTCTACAAAGCATTTCACCCCACATGGCCCTCATCACATGGGAATGCGGGGGTGAACGGGACAGCACTCAGACGCTGATCGTCGCCTCAGGTTCTTCGCAAGCACTCTTCTAGCACCATACCATGATGACTCCACAAACTCTTCCCGGTGGATGAACCCAACAATAAGCCTCCGGCATGTTGACTGCAAGTATCGTATATCTATTCGCTCTTGGGTAGCAGGTCAGGCTCCCCGACGGGTATTTATAGCCCCTGGTCACCGGAGGACGAGAGATTTCCTCCACGATGACGAGCACGGACTCCGCGCCACGTGTCTTCCCTCCAGCCTGAAATACACAGGTCACCCTTATCTCCTTTGGCTTCACTCGACCACGGGAACATCCTGTGCGATCACGGGAACACTATTCCTGACGCCGTATATCAAAAGCAACACTTCTCCGCCTGCCTCCTCTTTGGCATATCTGACAAAGAAGGAATCCTCCGGGACTCGAACCTTTCGCCGAGATAAGTATCATTTGAATAACTTCGTCAATTCCGCGAGCTTTAAAACAAGTCGCTAAAGTACTCGGGAGCACACGCCTTAATCCGTGAAACCTCGACTCTTCCGTACGCCTACGCTCCTACGCGTGCACGCGGCCCAGCTCCCTGCGCTATGGACTACGGCTATCGGGGATCAGGTGCATAAACGTAACAGGCTAACTCCCCGGGGAAATTAAAAGACTTAAAAGCAGGAGGCGGAGTTCATTAATATTTATATCACCGAATGCCTTCTCCTCTCGAATTTCTACTTTGTTGCAGGGTATGGGCGACCACTCGGCGTGCTCAGGCCCTCACGCTCGGGGGCTGGCGCCGGGACGACCACTCGGCGTGCTCAGCCCTCACGCTCGGGGGCTGGCGCCGGGACGACCACTCGGCGTGCTCAGCCCTCACGCTCGGGGGCTGGCGCCGGGACGACCACTCGGCGTGCTCAGCCCTCACGCTCGGGGGCTGGCGCCGGGACGACTACTCGGCGTACTCGGTCCTCACGCTCGGGGGCTGGCGCCGGGACGACTACTCGGCGTACTCGGTCCTCACGCTCGGGGGCTGGCGCCGGGACGACTACTCGGCGTACTCGGTCCTCACGCTCGGGGGCTGGCGCCGGGACGACCACTCGGCGTGCTCAGCCCTCACGCTCGGGGGCTGGCGCCGGGACGACTACTCGGCGTACACGGCCTCACGCTCGGGGGCTGGCGCCGGGACGACCACTCGGCGTGCTCAGCCCTCACGCTCGGGGGCTGGCGCCGGGACGACTACTCGGCGTACTCGGCCCTCACGCTCGGGGGCTGGCGCCGGGACGACCACTCGGCGTGCTCGGCCCTCACGCTCGGGGGCTGGGCGCTGGGCGACTATTCGGCGTGCCTCGGACAGCTCGACCCGGCCCTCACGCTCGGGGGCTGGGCGCCGAAATTAACGTCGGATGATCTAGCCAGATGCTCCTTGACTAACCCTTGGACCGATTCCTACGGAATCGCTTCAAGGCTCGGGGGCTACGGCCAACGGACGCACCTCGCGGCGCATCCGTTGATTGTCTGACGACTTCAGAAGAAGACTACTAACCCTTGGACCGATTCCTTCGGAATCGCTTCAAGGCTCAGGGGCTACGGCCAACAGACGCACCTCGCAGCGCATCCGTTGGGAAACGGCTCTTTTCTCTCCAGTATCACGCGGTTTCGTTTCCAACTGCAGCAGGCTCGACGCTCATCAGGCAGCACGACCTCGCCGACTTGTCCCTCAACCACGTACTACTCGGGGGCTTGTCGGGGGTAGACCCCCAGGGGTACCCAGCAGGCGGATTGGCCCAACCAGCAAGGGGCGGCCCAATCCGAGTGCAACTGGATCGGTTTGTCAGACTCGGTGGCCCACCAGTCGGGAGGCCCACCAGTCGGGCAAACCGGATGGGCGCGACGGCGCGCGCGGCAAGGAAAGAAGACGGCGTATCCCGCAAGAAGCTCGGAGATCAGGATAAACTAGCCGGAATTATAGGGAAAGATATCTGTAATCGTTATAGGATCGAATCCTTGTATTTCGGGTAGGTTACGATCTCTAGCCGACTTGTAACTCAAGGCAGCCGGACTATATAAGGCGCCTTGAGACCCCCCTCCAGAACACAACATACACGACATCGACGATACAACCCACGATCATACACAACATCTACGAAACCTAGGACAGAACCCAACTACGGAGATCCTTTAGGAACTTCATACACAGCAATACAATCGCCCCCAACACAGGACGTAGGGTATTACGTCATCTCGACGGCCCGAACCTGTTCAATCCTTGCGTCTTGTGTTACCATCGTCTTGTGATCCTCGATCTGTCCCTCATCAAATCAACCATGTAGGCTACCCTGTGTGGACTGCCGGGTCCAAACATCCGACAGCGGCGAAGCCGTCGAATATGTCCTCCTCATCGTTGCGATTGTCACGGCGGGGAGGTCAGACTCGGTCGGCTCGGGGCCGAGCATCATCACGCCATTGGCAGTGATCGTCCCGCGGGGGGCCGTATCATGCGTCATACTGTTCACGCTCCATGAGCTCGTGAACGACGCGGCGCTCGTCTTCTTCAGCTGCAGCATCACCTGCCTCCCCCACCGGCTGGCGGTCGGGTCGACTGTAGTCCCGGTCGTACCGCTTGCGGCGCTCGAGCTTGGCTGCATCGCGCTCTTGGTGCCGAGTGTCGAGTTCGGCGCGTATGTCGCGGGCGTACTCCCTTAGGCGATCGCGGAGATTGTCAGGTTGGTGGTGCTGTTGGCGCCTGTCGCGACGGTCCTGGTAACGGTTGCAGCAGTGGTCTGCGTTGCGCGGGTTGCGCCGCTCCTCCTCTTCTTCTTCGTGGTGGTTCTAGGCCACCTCTTCTTCGACGACGGGTAATGGGGGGTTCCTCTGGCGAGGGTGATCCCGATCCGATTTGCTATGAGCAGAGCGGCGGCTGAAAGAGCAAGCCGAGTTAGATCGCCTAGATCGAAATCTGGCGCGGTACGATCGCTCGATTTGCTCCTGGGCAGCTTCTAGCTGAGCTCGGGCACGCTGCACCTCAGGGGTGTCGGGCATGTGTCCCTGCTCAGCGAATGTGGCGGTGACGTTGGCCTGGGGCGTGCGGAAAGGCATTCGGGCAAATGCTCCATCGAGGTTCTGAGGCTCGACTCCGAGGGGACCCCAGGGCAGAGGTAATTGTCTTGCTGGAGCCCCAGGGGGATCTCTCTGGCAGCTGCAGCGGCTGCAGGTTCACCGGCCGCCGCCTGGGGCAGCGCGGCTTCTTCAGTGCGGCGCCGAGCTCGGCCAGCGTTTCGCTCCAGTCGGCGATCTCTGGCCAAGTCGGTTTCTCCATCCTGAGTCGCAAAATCCTCAGAGATGAAGACTTCACGCCCCGGAGGCGTGGCATAGCTTGAGTCATTGCTCGTGTCGGCCGGGGCCGGCAAGAGCACGCTTGCGGCGACTTGAAACTCCCCGCAGTCCGGAGACTGGGTGGGCTTGGACGGGATCTCAGATCGGATCTGAGACATATCTTCCCGGAGTCGGGCCAAGTAGATTGATGAAGCATTACGCAGCCCTAGCGGGAGCGATTTGTGGGGTCGGCGTAGAGCCTCCTCCGACATGGCAATGCACTCGGCAATGGTGCCCTGAACGCGATCCAACCCGGCGAGGAGCTTGTCCGGGGGTGGGATCCGCTGGCGAGTGGTCCGGCCTGGAGCCTGATCATCGATGGTGACCGCATCGAGCCGCTGCTAGAGCGGATCAATGACCAATGATGAGATTGGCGAAGAAGTCAGCGCGGAGCTGGTCGGCGTGGAGACGTCGAGCGACGTGGTGGAGTCAGAGGCGGCGGAGTGGATCTCGGAGGCGGCGGTGTGGATCTCAGCGATGAAGCTGATGCCCTCAAGATGCGTGGAAGATGACGGAGCGACGATCTGCCATCGAGCTAGCTGTATTGCCCCGCGATTACCCCTACCTGGCGCGCCAACTGTCAGATTTATCGTCCGGCAGTCCACCCGGGGGTACCCAGATGGTTGATTTGTAGGCAAAGGGCAATCGCAGGACTAGGGAGCTCGAGGTAACACAGGGACACAGGGATTATACAGGTTCGGGCTACCCGGAGGTATAATACCCTATGTCCTGTGCTCGGGAGTCTTGTATTGCTCTGCTCGGCGAAGTTCCGGAGAACGACGGCGAGTCTAGGGTTACAATGCGGGATCTGGTGGCTAGAAATCAAATGAATGAAAGGGTCGACCTAGGCCGCCTTATATAGGCCGACGGCCTAGGGTTTACAAGTTAGTTATCTCTAATTGTATCCGGCTCTGACTAGGAAACTAATCTGAGTCGGTTGCCATGTAATCTCCGTGATATCCGGGCGGGATCTGAGTGTATCGCCGAGTGCCTTGCGGGCTAAGTCTTCTACATTCGTATCCATCAAGCCGAGGATTCTCGTGGGCCGGCCTGGAGTCGGCCCACATCCTTGTCAGACGTGGGACCAGGCCGACTGGCTACCCGGTCGGTAGTGGGCCCAGGGATACCCGTATCCCACAGTGAGATAGATAGCATCCTACATTTGTTCCAATTGGACCAAGGTAGCCCTGATCTGCCACTATATAAACCATGCATCTTTGCAGCATTCTCTCCATGTGCAAAAATGGTTTAGCCTTCTACTGCAATGCAAATGGGAGCTGATGAAGCATTGGGACGAAAAAATGGGGCAGAGCTCACTATTAGTGCTTCACCCAAGAACAACCCTGCTTGTTCTTCTCAGATGTCTCCTTGGTCTACCGAACCAAGACAGGAGTGTGAAGATGCCAGAAACAGTGAAGATCTACATCATCAGTGCTCTGAGAGATAGTTACAATAGACACAGTTTAAACAATACAGAATATCTACGCCTGAGCCGAGTAGGCGAAAAGTTCTTCTGGGCCTGCTATAGAAACAGCACATCAGATACCATACTTACATGGCACATCGCCACATGTCTCCTTGAAGTCAGGCACCCAATCCGACATGATCAAGAACAAGGTTCTCCTAATTTGAACCACAAGATTACTGCTACTCACCTATAACGGTACTGTGCATACCTAAAGGCATGGTCTCTAGATCTGCTTCCAGATGATGATGAATATAGCAAGAGCCTATATGAGACTGTCAAGAAGGATGCTAAGCGTGCCCTCGCGGGGTTGAATGCAAAGGGATTGGTGACACCAGAGGCTGAGTATAAGCAGGTGGTCCAATTGTTATTAAGTGTGAATTCAAAGTATGAAGTGCTCAAGAATGGCGTGAGGCTTGGAAAGTAACTGGTGGGCGAAGGTGAGGAAACGACATGGATGGTGTTGTCCAAATTCTGGTCAAAGATGATCCTGTACATCGCTCCCTCACACAATGTTAGAGGTCACTTGAAGGCCATCGCACGGGGTGGCGAGCTGAAAACGATCCTTTGGGCGTTGCTCACCCATGCTGGGATATTGATGGCCCGGTGATGCTGATGGTGCTGCTACTGCTACTGCTACTGGATCTGGATCTGTTTGATAGGTTGATTTCCATGTATGGTTTGCAGGTGCTTTTGCTGTCTTCTCTCTTCCATATTTTTGGATTCTTGAATCCTGATAGTGATGTGCTATACTTAACTTCTTCTCAATTGAGTCCATTTGATTGAGTTCGCAACTTTCCTATCGGTGGACACAGACTTTGTGGGTTTAGCCCCCATTACTTAGCTGAGCATTGTTCAATGTATAATGTGTATCTAGCTAGCAATTGGAACTTGTAACAGTATACACGTTGCACGTACTCTGAATCTGTGAGCAATATTGTCTTTGTAATTTGTTATCTGACATTGGGCATCCAGTTTATTGGTCTGCTCCAACTAAAATGACAGTAGGATGTATGAGGTGTCGCCCCTCAACAAAGAATAAGCGCCTGCGGCCGCACTACGCACACCACACACCCTAAACTACTCTACTCTACTTTAACAGACCTACAACCTATATACACACGTCTTCTGAGAGACATGCGACGGGCACGTCGTCTCCATTTTGGTCCACCGGCGCTTGAGACTTTATCCGAAGAAATTTTGGAAATAAATCCCGGTGAGACACCCGAGGGCCCAGCATGAGTTTCCAAGTGGCCAGTCCTCTTGACGGTTCGTATCCTGGTCACTAGAGCCAGGCCATTGATCAGGGAAGTCGTTGTAATCATGGAATGCGGCGACGAGCCGAGCGTCGTCGGGCTGTCCAGCGGCGATGGACTAGCATGTACCAGACCAAAGACCAAGCTGTACCAATCCACTCTGACTGCTAACCCCAACCGAACGAGCCCAGTAGCCTTCTTAGTCCATTTACTACCAAACCTGTTCTGTCCAAAGGAAACTAGACCATAAAACCAGTTTTAACCCAGACCATTACCAGCTTTGCGGCCAGCGTAGTCCGATCCGTCTGCTGAATCTGTCACCCAGGAACGGATAAGGCAGGGGAAAATTCATGACTAATTGGGCAATAGGCCAATAATGTACGTGCTCTCTGGTGCCCCAGAGAAAAAAATTGGATTATATCTTTCCTAATTTATAGGAATAGAGATTTTGGTAAAAAAACACTCTCCAACAGTCTCTTCAATTGGATATCCAAATATAGATATCCTCTATTCCGGATTTCTCGCTAGCCAAAGATGGAGAGCGAGTATGACTCTTGTTGAGGCCATAATACCAGGGTACCCGATCACGAGGATTGCCGACTACCGACTCCAAACTATCAAGACTCCGAACAAGACACGATGGCCAGATCGCAGAAGGAAGGCCCGAAGGCAGCTAGAGTCCTACTAGGTTTAGGTCTGTTTTGTCTTGTAAGGCACGTCTCCCTGGATATAAATAGCGGGGGTCCTGTACGTAGAGGGTATGTCCATTGATCTGCAATCTTAGACAATCCACCCGAGGGTACGTGTTACGCATTGTAATCTGTACTCGACGAAATAATACAAGCAGCAACTGGACGTAGGGTTATTACTCGATCTCGAGGGCCCGAACCAGTTTAAAAATCCCGTGTCTCTCTGTTCATCACCGTGATCAATCTTCGCACAAAGCGGGGTGTCTGCCGGACAAATATCTGACGAGTACAACCTCGACAGAGGCGCGCCAGGTAGGGGCCCTTGCGTGAAGAAAGATCATGCCGATCATCAACGGAGTCTGGATCGCCGACGCGTCGAGTTCCTCGATGCCCTACATGCCCAGTTCGGTCAAGTCGGAAGCGATCGGGAGTTCTACTTCCGCTTCCGATCTCTACGCTCACCGCCATCTAGTGCCTGCACGGCAGATCCGCTTCTGAGATCACGTGTTCGAGCACCAAGGCGACTACGAGCTCAAGATGACAGGGATCCATGATCCCGATCTCACATGCGCCGGTCGGGAAGTTTTCGCCACCTTCACGGAGCCAACTCCCGAAGACATTGCAGATCGCACTGCGCAGTTGGATCTCGACTACAGTGGATCTAGCAATGGGTCAGAACAATCCGAAGACCGCACACATCACTCAGACCACAAGACACAGAAGCATCTCATATTCTCATGAGGATCAGATGAGATCAAAGCAAATCATCCGCGGAGAAGAGACATCCCAATCTAGGCCTTGAATTCCTGATCCCACACCAGCAAGCAATCGCAGACCTGACAGCAGATCGAAGTGGAGGTCCACGTCATCGCCCATCGCCCTCAATCCGAGAGTCCCAGACA
>CM014271.1:66750129-66821420 GCA_004135705.1 Alloteropsis semialata | reverse complement strand
CAGGAGGAGAAGCTGTGGGATCGGGATGCCTGAATTCCCGAACAATCAAATACAGTAAAAACGGCATTTAAGAAAAATGTTCATACATAATCAAAGATTGTCAAAGCTCTTACTCGGCCGTCGGGATTTTGACTTTAAATCTCTTGGCACCAGGAATAAGCTTTGATGACTGTCTGATCGGACGGTTTTCCTGTCGAGAAATCTCCCAATCACGTTTAGCTTTGGTTATGCGATCAAAAGCTGCGAATAAACGCCCGAATACGATCATGCTCGATACCTGGGCAACAGGACGAGGCTGATCACGACTGGGCTACAGATTGGCGGGCCCAGGCGATCCAAAGACTCCCGAATCTAGAACTGTCCCCTCCACACTGCGGGAGCGTTTCCGGGTTCGGGGGATAATCGCCTAGGGGCTGCTCGGGACCTCTTTCTCCAAACCAGGTGATAATTCAGGTTGTTCGCTGGTCGGGGCCCCGGTGCCTTGATCAACGTGCTGATCTCCCTCCTCTTCAACATTGATGGCACCGCTCTGGGCGGGGGCATCAACAATAGCTGGGGCCTGGTCGGGAAAAAAGAGGCGTATCATATCACTATTAAACAAGAAAGAGTTTTTTCTGAGTAACAGTTTACCTCTGGAGGAGGGTTGTCAGCGCTGTAGGGTGCTGGGACGTTTTCCCAGTCTGGGAGATCAGCCCCGAACATCTTCTTCAGGCGCGCGGCCACTTCTGTCTCTGGGACAACTGCTAGTTAAGAGTCATGAATTCAAATGACCGAACGAACTCGGAAAAACAATCGAACAGAAAAACAAATGCTCACCATCTTCTTTCATTCTGTTCGGGTCGTTGTAGCCCCTAAATGTCCAAGCGTAGCGGTCGTGAGTCATAAGCGGACTGAATCTCCATCTAATGAAGATTTCTGCTACATGAACCGCCGTCAGACCAGCATTGCGGAGCTCCAAGATCCGATCAATGTGCTTTTGCATCTCCGGGGTGATTCTTGGCAGGGCTTTGGCCTCATCCTTGAGATAGGGCATCAGATACTTCCCTTTTGCCAGTGAGGTTTGGGGAAGGGTGATGTAAAACCAGTGATTTTCATATCCTTTCCAGCAATCCTTAACTGGGAAGGGGATGTATATCTCCCGATTTCTCAAGGAAAAACCGATGGACCCGAGCATCACTTGTTTCTTGTAGTATGAAGGGCTATAAAAATATCTCCACAGCAACAGTGAAGGCTTAATCCCTAACCAGGCTTCGCACAGAAAGGCAAAGACGCTAAGCATTGTCAAAGCGCCGGGCTTAAGGTGCACAAGCTCTATCTGATAATGCTCGCAGACGCTGTGGAAGAAATCAGAAGGAAAAACCCCGAATCCACAGTGGAAGAACTCCAAGAACACCACCATCTCGAGAGTGTTGGGGGTTGGATACGTCTGACCTTTGGCATGACGACGAGGGAAAAGTTCGGTGTCAGGGAGTAATCCAAGGTCCTCCAGCTTCTGCAGCTGCTTGGCCGTCGTGGTTGATCTGTACCAGTACTCATCCGCGGTGGGGATCATGTTCCCGCTGCGGAGTTCTCGTCCGGCGGCGGCGCTACTTTGGTCCCCTGTGGACTCAGTGCCAGAAGACGATTGGTGCGTGGACGCCATGGCGATTGGAAGCTAGCAGGGTTGGAGGAGCAGGTGGACGAGGGAGGAAAGCGGTTGAAAATGGTGAATGTTTTGTGGATGCGAATGAGGAAGACGAAGTCCCAAATAGATCTCAAGCGTCCGCGCTTGGGGGCTTTATGGTTCTGCAAGGGAGAACGAACCCCAAGAAACCTGCCCTCAAGCCGCGCAATCCGCAGTGACTGTTGGGTCAAAAAGATTCTTTCCTTTTTCTACGGCACGCGTCGTTTCGAAAAATGTGTGAGTCCAATTCAATGCATTTAGGATTGTTAGCTTATTTGGTAAGTTATCAGTTTTGAATGACCAACCGATTGATGTGAATCAAGGAAATGCCCCGATCATGTCTGATCGAGGTCAAATTTCCCGAACACACTAAAGATAGTCAGTCTGGTTGGAAGAAATTTTTCATTCGGGAATTTTTGTTTCTGGATGAGCTATTTCATGAACAGATTGACACGGATAAATGTCCAAAGCTCAAGGGATTTAAGTTACATCCATCAAGTGAAATTTCTTCATTAAATCCAAAAGAGGGAACATTTCACAATGGATTGATAACTATCTTGAAATCAAAATACTAAAGCGCCCTGATCTTGGGTTGATGATTGACAACCAATCTGATCAGGGCGATGGCGTGCTCGCCGGTGGATCATCATCTACCGCGTTCTCTTCTTCAGAGTCGCTGACGAGATCCACGAGCGCTCCGTCTCCAGGGATCCCGATCAGGTCGCGGTTCAGGGAGACGAAGAGGCGCCGGGCGAATTCCTCGTCGCCGCTGGTGTCCACCGGAGCAGAAGACGAAGATGCGCCTGCGTGCGCCGCCTCTGGCTTTAGCCGGATTCCGCTCCCTCCTTGCTCTGGCTCGTCGTCGGAGGAGAGGGAGATAGGAGATGCCGGGGCTGGGGAGGAAGACGCAGGGCGTTTCCCGGCGGCAATGCTTGAAGGAGCAGCCTCGGGAGACGGCGGTGCCATCGCCGGAGCCTCTTCCTCTGGTGGCTCGACCTTGACTCCGTCATCCCCATACCAGGGGAGAGCCAGGAGCGGAGCCTGAGGAGGAGCGGTGGGTGATGTCGTCGCCGGCGCGTCCTCTGGCTTGTCGGGCGGTTGTTCGCCGGAGCTACGAGGAGAGTCTCCGAAAAGGAGGCGAGGAAGCTTGAACCTACAGCTAAGCTTTTTCTTTCCCATGGCGAGTGGAGGAAGAAGGTTTAGGATGGGAGTTTCAAGTACACATCAATCCAGGAGATCTGATATTTAAAGACTCAGAGGTGCGACGCTTCGCGCGAGAATCGAGGAGCCAGAGCAGAGCCGTATCGCGTGCGCTGCTAAAGTTCCGGGAGACGTGCGGAGTGGGTTTTAATGCACTGGGCAGCAGTTACATCAATCCTGGGGTGTTTCACTTTCCAAGGCGGAACAGTTCTATTTTATTATTATGGCTGATATTTTTCTTTGACCTTATCATTCAGATGCAGGTCTCTACATTCAAGAGTTCGGGAACTTTTCTGGCTTTCATACAAAAGTGATTGACGAGGTATTAACATATCCAGAAATCACCCGAAGAGCAAAAAAGACCCGAAGGCTATTGAACAATCAACCTTTTCTGAACAAGATAAGCTCGGGGGCTACTGTTGAGGCCATAATACCAGGGTACCCGATCACGAGGATTGCCGACTACCGACTCCAAACTATCAAGACTCCGAACAAGACACGATGGCCAGATCGCAGAAGGAAGGCCCGAAGGCAGCTAGAGTCCTACTAGGTTTAGGTCTGTTTTGTCTTGTAAGGCACGTCTCCCTGGATATAAATAGCGGGGGTCCTGTACGTAGAGGGTATGTCCATTGATCTGCAATCTTAGACAATCCACCCAAGGGTACGTGTTACGCATTGTAATCTGTACTCGACGAAATAATACAAGCAGCAACTGGACGTAGGGTTATTACTCGATCTCGAGGGCCCGAACCAGTATAAAAATCCCGTGTCTCTCTGTTCGTCACCGTGATCAATCTTCGCACGAAGCGGGGTGCCTGCCGGACAAATATCTGCTGAGTACAACCTCGACAACTCTCTAGACTGCGCACAACATATAAAAAACTGTTGGAGAGTATAAAGATATAGAAAATAATTATTTTAGAGAAAAGGTTTCCCCACTTTATTCCAAGGAATAAAGTTCAGATTCATTACAATCCAGAGCCGTATTAGCAGCGCGCCCGCTGATCATCACTAAGTCATCAAGCGACTGAACGGAAACAAAAGCAGCACTCTCCCTAAACGAGGTGTTCTCAACTAACATATTAAAACTCTCAGCGATCAAAGGCACAGAGGCAACAGCAGCAGTAGTTTGTCTATGGAAGTTTTGCAGCATCGCAGCGTTGCAGTTATGGCCGTCATTGGATGCTCCCGAATCTGATGAAGGCAGGGTCGAAGAGCTTGCTGTGATCTGCAGTGGTTGAGTGAGTTTGGCTGCCAACGCCACAATGCTCCTGTCCAGGTCCTCCAAGCGACCAACTACACAAATTGACCTCCAATTCTTCAAAGTTTCCAGGATTCTTGATAAGAGAATTTTCTGATTGCGCCATTCCTTGCCCTGAAAGCAAATCTCATTACGCGTTTTCCAGACAATCCACATTAATGCGGATGTATAGATATTCAAAGCACTTTTCTTTCTATCAATCACCCACCATCTAGCCACTGACTCAAAGTTAGAACCAATATTCAGAGAGTAAATCTCAGCAATGTAGGCCCAAAGGGCTTTTGCTAAATGACTTTTACTTAAATGACTCTCCAAACGATGATTTAGATAGTAGAGTTTAAAAAACCTCTTGGAGATGCTCAAGCCACTAGATGTTCGGTTTTTTTAGGGGTGATTCCACTGAGACAAAAGTAGCACATAAATAATACAGAACATGACCATAAGATATTTAGGAGCCACAACAACGTCCACATTAAAACCAATGAACTATTCGGGCGACTTCACCGGGCGTAGAGTAATCCGATGCCATCGAGCATATCAACAGCTCAAAAAGGAGAACATACAGTGTGAAGGAGATAAACACAAGCATTAGAGACGGGTCGCCGAGCATGCGCCGGAGAGGATGATGATGCCGAAGATCTGCTGGAAGGGACATATTCGATCTGGAATCAACAAGGAAGACTCCATTGGAAGCCTGGCTTACTAGCAAGCCTATAATCGGGCCGTCGGCAAGCCGGTCCCCGCCCCCCTCCCCTGAGTCCAGGAAGACACCAGAGGGGAGGAAACAACAACGACATCAGTGCCGGAGATTGGCTTCACTCTGAGTCCGCCACTCCAAAAGATAGCTCTAGAACTCTCTGGTGTGTAGTTACAACCAAAAATAGCAAACTAAGAATTTTTTTAGCAAAACATATGTCAGATGTCTAAAGTCTACATATTGTTTATAGTAGCAAAAGTAACTGATGGCGAAAATTATTTTGTTAATCATTTAATTTACCAATTATAAATATACCATGATAAAATAAATTCTAGGTCCTCAAAGCTAAATAGTATGATAGAATTTGTTTCATTTACCGTGGCAACGCACGGGCATTATGCTAGTATATTAAAACAAAACCAAACCGACTGGATAGCAGTAGCCAAGAGAGTATATGATGGCCTTGATCTGCAACCAAAAGCGGCACCAATCACAATTGATGATCAATCGTATATTTATGATGGCCTTGATCCGCCACACTGCAACGCCGCCGCCGGCGCACGACATGCCGCACGCCACCCACCTGACACGACGGCGACCCCGCCGGCCCTTGCTGTGCGGCCATGTCCGGGTGATCCAGCCGCAACGCCAGAGCACGCGGCTCGCAGCCATGGTGAACGGCAAGCACGTTGCCATCGCCGCCAAAGCCACTCAGCGCAAAGCACTCCAAGATTCCCTCGCCCCGTGCTCCACCAAGCTGCAGGCCGCAAGAACAACATCCTCAACAAAGGTGCCGTCCCTCTGTCCACCGCCGAGCTGCGCAAGGTCGTCACGGCGGCCGGGCTGAGCGACACGACTGGGCACGCCACCCAGGTGGCCACCACCAACGAATGAACGCGCGGCGCACCACCAACTCCAACAACATGCCGAGCTTCATGCCGCCATCTTGTAAACGTTGTTGGAACCCTGCCGGCCGTGAACGCCCCGAGCCCCATGGCGCCGCCACCATGTCCCGCCTTTGTTTCATGTCAGTCCTAGTGTTTGTTCTACCCTACTGTACTGCTGCCCGTCGCGGCATGGTGCCCACCCTGTGTCTCAATGTGTAACAACGTTTAGACCTTCTCCGTTTTGTCCTGGAACGTTCGCGGCTTGGGCGACTCGGATAAATGCTGTGTTGTCAAAGATTTGCTTATTGCCAACTCTCCAACGATCGATCATATGCCTGCACGAAACAAAGCTCCGGGATGTTAACAGATTCAAAGCGAGTTCCTTCCTTCCACCAAACCACAACACCTCCTTCCACTTCATCGGCGCCGCGGGATCCAGGGGCGGCATCTTGATGACTAGAACCCCAAAGTGCTGACCATGGACTCATACATTACCAGACGCCACACCCTGACAACCAGCTTCTCCTCCACAAGCTCTGACCACAAAATCACCAGCACCAATGTTTATGCACCTGCTGACCACCGAGACTCCATGGAGTTTCTGGATGGCCTCAAAGAACTTCACATCCACATCGCCGGCCCCTGGTTACTTTTGGGCGATTTCAATCTCACGTGCAACGCCACAGACAAGAACACCACCACCATGAACACCGCCTTGTGCGACGCCTTCAACTCAACGCTCGATGCCCTTGCGGTCTCTGAGCTCCCCCTTCTCCACCGCCGCTACACTTGGTCGAACAAACGCGAGGAGCCAACCCTGGCTTGCCTCGACCGTGGGTTCATCAACAATGAGCAATGCACTGCATTCCCAAACACCACAATCACTGCACTCGTCCGCCCGACATCTGATCACACCCCCCTCCTTGCGGAGCTCTGCACCACCATCCCTAAACCCAACTCCTTCCGATTTGAAAACAGCTGGCTCCGCAACCCCACCTTCCTCCCCTTCGCACTCCAGTCCTGGCCTGCAGGTACCACCGATAGCGACGCGGCCACCGGGCTTTCGCGCCGCCTCAAGACGACTCGGGCAACAGCCAAGGTTTGGGCACGACGGAACAGGGTGCCACCCTCCATCATTCCTAACTGCAAGTTTCCCATTGTCCTTTTTGATATCTTCAAAGAAGAAACTAGGCTTCTGTCCAATGCAGAACGGCAGGTGCGCGAGCTGGCGTGGGAACGCCTCGCCGCCGTTCTGCGCGAACGCGCGGCATACTGGCGGCAACGCGGCAAGCGACGGAGAGGGTACGGGAGACCACTGGCGGACCTCAGTGGTGGCGAAGCTGGGCACTGGCCCCTGCTTGGTTGTGGAAAAAACTGTGATGTCCATGCAAAACTTGCAGCTTGTAGCATCGTGTGATGCAAATTACTTTTGGGTACTACGTGTTAATGTAATTTGCGCCCCCCCCTTTGCTTTTGGGTCACGGTCCGCCACTGCGGGAGACGGACGCCAACACGGGGTTCTTCCATGCCCACGCCACGCAGCGATGGTGGGGCAACCAGATCAAGGTGATCGAGGTGGACGGCACCGTCGTCACGTCGCACCACGTCAAAACCGCCGCGATCACCGCCCACTACGCCAACACGATGGGCACCGCGGGCAACCCGGTCTAGACGTTCGACCTGGCGGCGCTTTACTCTGACCGGCTGACGGCGACAACCGACCTGACCACGGAGTTCACCGACGTTGAGGCGCTCCTGGCGATGCGGTCCATGAACACCGTCAGCGCACCTGGGCCGGACGGCTTTGACCCCAGCTTCTACCGCCCTGCTTGGGCCACGGTGTGGCCGGCGGTGCTGCAGCTGCTTTCGGCGTTCCATCACGGCGAGGCCGACTTGGGCAGCATCAACTGGGCTCACATGGTTCTCATCCCCAAGAAACCAGTGGCAGCGGCCGTGACGGCATTCCGGCCGATCTGCCTTCAGAACTGCTCAGTGAAGATCATCGCCAAGGTCATGACGGCATGCTTGTAGCGCCAAATTTCACAGCTCATCGACCTAGATCAAACAGGCTTTCTCAAGGTGAAGGACCGAAACGGGCGACCAGAGGGGGGGTGAATGGGAGCCTTTAAAAATCTCTCACTTGGAGAACAAGGCCTATGTCCCGATTACAACCCCAAACACGCTTCTCACCTAATCGCTAAGATAACACAAGCCAACTCGTGACAAGCTTATCTCTGGAACGATTAGAGAGGCACAGAGCAATGCGGAAGCAAAAGCAAGACACCTAAGAGCTTGCACAAGAATTAAAGCTAAACCACTAACCAAGCTCTCACTAGAAAAGCACTTAACCTAACTAAGCATGCAAAGCTTAATTAAGAAGCTAGACAAAGATAAGCTGCAAAAGATATTGATTAAATAAAGATTGCAATGATTAAGTAATGATTGTCATGATTACACAATTATTGTAATGAACAATATGATGAAACAATGATTGCTAATGATTGCAAGTAAAATTTAAACCTTGGTCACTGTTGCTGCCGGAGAGCTGTGCCGAGCCTGGCAGCTTGGGCCACGTGCCGTGTGTTGTGCACTGCAGTGCTGCTCGGCATGTTGCTGCTCGCACGCCGGTTGCTGCTAGCCCTGCAGAGTAGCTGGCCTGCCTGCCGTGCCTCCAGCGCAAGGCCTGGTGGCAGCTCGCCTGCTAAGCCAAGCTGCACCGTAGCTTGCTGGCTTGCCAGGCTGAAGGCCGAGCCGAGCTACTGGGCCGCTCGCCTGCAGGCCTGCTCCGCAGGCTGCGTCGCAGCTGCTGGGCCGCCTGGGCCGCGCGCCCGAGCTGGACTCGCTCCCGAGCCACGTGCGCCGCTGGCCGCTCTACTTCACCACGCCGCTCGACCTGCACACAACAGAGAGGAAGAAACGAACTCGAGCAAGAAAACCGCCGACTTCAGCTCTAAATTAGTTTCTCCACATCCAACGAATCGATGCAATACTTGCCACAGATGCACTTCCTCAAGAGCTAATAGATCCACCAAGAATCTCACAAAAAGCTCAAGTATTCATCACGAATTTTGGAGACAACCGAAACCCTAAGCAAGAACTCGGTTTTGGAGAAATCTTCAAATTCAAGCCAAATCCGAGAGGGTTTTGAAGGGGAATCACATGGTAAATGCTCACAAGGATCCTAGCAACATATTCCCCCAACAAATCTCACGGGATTTGAACTCAATCGCGAAGAACAAAAATTCCCCGAAAATATCTCTAAAAATCCAAAAAAGATAAACGCCGGGAACAAAAGATTTGGCAGAAGATTAAGATGAAGATTTCACTAAGAATCACTTGGCCATATCCGGTTACAAGCCACTCACAAGTAATACAAAACTTGGCTGGCAAAAAGCTCAAGAACAAGAGCCTCTCCTCTCTTCTCTCCTCTCACCCAAAGGCTCTCACAAACAAATGAGCAACCCCCACCTAACTAGCCCAAAGAGATGGCTGAAATTTCAGCCTCTCCACATATATATAGGCGCTGGCCAAATGTCCAAAACACCCTTACATGAAGCACACAACTCAAACACCCCTCAGGGGTAAAACCTTCCAACTTTTCCTGCAAGCATCAGACGGACCCGGCTCCTTCACGACTTCGCTTCGCCTCGACGCAAGTTTCGCGATGGTGCCACTCGTCCTCTGACTTGTCACCCCTCGGTTTTGAGGCCCAAACCGGCAAACCCGCCACCGCCCGGTTTTGAGGCCCAAACCGGTAAACCTGCCTCTGGCCGGTTTTGAGGACCAAACCGCCAAACCCTCTTGCACACCCCGCAGGCGTGACTCACCCCCAGTTTTGAGGCCAAACTGGTCAAACCCTCCTTGCACGCCGCCGCACGACGTGACTGACCGATGTCGACGCGTGTCCGGCCTCTGCCAAGCCTCCGACACCTCCAAGTCTTTCGCTCCCGCTCTCGGGCCGCCTACTCGACTCGCCTCCGTCCCGCTTGACTCGACCGACGCCGTCTTCATCCCATCATGTACTCTTGCTCTTCCGCGCACCATGTGGACCACCCATGACTCCGCCCGGACTCCTCGGGTCTCTCAGTCCAAGCCTACTCGTTCACCCTTCACCGCCCTCGGTCCATCGGCATGAACCTTTCGCGCTTGACCTTCACCGCATGCCGTCGACCGCCATGTCGCATCCTACACCTGCACATCACAAGCCAAGAGATACATCAAACCACACAACGGTTGTCAATCACTCATCATCCAAGGGTGACCACCATTGGTCCACAATCTCCCCCTTGATGAGTGCATTGACAACACCCAACACAATGACTTGAAAAACAATAAGATGAAAAGAAAGGAAAAACGAAGAACTCATTCAAGTGATCCAAAAGCCAAGACAAAAGGCAAACACAAGATCACTCGAGATGAGAAGTCTCAGTCCCCTAAGACAAGGGCAACGGCTCGACGCAACTGAGACAAAGTCACATGATCCCTCAAGAAGAGGCAAAAAAGGCTCAACACCAATCATGTGACGATCGAAAGCTCAAACAACCGCCGGCTCCACAAGAAGAGGTAAAAGCTCAACGCAACTGGCAAGAGAGCAAAAGAGAAGCAACTCACACAAAAGAGATGCAAACTCAATACAAAGCTCCCCCTAAGCAAAAGCACTCCCCCTGAAAACATGCTACACAGAAATGCATGTAGGAGCAAATGCAACTTCCCTTTGCTAAATGCAATGCATAATCTCTATCTCTCCAAAATGCATGCAATACCATAAACTTCTCCCCTTTGAGCATATGCAACACAAACTTCTCCCCCTTGTTGTCAATGCAAACATCAAGGATATTATGAGAGCACAAAATGCATGCCATGGGGTGCAAAAACTACCAAGCTTCTCAAATATATCACAAAGCATTTACAAATGCTACAAATGAACTAAAGCATAAAGAAGCAGATCATAAGCAAGCACAAATAGCCGACATGAGGATATTATGATAGAATCAGGAGGCTCAAGCAGAATTTCAGATTTCAACATTTTACAAAAGATATCACCACATGAGCAAATGACTAGCCATGATAACTCGAGCAAGGTCAAACTAGATCACAAAAGCTCATATAAGGATGACATATTCTCAACATAAGATCATTGCTAACACTTGCAAAACATCCCTACTCATTTTCAAACTCACTGAGACCATGAGCCTACTTCTATGGCAAGCACATGTAACAGTAGAGCAACCTGGTGATGATTTTAAGTGAGCAACATAGATAAAAGCATTTTCATGCAAACTATATGCTTTCTTCTATTACTTGCATTTTTCATTAAGCACATATAAAAACCAAGGTTTATGAGGTGTCCATTGACACAAGTGAAGCACAAAAATCATGCTCCCCCTAGGTAATGCAAAGCAAGCACAATGATAAGCCATGTGCAAAGAATAGGTCGCCCGAGTACAAGCTAGCACAACCTAGCATCTCAAGCAAGAGCAGCGCATGACAAAAGACTTACTCATGGGTGATAAGCATTTCATGATTCATTTTATAAAAACAAGCTTAGCTCACAAGATTTCTTATGACAATATCATCAAGAGCATAAGCAGCACATTGCAAAATCACCACAATCCTATGCACTAGTTCTCAAGAGCATAAGCAAATACTCAGGATATATAAGAGAAGCTCATCTAGTGCATAGATGTATAAAGTGCAATATGATACATGCAATGCAAATGCATGAGACATATATGATACAATGTGATGCAAGATAAATCATACAAAACCCAACACAAAAGGCAAAAGAAAGAGGCAACAAAAGCAGCAAGAGCAAAGTGGTGCGTTCATGCAAGTTACCGATCATCTGTTGAGGTGGATGGCGACGCTGAAGGTGTCATTGAGCCTCATGCTCTAAGGTAGCCTCCCCCTCAACGGCAGCTGGATTCTCCAAGTCTTCTTCTTCAACTTGATCATGTAGTGGTACATGTCGATGGCTTGGTGTAGTGGAAGTAGCGTCTGGGCCATCAACTGATGTAGTCGAAGTAGAAGGTACAGGTGCAGCAGCTGGTGGATGATCGATCACAGCTTCATCTTCATCACCACCATCTACAAGGCCATCATCTTCCTCAAAGATGCTTTGCTTCATTCTATGTTCACCTGCAAGCTCAAAGGCAGATGGTGTGCAAGGCATAGTTTCATCGAATATTATCTCACAATTTCTACTATCTGGTTAGTTTCAAGGTTAAGAACATGATAAGCACAACTATAAGATGCATAACCAAGAAATAACCATTAGTAGAGAAAGACTAAAGTTTATCCAAATTACCTTGCTTTACAATGAAGCACCTGCATCAAAAGTCTCACAAAAGACTAATCCGCCAAGATATGTACAAAGCTAGCATGGCAAGATATACATGAAGAAACATCCATGCTAACATGAAAAGGTGGCTAGCCTACCATGTCATTTAGTAAAGCTAGCATGGCTCAAGATAAGCAACAATACAACATACTAGACATAAAAAGTGGCTATCCTACCATGTTATTTACAAAATTAGCATGACACATGATAAGCAAAGGTAAAACATGCTAGACAAGATATAAAAGCCTGATACAAATACAAAACATGCAAGACAGTATACAAATGAGTACAAGTGTGTACAAAAGGAAAGCTCAATATACAAAGTATACAAAAGCCACTCGAGGGCCATCCAAACGGTATGGAGAACCATCAAGTCTTGATCACCTGAAGCCAAAGATCAAGTCCTTTAAGCTCATGTTCTCCATCCGCGTCCTGTACCTACACATGAGAGTACAAAGGCCGAGTCTTGAATCCCGAAGGGTTAGCAAGCATATACTTGGGAACCTAAGACTTGGTCACACGAGTAAAAGGAGCACTCAACTTGTCACATGGGTTAGCATGATGCAAATACCGGTTCAAATGGAAAGATCTTGAAACACCCTTGGAAGAGGCATGCCTCGGAAGAGCAACTCGAGAAGAAGAACGAGTGCTACCACTAGCAAAGAGGCAATGATCTCCCAAGGTCTTAAGAGAAGAACCACCATCACAAGCACCATGAGAACCATGTCGTGGACCAACACAAGAAGAACTAGAAGCATGTCCACGATCATGACCTAACCCACTAGATAAGGAGTCGAAAAACCCATCAACAAAGCGAGGCTTCACACTAGGCTCACAAGTGTTCATACCATGAGAAGGGCTATGAACAACCGAAGGCCTAGAAGTGCGAGCATGGCGCATGCGTCTTGCACGCCGATAGCAGAAGCTCTCTTGATGCCCATCTTTCTCACAAAATGAACAATGGTACAAAGGCTTATCTGAAGGCACGGTCCGAGTGGACGAATCACCATTTTCGTTCATGTGAGAAGTCCCTTGAGACTTAGAGCAAGAAGCAACGCTATCCATCTTGGTGCCCAAATTAGGATCACACGTGCCATGGGAAAGGCTACGTGGCTTCCTAAAAGCTTTGGCACGCACACGTCGCTCGTGTTTGACACGGCGAAAGCAGAACTCATTGGTATGCCCATCTTTCTTGCAAAAGGTGCAATGGAACTTTGGTTTGGGGGATTGAGTTTCAAAGAAGTGAGAAGCACCCTTGCCATTAGAAATCCTTTGGGCAACACTTGAAGAAGCAACAAGCTTTGGAATAGCTATGGAAGAGCTATCCAAAACATTAGCACTAGTGCCAAGATCCAAAGACTCACGCTCAATACAAGAAGCCAACTCCGGTTGGAAAGAAGCAATTTTGGAAACACCAACATCGGAGTGACAAGAATTGCGAGAACCCAAAGACTTAGCACTAAGACTCTTGCATCTCATGACCAAAACCTCATTTTGATGTTTGAGGCGATTACAAGTACCACAAGAAGCATTTCTCAAATTATCCATCTCTTTTTCAATGCACTTGGCATAAGTGGTACACAAGAGATCATTCTCTTTCTCAAGCTTAGCACTCATCTCATTGTGCTCAACCAACTTGGCGCTCATTTCATCGCGCAATTGCTTCAAAGCCAAAACTTCATTTTCCAAATCAATGCATGATGTGCAAATGAGACCACATGAACAAGTATCATCATTCACATCAAGCAAAGCATCATGATTAGCACAAGAAGTAAGGCAAGCATTTTCTTCAAGCACAAAAGAGCATGTGCTACAAGGCATAGATTCAAGTTCATCAATTTTAGCCATAGCATGCTCAAGTTGCTCTACACATGTGGTGTGAGTCAATTTTAGTTGATTAATTTCAGCAAGCAAAGACTCACATGAAACACATGGTAAACAAGCACTTGACTTCAACAAAGCAAGTTCATCTCTAGCCATATCAAGATCATTATGCAAGGCAACACAAGAATTACATGGCATAGAGGCATTAGATTTTAACAATTCATTTTCACATTTCAAAGCATTGAGATCTTTGTTGCAAGAGTGAACTTCTCTTCTAGCTTTCTTGTATGCTACAAGCAAGTCATCACAGGTATTGCAAGCAGGAACATTCTCATGCTCAAGCACTCTCTCGTCATGGGCACAAAAGCGAGTGAACAAGTTAATCATACCTTGAGAGAGCTTTGTTCTGCTCATCTGTTGAAACTTGCTTAGAAGTTCATTTTCTTGCATCTTGCCATCCTTGAAGAGCCCCACAAGATCCATCACCTGGTCATCTTTAAATTCGGCGCACCTCTTCCGCCACTTGTGGTCATCCACCTCTGAAACCAAAGACACACAGGAAGCAGAGTTTGGTGCCATGGCTCAAGGCACTGGTTAGGATTAGCCGAAAGCAAGCTCAAATCACAAAAACCAAAACTGGAAGCGAAAACGCCCTTTCCCTTGTCGCCCCGTGGATCACAAAGCCGGTTAAGGTGGAGTGATCCTTAACCAAAGCTCTGATACCAATTGAAGGACCGAAACGGGCGACCAGAGGGGGAGGTGAATGGGAGCCTTTAAAAATCTCTCACTTGGAGAACAAGGCCTATGTCCCGATTACAACCCCAAACACGCTTCTCACCTAATCGCTAAGATAACACAAGCCAACTCGTGACAAGCTTATCTCTGGAACGATTAGAGAGGCACAGAGCAATGCGGAAGCAAAAGCAAGACACCTAAGAGCTTGCACAAGAATTAAAGCTAAACCACTAACCAAGCTCTCACTAGAAAAGCACTTAACCTAACTAAGCATGCAAAGCTTAATTAAGAAGCTAGACAAAGATAAGCTGCAAAAGATATTGATTAAATAAAGATTGCAATGATTAAGTAATGATTGTCATGATTACACAATTATTGCAATGAACAATATGATGAAACAATGATTGCTAATGATTGCAAGTAAAAATTAAACCTTGGTCACTGTTGCTGCCGGAGAGCTGTGCCGAGCCTGGCAGCTTGGGCCGCGTGCCGTGTGTTGTGCACTGCAGTGCTGCTCGGCCTGTTGCTGCTCGCACGCCGGTTGCTGCTAGCCCTGCTGAGTAGCTGGCCTGCCTGCCGTGCCTCCAGCGCAAGGCCTGGTGGCAGCTCGCCTGCTAAGCCAAGCTGCACCGTAGCTTGCTGGCCTGCCTGGCTGAAGGCCGAGCCGAGCTACTGGGCCGCTCGCCTGCAGGCCTGCTCCGCAGGCTGCGTCGCAGCTGCTGGGCCGCCTGGGCCGCGTGCCCGAGCTGGACAGCTGCTGGGCCGCCTGGGCCGCGCGCCCGAGCTGGACTCGCTCCCGAGCCACGTGCGCCGCTGGCCGCTCTACTTCACCACGCCGCTCGACCTGCACACAACAGAGAGGAAGAAACGAACTCGAGCAAGAAAACCGCCGACTTCAGCTCTAAATTAGTTTCTCCACATCCAACGAATCGATGCAATACTTGCCACAGATGCACTTCCTCAAGAGCTAATAGATCCACCAAGAATCTCACAAAAAGCTCAAGTATTCATCACGAATTTTGGAGACAACCGAAACCCTAAGCAAGAACTCGGTTTTGGAGAAATCTTCAAATTCAAGCCAAATCCGAGAGGGTTTTGAAGGGGAATCACATGGTAAATGCTCATAAGGATCCTAGCAACATATTCCCCCAACAAATCTCACGGGATTTGAGCTCAATCGCGAAGAACAAAAATTCCACGGAAATACCTCCGAAAATCCGAAAAAGAAAAACGCCGGGAACAAAAGATTTGGCACAAGATTAGGATGAAGATTTCACTAAGAATCACTTGGCCATATCTGGTTACAAGCCACTCACAAGTATTACAAAACTTGGATGGCAAAAAGCTCAAGAACAAGAGCCTCTCCTCTCTTCTCTCCTCTCACCCAAAGGCTCTCACAAACAAATGAGCAACCCCCACCTAACTAGCCCAAAGATATGGCTAAAATTTCAGCCTCTCCACATATATATAGGCGCTGGCCAAATGTCCAAAACGCCCTTACATGAAGCACACAACTCAAACACCCCTCAGGGGTAAAACTGTCCAACTTTTCCTGCAAGCATCAGACGGACCCGGCTCCTTCACGACTTCGCTTCGCCTCGACACAAGCTTCACGATGGTGCCACTCGTCCTCTGACTTGTCACCCCTCGGTTTTGAGGCCCAAACCGGCAAACCCGCCACCGTCCGGTTTTGAGGCCCAAACCGGTAAACCTGCCTCTGGCCGGTTTTGAGGACCAAACCGCCAAACCCTCTTGCACACCCCGCAGGCGTGACTCACCCCCAGTTTTGAGGCCAAACTGGTCAAACCCTCCTTGCACGCCGCCGCACGACGTGACTGACCGATGTCGACGCGTGTCCGGCCTCCGCCAAGCCTCCGACGCCTCCAAGTCTTTCGCTCCCGCTCCGGGCCGCCTACTCGACTCGCCTCCGTCCCGCTTGACTCGACCGACGCCGTCTTCATCCCATCATGTACTCTTGCTCTTCCGCGCACCATGTGGACCGCCCATGACTCCGCCCGGACTCCTCGGGTCTCTCAGTCCAAGCCTACTCGTTCACCCTTCACCGCCCTCGGTCCATCGGCATGAACCTTTCCGCTTGACCTTCACCGCATGCCGTCGACCGCCATGTCGCATCCTACACCTGCACATCACAAGCCAAGAGATACATCAAACCACACAACGGTTGTCAATCACTCATCATTCAAGGGTGACCACCATTGGTCCACACAAGGGGAGATCCATCGCTGACAACTTCGTGTACGCCGCCGAGCTCATCCAAGCCTGCCACAAGCGCAAGGTACCCACCCTGGTCGTTAAGCAGGACTTCGCTAAGGCCTTCGACACTGTCATTTGGAGCAGCCTGCAGCGGATCATGCTTGCACGGGGGTTCAGTGAGCAATGTTGCGGCTGGGTTCATCAGCTTCTGTCAACATCCCGGATGGCTGTCCTGGTGAATGGCGTCCCTGGCCCCTGGTTCACTTGCCACCGTGGACTCCGACAAGGTGATCCGCTTTCCCCATAATTGTTCCTAATCGTCGCTGATGTGCTGCAAACATTGATTCAGAAGGATGGAAGGATCAGCCACCCGCCACAACTGAGGCATGCCTGGTCATGCAATATGCGGACGACACGCTGGTCGTTCTGCGTGGATCAGCCCACGACGTCAGCCGCCTGAGACAGTTTCTTGATCAATTCTCAGATGCCATGGGATTGAAGATCAATTATGACAAGAGCACTGCAGTCCCCATCCACATGCCCGAGGACGCCATGGCCGACTGCCTGCAACTGCTCGACTGCACGCAAGGGACCTTCCCGCAGCCGTACCTGGGGTTGCCATTGTCCTGTGACAAGCTGCGGATCCGTGCTTTTGATCCCTACATCAGTCGGGCAGACAAGTTCCCTGCGGGCTGGCAAGCTACTCTCCTAAACCCCATGGGCCGCGGCGTCCTGGTGAATTCGGTCCTGGACGGCCAATTGGCGTACCTGATGAGCTCCCTACCATTGCTTCCTGGTGCGATCGCTCAGTTTGATCGTCGACGGCACGATTTCCTGTGGACTGGGGAGATCGGCGTAAGCGGCGCCAGGCCGCCACCTGCCTGATTGCCTGGGATCAGGTTCGCCGCGACAGGGAGCCCGGCGGCCTCGGGATCAAGGACCTATAGCTCCAGAACTCATGCCTCCTCCTCAAGCTACTCCACTGGCTACATCATGGCGCCCCCTCCTCCTGGGTGCGTTGGGTGTGAGACCACGCGAATCTGGCCACTCTCGACGGTGACATCCAGGGACACCACTGGAACGCGCTCCGGGCATTGCTGCCGCTCTACCAGGCGGTGACCACGGTGCGCCTCGGCGATGGCGCGGTGACCTCGTTCTGGGACAATGTCTGGACCAGAGATAGCAGTCTCGGCAAACGCTACCCCACCCTACTATCGCACAGCATCAACTCCTCCATGTCGGTTCGCGCCGGCGGCTTGGGCCAGAACCTCGTCCCCAGGCTCACGCCCTTGGCGCGGGCCGAGCTCGCGGAGGTGACTGCAATCACCACCAATACGCAGCTCACGGCGGAACGCGACAACGCCTTGTTAAATTCTTTGGATCGACTAGGAGTAGATCAGTGGGGTTCTTGACCTTGGATTAACTCGTGAACGAACTCTGTGTTGAACGACATACCTTTTCCATTATTTCCTTCACTGGTTCTGTTGATGAAGTCTGCGCACGGGCAGCGACGTGCGGAGAAGAACGGCGTGGTAGTGGCGAGGACGATGTGGCGGCGGCGAAGTGGAGCTTCCCATCGCTGGCAGTGGTTCCCTCGAGATCTCGAGATCAGATTAGGGTTTGGAGGTCGGGCTGTTACTGTAGCGACCAATCTCCTAATCTGTGTCGCTGGCCCCTACCTCCTCTTTATAGCACTGCGCGACAGGGGCCCACCAGCCTTATTGGACTGGGCGTCCCCGATCAGGACGCGAGTCAAAGGCCCAGTTGGCCTTTGGGCCAACTGGTGGAGATCAATTCCAACACGCCTCAGCCCCTTCATCACCACCGACGGCAGGCTCCAAACCTCCGCCATCTGCAAGCTCCTCGTGTCCCAGAACCACCCGACGTCGCCCACGACCACCTTCATCTGGCGGAGCCGCGCGCCACCGCGCATCCAGTTCTTTGGGTGGCTCCTCACGTATGAATGCGTTCAGTGCCGCTCGGTGCTCCTGAAGAATACCATCGTCACTTACGCCACCTGCGAGCTCTGCAACGGCGCGCCTGAAACTGCAACGCACATCGTCTTCGACTACCCATTCGCGTCCGCGTTCTAGGCAGCTCTCGGGCACGACGTCGCCGGAGCGGAAACACGGAGCCTCCACCTGCTGCGCCGTCCAGCACACGTCGCCCCGGAGCACTACGACACATTCGTCATCCTTTGTTGCTGGCAGCTCTGGAAGCGGAGGAACGCGGCCGTCTTCAGAGACGAACTCACCGACAGCCGGACAACCCTGCGCGCCTGCTGCGACGAAGCAAGGCTCTAGGCCTCTCGCCTCCCGCGCAAATCGGCCGGCATCGCGAACACCTGGTGCTCTCCGTTTACCAACGCAATGTAAACCCACAAGACCTCTTGGATTTCCACATCATGCGGGCCGTTAGGGGCCTAAGAATGAATGAAAATTCAGGTGGGGGTTTCTCTCCCCTCGGTGACCCATCAAAAAAAAAACAAGCCTCCTCGTGCACTTTTTTGTTTTGAGACAAAAAAAAGGGCTCCTCATGCAAAAGCCTCCTGCATATGCACGGTGATTACTTTGAGGTTGTTGACGCGGAAAATCGGCGATGGTATCCTCCGTGTGCAACACACGAAGACCAGGGAGATCTGCTTCACTCCAGTGCCAGCCCACACTCCAGTTCAGGTTCGCAGCGTGCCAGTCAATTTGACCTAAAATTGACAAGGGGATAAAACAGTTAAATTGCTCTTTGATTGTACCGGATCTATTTCAGACGATGGAGTAACGTCGAATTTTAGCCAAGACCCAATCAGACACGTGTCGGCCGATACCAATCGGACCTCAAAATCGGACTTCATTGATGACGTCAATCGGACCGAGTAATCGGACCTCAATCAGACACCAAATCGGACTTCAGAATTGGACCAATCAGGATCGGACCTTAATTGATATAATAGATCAGCCTTTGAATAATAAAGTAAAGCATAAAACAAGGCCAATATGTTAAGTAATGGATCAGCTGTGTCTTGAAACAAGATATCAAATAATCAAAGTGTAAGCCGATACATTGTCCATCTTACCTAATTGCCAGTTTGACTCATCTCGTCGGACCATCTAACTAGCCAATCGGACCATAACTTTTTCAGAGAAATCTAGCTCCGACGTAGGGAATCTAGATTTCTCCAGCTATGATCAAATCAGATAGCTAGACAGTCAAACTCAACTCATCAACCTGTCAATTAAACAAGATGCTCGCACAGGTGTTGACCAGATTAAGCAAATAAGCAGATAAAACATTAACAGGATCGTTCTGATTCTAAAATATGCTATCAAATAATCAAGCATGACCTAGCTCCGACGTAGGGAATCTAAACCACACTTAACATTCAAATAACAATAAGGCATAATCAAAGCTTCCTTTGACTAATCAAGATGAATCTAGCTCCGACGTAGGGAATCTAAACCAAACATGACAATCAAAGATTAATCTGAGCGTATTACAAAGATCCAGCTCCGACGTAGGGAATCTACACCAGTGTAATACTCAAAGAACAACTAGATTAAACCACAAAGCAGGATCGGACCTAGAACGATGCTGTAAGATAAATATTGCTTAAATCGGACCAAGACCAATGCTCAAAGTTGTTGAAGAAGTAGAATTGATTCACATGGCGTAGATCTAAACCAATCTAGCAACTCCAAACAAACCGCAAAAAATGCCTTTAGTAACCAAGATTATTCTAGCTCCGACGTAGGGAATCTAGCCTAATCTTGATACCTAGCTCTGACGTAGGGAATCTAGGCTAAAAGTACAGTCCGATAAACGATAATCTGTTGGATAATCAATATTGATCTAGCTCCGACGTAGGGAATCTATATCAATCTTGCTTATCCAGAGATAAATCGGTTGAACAGTATAAACGAGAAAGGGCGATGCGCCTCAATTCAAAGCCTATACTAGTTCGATAAATTGACTAACTTACTGGTAAGCCGGAGATCAGAACTGATGCAGCCCGTCCACCAATGAGCTTCGTCGGTAACTACTACTAGGTTTTGGCGTGAAGCCGGGTTGTATTGATTGTGAGAATAATATTTACAATGGACGAGGGCTCATATTTATACCCTGGTCATGGAGAGTCCTGATCGGACCAGACTAACTTGCGAACTAAGTAAACTAAGCTTAACATAAAACGGGACTCTCATATGCCTTCTGAAAAGGAAATAGTACCCGCATCTGATACGCCTCCTTCTTAGCCGACGCGCCCTTCTCCTTTTATCCATCATCAGATCGGACTTCTTGCCTCATCAGACTCCTCTTCAGCATCGGCTTTCTTCTCTGTCATCTCCTGTTTGACCATTCAACGGGCCCACTGCGCAGTCTCAACCTCACCACGTCACCATCTGACTCAGCATGTCAGGTGCGAAAATCCGGTGTCAACACATGCCCCCCAATTTTGGAATAAAATATCATTTTGTTCCAAAATTCGTATCTGTCATCATAACTCCTCCACCGATTTTCGTGCCGAAACTTTCCATCCATGTACTGTACAGTTCCTTGATTTTTGGGCCATTTTTTTCTTTCTTTATCAATAACCCGTAGAGCTTATTTTCTCCTTTCTCTCTCCTGGGCAATAACATCTCTGACAATGAATAGATATGGATCCCTGCATTTACCTCACGGGTATCCATGCGTCTACTGACCCAGGCGAAACGACTCTTCAATGCAGTTCCTCAAAAGACGCCCCTCTCCTTTAATCACACCAGCTCTGAATCAATGTCTGTCATATCTTCACGAGAATACTGTTCTTTTATTTGGACAATTTCCACCAGCATCCCTTGGATCCCATTTTCTCCTTTAATGCTTCCATCGACCGCCGGCTATAAATACCTGTCTCAGGTCTTCTCCTTCCACCATCCCCTAGCCATGGCGCAGCTAACATTCATGATAGAACACAAACTTCTTCTGTTTGATACAGGATCCTACTCCTTCCTCCTTTTCTGCTAGAAGAATTCTCGTGAAGTAACATAGGGTACTCCCCCCTTTCCTGATCCTGCAGTGAATCCAGGTGGAACTCCTGCTAGAAGAATCCTCGTGAGGTTTCTTCATGGTTCACCAAAGGGAAGGTTTTTCAGAGGGGTATAATAGAGTGCCCTTTACAAGTTAGGGCAAAACCACCGGTCCACCGGCGCGCTCTTCAAGGGACTGCATCCAGAGCGGATTTCTTCGACTCAAGGAAGAAGATATCTCCTCAAACTTGCGCTTCCTTTTGCCCTTCCTTTTCTATTCTTGTTCTGGCAATGATGAACAAAGTACACCGGCGCCTATTAGATCTTTTTATCTTCTGAAATCCTTCTGTATGAGAAATATATAAATATATATGCAATCCCTTTTCCAGCAGCCTGCTCCGCCATCGAGCGGCTTGATGATGTAACATACTTTTCTCTGTTTGTATATAGCCCTTAAGGCGATGCATATCGCATCGGCTCTTATTTTTGTTCTTGAGGCGATTTTTCATCGGCTTCCAAGCCTGACGCACAGCATCGGCCTTACGAGTTTACCCAAATACTAGGGTAATATTTCTTCAAATATTTCCCGTTAATGCCTTAGGAAACACTTCTCCTTCAAGTGTTTGTAGAATATAAGCATTTCCAGGAACACATCGGACGACTTGATAGGGTCCCTCCCAATTCAGTGACCATTTGCCGTACTTGGGATCTTTAGAACCAATTGGCAGAATAACCTTCCAAACAACATCGCCCTCTTTGAACTCTTTCCCTTTAACCTTCTTATCATAATGCCTCGCCACTCTGAGTTTGTTAGCTTCAATACTTTCGAGAGCGCGTAGCCGACGAACAGCCAAGTCATCGGACTCACTATTCATGAGCTCCATATATTCGCCGGCCTTCAATTTATCCTGAAGCTCGATACGCCTCGATCCAGTATGAATTTCCCATGGAAGAACGGCTTCATGTCCATAAACAAGTTCATACGGAGAAACCTTGATCAATCCATGACAAGCCATTCGATAGGCCCATAGAGCTTCAGGAAGCACAATATGCCATTTTCTTGGATACTCCTCAATCTTTCTATCAATCAACTTGATCAAACTTTTATTGGAAGCTTCAGCTTGACCATTGGCTTGTGCATAATACGGCGAGGAATTAAGAAGCTTGATACCCATATCAGCAGCAAAATTTTTGAACTCATCCGATGTAAACCTCGTACCTTGATCTGTCGTGATCGTCTGTGGAATTCCAAATCGGTAGACAATGTGTTCTCTAACGAATTCAATAACATTCTGTGACTTCACCTCCTTCAAAGGAATAGCTTCAACCCATTTGGTGAAATAATCTGTTGCTACTAATATGAATTTGTGCCCCTTGCTTGAATGTGGAAAAATTTGGCCGATCAGATCAATTCCCCATCCTCTAAACGGCCATGGTTTGATAACAGGGTTCATGGCCGATGCTGGAGCTCTTTGAATATTTCCATATCTTTGACACTCTTGGCATCCTTTATAATATTCAAAGCAGTCTTCTAGAATCGTCGGCCAATAATACCCATTCTTTCTAATCATCCACTTCATCTTGAACGCCGATTGATGAGCCCCGCAAACACCTTCATGAATTTCTCCCATTAAAACCTTGGCTTCTTCAGGTCCGATGCATCTCAACAGGACTCCATCAATCGAGCGAAAATAAAGCACTCCTTCAACCAAGACATGCCTGATCGATTTGTAACGTATTTTCCTAGAAGTCTTGACAGAAGAATCCTTCAAATATTCAATGATTTCTTTCCTCCAATCTCCTTCTGGTATCTCCTGCACCATCAAATCGGACATAGGCTGATAGCCAGACGCTTTTTGCGCCAGCCGATTTGCTTCTTCGTTATGATGTCTTGGAACATGCTTAAGAGTCACCAAAGCGAATTGACTAATCAAATCTCGGCACTTCTCAAAGTAGGATAACAGAGCATCCATCTTGCAATCATACTTGCCGAGCAACTGATTGATAATCAGCAAAGAATCTCCAAATACCTCAACAAACTGAGCGCCGATTTCTTTAAGAATCTGGAGACCTTTCATCAATGCTTCATATTCCGCCTGATTATTTGTGCATTTCTCAATTGGAAAAGCAAATTCAAACCTTGCCCCCCGAGGTGAAATAATAATCAGACCGATTCCGCAACCATCATTACAAGAAGAACCATCAAAGAATATAGTCCAAGGAACCGCGTCAACCACATTGGCCTTTTCCATCGGACCAGATACATCAAGCTCCATAGTGCATTGTTCACCAGCATCAACATTAGGTCCACAATGATCAGCAACTAAATCAGCCATTATCTGCCCTTTTACCGCTTTGGCCGATTCGTATCTGAGATCAAATTCTGTCAGAGCAAAAACCCATTTGCCAATTCTTCCTTTCATGATTGGCATTGATAGCATATACTTGATCACATCCTCTCTACAGATCACAGTACACTCGGCCGATAACAAATAATGCCTTAATTTTGTACAAGAAAAATACAAACAAAGGCAAAGCTTCTCCACATATGAGTACCGAGTTTTAGGATCTAGCAATCTTCGGCTTAAATAGAATATAACTCGTTCTTTTCCATCCACCTCTTGAATCAAGACAGAGCCGATTGCATGATAAAAAGCCGATAAATAAAGCTTGTATGGCTTACCCTTTTGTGGTGGAATAAGAACTGGCGGATATGCTAAATATTGCTTGATTTCATCCAATGCCTTTTGATGTTTAGGCTCTCAAACCAATTCTTCTTCATCTTTCAGCTTTAACAGAGGAGTAAACGCCTCCAATCGGACCGATAGATTTGATATGAATCTCCTCAGGAAATTGATTTTTCCAATCAAACTCTGCAATTCTTTCTTGTTTACTGGAGGTTCAATATCATCAATTGCCTTGCGATTCCGATCATTTACCTCAATTCCTCTCTCATGCACCAGGAAACCGAGAAATTGGCCGGCCGATACGCCAAAGGCACACTTGAGCGGATTCATTTTCAACCCATGCTGCCTTGTGCACTCCAGCGTTTCCTTCAAATCGGCCAAATGATCTTGATAACCTTTTGATTTGACTACAACATCATCAATGTAGATTTCAACTATCCTGCCGATCAGCTTATGAAAAATATAATTCATAGCACGTTGATAAGTAGCACCGGCATTTTTCAAACCAAAAGTCATAACAACCCACTCATATAAACCGAGAGCACCTGGACATTGGAATGCAGTCTTGGGAATATCTTCTTCTGCCATGAAAATCTGATTATAACCAGCATTACCATCCAGGAAACTCATCACTTTATGGCCTGACGCTGCATCAACAAGCATATCGGCCACCGGCATTGGATATTCATCCTTCGGGGTTGCCTTGTTTAAGTTCCTGTAATCAATGCAAACACGTAGCTTTCCATTTTTCTTATAAACAGGAACTATATTTGATACCCACTCAGCATATCGACATGGCCTGATAAACTTAGCTTCGAATAGCTTCGTTATTTCGGCCTTAATTGGTTCATGCATCTCAGTCTTGAACCTTCTTGCATACTGCTTGTGTGGTCGATATCCTGGTTTGATGGGTAGCCGATGTTCAACAATATTACGGCTCAAACCTGGCATTTCATAATATTCCCAAGCAAAACAATCAGAATATTTCAAAAGTTTTATTAACTCTGTTTATACTCGGGATCCAACTTAGCACTGATATACGTCGGCCTTGGTCTATCACCAGATCCTATATCTATTTCTTCTAATTCATCGGCCGACGTAAATCCAAACCCTAATTTGCCGAACTCACTTCGGTCTTAGTTTCATTTTCAAAAAGAATTTGAAGGTTCTTTTTTGTTTCGTAGTAGTAGAGAATTGCTAGAAAATAAAGGATTTCGTTGTAGAATCTTGAATCGCGACCTTTTGGCTCAACTTTATCCTAGTTTTGCCAAAGGACTAAGATCAGCTAAAACAAAACGATATCCCAAAGGGATAACTAAAAAACTTAATAAAATGGTAATTACCAATTTTTTTCTTGGTCATTGAGATTCGTGGATAATTTAGACTCAAGATCTTCTATGCAATCATCCATTTAAAACAAAGTCTCAGAGCCCACTGCTTGGATCGGCTTTAGTCCTTGATCGGACACCTTGAGAAAGTCACCATCCCATGTTTTTCCCGATAGGCATTCAACTCCTTCGAACTCCCAAATCGTCGATTCAGCCGTAGCAATGCTAACCGAATCATCAGCCGGGACGATCTCCACATTATTGCCCTGCCATTGAATCAAACATTGGTGCATCGTGGATGGGATACAGCAATTGGCATGAATCCAATCTCGCCCGAGGAGCATGCTGTAGGAACCTTGGCCATCAATCACAAAGAAAGTAGTCGGCAATGTCTTGCTGCCGATGGTCAATTCAACATGAATTGCCCCCCGAGGCTCTGAAACGTTTCCACCAAAGTCCTTGAGCGTCATATTGGTCTTGATTAGATCATCAATCCCTTTTCCCAATTTACGGAACGTGGAATAAGGCATGAGATTGACTGCAGCTCCTCCATCAACCAACATCTTGGTCATCGGCTTCCCATCAACGTATCCCTTGATGTACAGAGGCTTCAGATGCCGATACCCATTTGCATTTGGTTTCTCAAAGATAGCTTTCTCTGAATCCAGAACCAAGCATGCAGCGGCTTCCTCCAGTTCATAATTGACCTCATCATCGTCCTGTTCATCAGAAGCAGCAAAATCAAAAGGCAACATCAAAACCATGTTTATTGCGGCCGATGTGCTTGCTTCATCATCATTGGCCATCTTGACGCGCCATGTCTTCTTTTCTTTTGCCAATTCCTGCTCCTGAATCTGCTCATGATAGCGCAATCGTTGCACGCGTCTCTTTTTGGACCTAGAAATCCCTGACGGGCACCACTGTCCAGGCTTCATTTGAGGTTCTTTAACCCGATTCCGAACTGGAGCCTTTTCTTCAATTTTTTCAGGGCCAAGAGCATCAACCTGGCCTTCGATATTTTTACGGCCATGAGCATCAACTCGGCCTTCATCTCCTCGATGATGATCATCAATCCTGACGCCGATCCGTTCATGAACTGATCGTCGACCTCTTTTGGAAGCTCTGTATTCTTCATACTGGAAACTGCATTCAGGACAATCTGCTTTTGATGGCAGTCTAAGCTTCTCGTTCCAGCAGAATACGAAGAAAGGACATCCCCAGTGATCATCATCCTGATCATATCGGTCATAACCTTGACGCCTGTCTATATACCAATTAGACCCATAACCGTACTGATGGCGATCGTCGACTCTATCATCAAACCAGTGTCTGCCATCGGTCCTGTCATCATATCAGCGTCGGCCATCAGACCATTCATCATATCGGCGTCGGCCATTGAACCTGTCATCATGTCGGCGCTGATCATCAAACTCTTCATCAAGCCGCCTTGCTTGATACTCGCGCCTCCGACGTCATCGTTCCTCGCGCTCTTCCCATGCTCGGGCTGCTGCCTGCTGTCTTTTGTACTTATTAATCAACATCTGGGAAGTTACACGCGGCGATATCCACCAGGAGCATTAGATTCTCGCCCAAACGCCTGATGATTCCTCCGCAGCTCTTCAACGGTAACTTGAACTGTAGGATCAACGGCACCAGAACTCTTGGCGTGGTCCGATGTAAGCACCTTAAACTTCCCCTTCTCATCAGCATTAACCATATTAATGGAAAAGGAGAAATCAGCAAGGTTATTCGGAAAAGGATGACCGTCGATCTTCATGGCTTTCTTGTTGTCTTCAAACTTGATCTTGCCTGATTCAATAGCCAATTGGATCTCCCTCCTGAACAACTTGCATTCATTGGTCTCGTGAGAAGTTGAATTGTGCCATTTGCAATATTTGTGTTTTTTCAATTCATCGGCCGATGGAATAGAATGATTTGGAGAAAGCTGAATAAGCTTCTCACTGAGCAGCAAATCAAAAATCTTATCGGCCTTTGTTATATCAAATCCAAACTTCTCAGGGTTCTGCTTGATCCATGGGAGCGACACTGGCTTCTTGGATTTGGTCCATTCAGCTATGTTGACATCAGCTTCCTCTTCAGCATCAGAGAGATAAGATACCTGTTTAGAAAACTTTATACGCTTCATCTCTTGATACCGGACCTCATGAGCTGACACCTTCTGAACCAGTTGTCCCAACGTCTCAAACTCCTGAGCAGAAAACTTTTCTTTGATCGGCGCGAGCAGACCCTGGAATGCAAGCTCGGCCAATTGCATATCAGATAGCTTCAAACTATAGCACCGATTCCTGGTGTCACGGAACCGTTGAATATACTCCTTGACGGTCTCATCGTTTCTCTGCCTGACAGCAATCAAATCGGAAATCTTCATCTCGTTGAGACCGGAAAAGAAGTATTTATGAAACTGCTTCTCCATATCGGACCATCCTGTGACGGATCCTGCTGGCAACGACGTAAACCAGGTAAACGCCGGCCCTGACAGTGACAGAGGGAAAAATCTGAGCCTGAGTCCCTCCTCTGAAGCAGCCTCACCACACTGAGCCAAGAATCGACTGACATGCTCAATTGTGGTCATATCATCTTGCCCGGAGAATTTGGAGAAATCCGGCACTCTGTAACGCGGAGGAAGTGGCACTGCATCAAAGTAAGACGGGTACGGGTGCTGATACAACCTTGCTTCATCCTTAGGCTTCAAGCCGAATTGATTCTGGATCACCTCGGCTATTTTCTGTGACCAATCGGACTGTTGACTTCCAGTTGGCATCCCATCAGCTATGTCCATCACATAATTATTGTAATCACCGACCATACGCTGATGTGAAGGAACCTCTGCACGTAGCCTTGCAGCTGCAGGTTGTTTTTCTTGTTCGCTCAGAGTCCTAGCATATTTTTCTCCATGTGGGCCGACAATAGATCCATCGGCCATTAACAGAAAACCGTTGGCCAGTTCAATAGGAGGTGGTGGAGCAATTGGAACCTGCGGAGCAACGGTCATTGCATTATCTTCAGTCCCTTTGCCTTTCCCTGATCCTGATGCCCCTGCAGAATCTGCTATAAATACTGGACCTTTCAAACAAATAGCATCATCCACCGCCTTCTTGATGAGATTATCCAAAGAATTCACCAAGGTGCCTGACTGATTGATCAATGCATGATGAACAGCCTGGTGAATCATCTCTGTCATGTTGACCTGGTACTCCCGAGCTTCAGTCGTCTTCTTGATCAACTCTGGATCTGGGAGAGGACCTTTGAGTATAGGGCCTGAACGATTACGCCCAAACTGGCCAAGACAGAGCTTCTCAAATGCATCAATTTGAGCCTGAACTGCATCCAATTGAGCTTTAGACAGATCGGCCTTCGTAATTGGAATGGCCGCCTCAGGCGTCTTGTTTTTGTCATTCTTGGCCTTTCAGCAGCTTCTTTTTCAGCAGCAAGTCTTGCTGCAGTTTCTTGTTCAGCATCAGACGACGACATCTTGGAATTTGTTTCTCGTGTCCCACTGGGCGTGCCAAAAATGTGTTGACGCAGAAAATCGGCGATGGTATCCTCCGTGTGCAACACACGAAGACCAGGGAGATCTGCTTCACTCCAGTGCCAGCCCACACTCCAGTTCAGGTTCGCAGCGTGCCAGTCAATTTGACCTGAAATTGACAAGGGGATAAAACAGTTAAATTGCTCTTTGATTGTGCCGGCTCTATTTCAGACGATGGAGTAACGTCGAATTTTAGCCAAGACCCAACAGACACGTGTCGGCCGATACCAATCGGACCTCAAAATCGGACTTCATTGATGACGTCAATCGGACCGAGTAATCGGACCTCAATCAGACATCAAATCGGACTTCAGAATCGGACCAATCAGGATCGGACCTTAATTGATATAACAGATCAGCCTTTGAATAATAAAGTAAAGCATAAAACAAGGCCAATATGTTAAGTAATGGATCAGCTGTGTCTTGAAACAAGATATCAAATAATCAAAGTGTAAGCCGATACATTGTCCACCTTGCCTAATTGCCAGTTTGACTCATCTTGTCGGACCATCTAACTAGCCAATCGGACCATAACTTTTCAGAGAAATCTAGCTCCGACGTAGGGAATCTAGATTTCTCCAGCTATGATCAAATCAGATAGCTAGACAGTCAAACTCAACTCATCAACCTGTCAATTAAACAAGATGCTCGCACAGGTGTTGACCAGATTAAGCAAATAAGCAGATAAAACATTAACAGGATCGTTCTGATTCTAAGATATGCTACCAAATAATCAAGCATGACCTAGCTCCGACGTAGGGAATCTAACCACACTTAACATTCAAATAACAATAAGGCATAACCAAAGCTTCCTTTGACTAATCAAGATGAATCTAGCTCCGACGTAGGGAATCTAAACCAAACATGACAATCAAAGATTAATCTAAGCGTATTACAAAGATCCAGCTCCGACGTAGGGAATCTACACCAGTGTAATACTCAAAGAACAACTAGATTAAACCACAAAGCAGGATCGGACCTAGAACGATGCTGTAAGATAAATATTGCTTAAATCGGACCAAGACCAATGCTCAAAGCTGTTGAAGAAGTAGAATTGATTCACATGGCGTAGATCTAAACCAATCTAGCAACTCCAAACAAACCGCAAAAACTGCCTTTAGTAACCAAGATTATTCTAGCTCCGACGTAGGGAATCTAGCCTAATCTTGATACCTAGCTCCGACGTAGGGAATCTAGGCTAAAAGTACAGTTCGATAAACGATAATCTGTTGGATAATCAATATTGATCTAGCTCCGATGTAGGGAATCTATATCAATCTTGCTTATCCAGAGATAAATCGGTTGAACAGTATAAACGAGAAAAGGGCGATGCGCCTCAATTCAAAGCCTATACTAGTTCGATAAATTGACTAACTTACTGGTAAGCCGGAGATCAGAACTGATGCAGCCCGTCCACCAATGAGCTTCGTCGGAACTACTACTAGGGTTTTGGCGTGAAGCCGGGTTGTATTGATTGTGAGAATAATTTACAATGGACGAGGGCTCATATTTATACCCTGGTCATAGAGAGTCCTGATCGGACCAGACTAACTTGCGAACTAAGTAAACTAAGCTTAACATAAAACGGGACTCTCATATGCCTTCTGAAAAGGAAATAGTACCCGCATCTGATACGCCTCCTTCTTAGCCGACGCGCCCTTCTCCTTTTATCCATCATCAGATCGGACTTCTTGCCTCATCAGACTCCTCTTCAGTATCGGCTTCCTTCTCTGTCATCTCCTGTTTGACCATTCAACGGGCCCACTGCGCAGTCTCAACCTCACCACGTCACCATCTGACTCAGCATGTCAGGTGCGAAAATCCGGTGTCAACAGAGGTGCTTGTCGTCTACAATAAAGATTGTTTGGCTCAGCACTGCTGGATCTGCACACTGGTCTTGTGGCCTTCCCCTTGCAATGACCTTTGACCAAAGGATAGTTATGGAGTTTTTCCATTGGTCGTTTCGACACCAGCGCCTTGATATACCACCGACAAAGAGATAAAGATCAACAAGCAGCACGTAGGGCATGGTGAGCTTTCTGCCGGCCAATCATGCATGCATGTTAGCATGTATGCATTCCCTGATTATATTATTAGATGCACATGTTAATGGTCCTTCAAAGATCTAAAGTAGTCGCAAGCTAGCGAAGCACAAAGCAGGAGGCCTAAAGCGCAAAGGTGAAACCCACTTCTTGCCTTTATTTGCTGATCCTTCTATGTTAGACCATTAGTATCGTTTTAGTCTGTATACCTACAGGAATTCTTTTGGTAGCAAGTAGCATACAGTATCGCATCTAAAATGGTTCGGAAACCCATGTCTTCATGCCATCTTCTATTATCTTAGTATTTGGCCAACAAACGGAGCCTCCATGTTCGCTCTCAAGGCCTAGAAATTCCGACGTTAATTGGAGAAAATAAAAAAACTAAAATTACCCACAACTGCCATTACAATAAAAAATAGCTTGAAATACCCTTATACTATTTATGAATTACCCAGTAATGCCATTATAAAAAATTAACCTAAAAATAAATGGGCTAAATATACTGCTCAATGTTACTTTGATGGGCTTGATTTTGCCGGCTTACATCACGTGAATGTATAATATTTAAATATAACAAAGGATTCAGAAGAGTATCATGAGGTTCTTTTTTTTTAAATCTTATATTATATATTTATACCTATCTGTAACCATATATTATGGTCTTCATTTTTATAAATATCAATTTATATCCTACCTACGTATTAGTATTTGGCCAAGAAACAGACCTCTACGTTCGCTCTCAAGGCCTAGAAATTCTCACGTTAATTGTAGAAAATAAGAAAAATTGAAATTATCCACCACTGCCATTTTGGCCAACAAATGGATGCTCCACGTTCGCTCTCAAGGCCTAGAACTTCTCACGTTAATCGGAGAAAATAAGAAAACCTAAAATTATTCACCACTGCCATTATAATAAAAAATAGCTCAAAATATCCTTATACTATTTATGAATTACTCAGTAATGTCATTATAAGTAATTGACCTAAAAATAAATGGGCTAAATATACTACTCAATGTTACTTTGATGGGCTTGATTTTGTCGGCTTATACCATGTGAATGTATAATATTTAAATGGAATAAAGGATTCAGAAGAGTACCATGGGGTTCTTTTTTTTTGAAAATCATATATTATTTATTTATACCTATCTGTAACCATGTATTATGGTCTTCATTGTTATAAATATCATTTATATCCTACCTGCATATTAGTATTTTGCCAAGAAACAGACCTCCATGTCGCTCTCAAGGCCTAGAAATTTCCACGTTAATCGGAGAAAATAAGAAAAATTGAAATTACCCACCACTGCCATTACAACAAAAATAGCACGAAATACCCTTAGGCTGCGTTTGGATGTCTACATTGAAAGGCTTGACTTTGAATTGTATCCAATACCAATTCAGCCATGATATTGAATTGGATCCAACACTTTTATTTTTAAAATTTAAATAACATGGTTAATCTAGCCGCTCAAATGCGCGGGGTGTCACACTAGTTGAGTAGAATAATAGAATCAGAGATACGAATTCGTCTTACATAAAACTTATCTTCCACGGTTCTTAGTTTTGCTGCCATCAGACATATTTTTTTTCCTCAATCCGTGAGACACTTTTGTTTCTTAGAAAATTATTACGTAACAAGAAAACTCCATAAAATGAGAACTCTTTTAAAATTTTAAAATCCAGCTTTTTAAAAAAAAAGGGCACCTCGAAACCCTGACCCTATCCTTCAAATTAACCGGCGGCGAAATCATCTTCTACACAGGAAATACAGATATATATGCCCGCGGATCGAAGCATGTACGTACGAACAGTAAAAAAAAAACTACATGTGGGCAAAGCTAGATTCTTTCGAAAGATACAGACACGAGGCCGACAAAGGCCGACAAGGCATAAAGCCATAAAGAAGAGCACACGCCTCTCCAACCATAACACCTGAGCTGCTATGGATGTGGGTTGGCAAATTGGCAATTGCAGTGCGCTGTGATTACTTGTGCATATGGCCTCTGATCTGCAAAAGGCTTTGAGCTATACATGGGTGAGGCCATTCCATGCACATCTAGATCATCTCCACGCACATTACGGTAATTAACTCCTCTGACTGTTAAGTTACTCTATCTATATCTCAGTTGAATTCGATCGTAGGCAACTGATGATCTGGATGATAATATATATGTCCTTTATGCATCACATTAGCCAAATTCTTATTCTAGTGAACAACCGAACATCAGATTGTTTTTAGTTAGTACTACTTGTTTGTTAGCTGATCATTACCATCATTAGTTCCTTGTTCTGACGAGATTGTAATTATTTGGCAATCAGCTAGACTATGGATCCACAGAGTCCTACCGGGATCTGCTCCAACGCTGCAATGCAGGAAGAGATGAGCTGCCCCAGCGTTGCCGTGGCAGCCTTCTACAACACCATGGGACGGCAGATATGGATAGGGAACACGCTGCTGCTCGCGAGCGCTGCCATGACCGGAGTCATGGTCGGGATAGGCGGCTACGGCCGGCGCTACCGCCACCACCGCTTCACCCGCTTCATCTTCCTCGGAGCCAACACACTGTTCTTGCCTATCATCTCCTATGTCGTTTCAACCCTTGGCGACAATTCCAATGATTATGTCAACTCACATGGTGACCGCACCACCTTGGCGGCGTTATGCAAATCAGTATTCCACCCTTGCATGGTCATAACATGGGCATTCCTTGTCCAGATCGCCGCGATCAATACTACCTCAGTGGTAGCCATTGATAGTAGAGAAGGTCATAAGCTTCGGCCTCCTCCGGAGCTACTCATCAAGGGGATCTGGACTTTTTACCTGGGTGCCAGCATCACAAACAAACGATTTTTTCATGGGCTCTTCCGGTTTTCACCTAGTGAAAACCACGGACCTCTCACCCTCATCTGTTCCAAGATTATGTTCACACCTTTTGCTCTCATGTGTGCCAAAATTTGTTTCAAGTTTTATACATTTGGAAAGGCGCGCAAGTCCTTTGCACTAGGTCGCAATCCTAGTCTTGTCTTTGGATACATGCAGCAGCTACAACTAAAACAAGGAAGAAGCCGGCATGATGGGCCAAAGGCAGGTGAGGATGCACTTCCTCCTCCTCTCTTGGTTATGGGAGAAGATACTAGGCAAGTGGTGAAGCAACCTTGGGGGCATGTTTTCACCGATACATGGACACCGGCTATTGACAACATTGGTTTGGTGACCCTTGACACAGTTTGGCAGTTGGACAAGATGCTTCCGACACCAGCGCCAAGACCAAAAGACTTGTGTCTGTCCTTTGCATTATTCAAGCTGCTCAGGTGTCGATTTTCGAGGTACGATGTTGCTAATGTTGGGCTCAAGTTTTTCTGGAGCTTGTTGTTGAAGGATGGTGAGCATGACAGGGTGTTCAGGGTAATCGCAGATGAGCTTTCGTTCCTTAACGATTACTACTATTCATCACTCCCAATATCCTACTCAAAGTGTTGGCTGCCTGTCTTGAGTATCCTTATCTCACTCTTGAGCATAGGTTACTGCATAGTGGCTGCATACTTCACTGTTGTGTTTGCAGCTCAGGTGCACAAGCAAGGCCGCAAGCAGATCCACTGCGAGTTCTGGTGCAATAAACTGCAGGCGGTAAGCGAACCACGGTATAAAAGATTTGGGAGCTTGTACTTTGATGTGTTGCCGGAATTTCTGCTTCTTGTTTTGGTCCTGATCGCTGAGGTGAGGGACATTGCTTCTTACATCTGCTCCAACTGGACAAAAGTAGCCCTTACATGCCACTGTGTAAAATCTGCCACTTTGCAACCTCCCTTGGGAATGCATAAATGGATTGTTAGCCTTTTGCTGCAGTGCAGATCCAAGATAACGAATCATTGGGAAGAAACAATAGGCCAGTGCTCAGTATTGGTGCTTCAGCCAACTGCAAGGACAACCCTGCTTGGTCTTCTTAGCCGTCTCCTCCATTTGCCAGATCACAACAGGAAGGTCAAGTTGCCAGCGGCAGTGAAGGTTTGCATTGTGGATGCGCTACGGAGCGCTGCCATTAACAATGGGTGCCAACTAGGCAATGGCAAAACATTTCTGCAACGGAGCCATGTTGGAGAAAGCTTCCTCTGGGCCTGCAACGGCCAGAGTACATCTGATATCATTCTTACATGGCACATTGCCACATGCATCCTTGAGGTGAGGCACCCTTATCGGCATGACATAGATGAAGGTTCTTCACCGGTTTCAGATCAACGTAAGATTGCAGCTACTCACCTGTCGCAGTACTGCGCGTACCTTATGACCTGGTCCCCAGAGCTTCTTCCTGACGAGGTTACATGGAGCAAGGGCCTGTATGAGGCTGTCAAGGAGGATGCCGAGCGTGTCCTCGCCGTCCGCGCTGCGACGGGGCCATTGATGCCAGAGGCTGAGTACCATGATCTCTCGCAAGTGCTAAGTGAAGGCTCAACTCATTTGGTGTTGAAGGATGGCGCGAAGCTTGGGAAGCAATTGGTTGAGTTGGTTGAAGGTGAGGAAACAGCATGGGCAGTCTTGGCCGGCTTCTGGGCAGAGATGATCCTGTACATCGCGCCATCGAACAATCTGAAAGGGCACAAGAAGGCCATTGCCCGCGGCGGAGAGCTGATCACACTTGTCTGGGCATTGCTCTTCCATGCCGGGATCATTAGTAGGCCGAGCGAAACCGGTGGCGCTGGTGGTGTTGTTTAAGATGTGGCTGTTGGCTATTGTGCGAAGTTGTTGGAAAGCATGCTTCAAGGTGTTTGTGTGTAGCCCTTTTGAGTCCTTTCGTAGGACCATAGAATATATATCACTTTGCTTTTTCACAGTAATTATTATTTTTTGATTTTACAGTAATTATATTTTTATTACAAACTATATGTATCTTGCATGCCGAAGGCTGCCTGGCCCCTCGGATCAATCTTACAAGACCGATTTTTTATGTAGCACCCTAATTTTCATCACAATAAATTATAGCAACATTTCTAGAAATTTCTAGGATTTATTTAAGGCTCAAATAAATTTCTAGAATTTAATTGGAATTATTTAGATTTTTATTCAATTTAAATTAAATATAATTTTTGCCTCAATAAGTGTTTGATGAGTTTATGCTGTTGCACTTTCTTTTTGGTTGTTTGCAATTCAAATGTGGATTTAAATTCATTTAAATTCAGAATTGAATTGCATTTGTATGATCTTTAGAATAGTTTCATTTAAATTCATTTGTTTCTCTGTAGAGTTCAAAACTCCTCCCTGAACTCTTCACCGGTCCACTTTTCCTCCCTTCATTTCCTTTTCCGGTCCACCCATCCAGCCAGCCTGGCCCAGCTTCACTCGCTTTTCGCCCGGCCCGCTAGCTCCCTTCTGCTCCCCTCTCCCGCTCGCTGACAGTGGGACCCACCCGTCATATTCTTCTTCCCCGAGTCGGACTCAAGCCCGAGCTCGAGTCTGGCTCGCGCCGCACCCTCCCCTGGTGCCGCACGCCAAGACACCGCCCAGCCCTATATAGCGGAGCCGCCCGCGTCCGTGACCCCTCTCTGCGCGTGAGCAATCCCGCGCCGCCTCGCCCTCAAGCCTCAAGTGAGCTCGCCAAACCCTAGCTTCGCCGCCGCACTCTTTGCTACGTCATTGCCGTCGAGACCTAGCCCCGGAGCTTCGCCTCAAGATAAAGAAGCCAAAACTACAGATATAGTTCGCCTCCGTGCCCTCTCTCTCTCTCTCAATTTCCTCACCGGAGTTGGTTTGCGCAGAGCCGTCCTCCATCCTCCGTCGACGGCCGCCCTCGTCATCCCATCACCATCAAGATCACCCTGGGAGAGTTCCCCATCTCGCGTAGAAGCTCTAGGTGCAAGCAGCGCTCGAATCCGAGGCCGGAAGCTCGAGATTGGTTGTCCTCCGGCGAGCACGCCGCCGTGCGCCACCGCCAGCCACCGTCGCCGCCGGCTCCGGCATGCCCGAGCAACATGAGCCGTCCATCTGCAAATCGACGGCGCAAGATCCGAGTCAACCCCGCAGCGTACCGGTCAGCTCGGGATGTTTTTCTAAAGGGACCCTCAAGTTTATGGAAATCAACCCGCCGTCCGATCTCTGTGTAAAGTAATTGCAGATTAGTCCTTTTATCTTGCAGTTTCACCCCTGACCTTTTTTATTAATATAACCCGCCGTCCGTGCTTTGCTCTTTTGCATGTTAAACCTAGAGTTTATAAGCATAATTATGTTTATGCCCTCGATTTCTTTCAAGCTAACCCCTAGAAGTTTATTTTATTCACAGTTAAGCACCTGGAGCACTGTTTTATCCATATCTTGACCGTTCTAGCTCTATTTTTCCGCTCACGTGACCGTAAAGACATGAACAGTAGCTTTATATCGTTCTTTTGTATTGTTGTCCATGTTTGGTGTATTGTTCTTATTTTTGTTGTATTGTTTTCTTGTATGTGACCCTGTGATGCATATAGAAGGTGCAACTTTTGAGGTGTTCGAGGATCGTTCGTGTGGTTTGAGGATCCAGTTGTGAAGACTCTGAGCCGTAGCATTTATTATTTGGATTAAAGGCAAGTGTATTCTTGATCATAACTTCAGTCCTAATAACCATATGACATGCTCACACTTTATAGTTACACTATGCTTGCATGCTTTTATAATCATAATGGGTCCTATATTAAGGATGACTAGTTTCGTTAATCATGCCTTGATCACCTAGGTTTTATATTCATGTTGGGTAGCCTTGCTTAGTTGCTATACTGGGGAATGGTTTACACTAAATGTGAAGATAATAATCTTGTGTTATCTTTTACCAATATCTATATTTATGATCTTATGTTGATGTTAAACCAAGATCACATTGATTAATTGGAACATGGAGAACCACCAGGGGTTTCCCGTACAATCACAATACTACATGGCTTTGGTCTTGGCTTAGTAATTAGAAGAACCCTCTGGTCTATAGACCTGTCTGGCAAGGTAGCACACACACATTGGGAAATTCTTTGAAAAGGCCTTGTAGTGATTCTCTGGCCCCTCACCAAAAGAAGTGTTGAAGGAAGTAATTAACCCGGGCATAATGAGAAACACGAATTGTGGGGAAAGATGTACAAACTCTGTAGAGTGTCTAAACTCTATTGCAATAGCCGTGCTCATGGTCATGAGCGGCCTGGACCCTCACATGATTAATATATGGAATATGAATTAAATTGGTTTACTTGTGTTTATGTTGATGCTTATGATTTACTTTATTGGAAACAAGAGAATAATGGTTATCTTGGAAACACCAGCAGTCGTGCTTTATTTCTACACAAGGATTAGGAAGCCATCCCCTCTAAATCTATGTCACCGTTAGTAGAGTCGTCGTTGAGGTCGATGTTTAGTTTTGGTGTAGGATTGTATGCTTCATGCTTGTTGTGTGCTAAATGTTTGATTCGGTTCTTTGGAATGATTGTGAGGTTTTGTCGAGTGATGACTGCAATTACATCCTAATAATACAACTAAACCATTAGATAGTTGGGTTTTATCTTTGTCCCTAGTCTTAGTACCTAGGTAAGATCTAAATCCATCTTTATCATATCTAATCTTTAATCTTATACGCACAAATCTATTCCCGTCACCCCCTGACACAATAGTATTGTTTAATTCATATCTAGAGCTACGAGACTCCTAATGATGCAAATCCAGTTGGATTAGTTCCATAATTTCATAGGCTATTTTTTGGAAAAACCTCACGATTTTTGGAATATAGTACAGAGAGATATATGACTTTTGGTGAGATAAACAGAATCTGTTTCGGTAATCTGACACAGTCATTTTGTTTTGTTCATATTTTGAGTTTCAGAACTCCGATTGAGGTGATTCAACTTGGGTTGGATTCATAATTTCATAATCTACGTTCTGGAAAAGTTTTGGATATACACTATTTTGGCAAGATAAACAAAATCTGTCTTTAAACTTGGAAAAGTTAATGGTGCAACCTATGTTATCTTTTATTGGTTATGATGAGTTGAATGAAGAGCTTGGGCTATGCAAGTGTTATTGCTGGAATTCATATCTTGGTTCACTCTCAAATTTATCTAATTCCAGTTGTTCTACTACCATGTCTTTCTATATCTATCTAAGTTCTTGTTTTCTGTCCAATCAGATGGCGAACACTGGGTCTGGTGCTGAAGCAGTGGAAATAATCCAGAGCCTAACACAAGTCAGAGTCAGATGTCAACTTCAGCATTGGAGCAGTTTATTGCCGCTCAGATTCAGTTGATGACTAATATGGTCAATACCATAGTTCAGCTGAATCAGAACCAAGTTCCTCCACCACCTCCAAGAGATAGACACATGGATTTCATGAGTCACAACCCGCCTACATATTCTCACTTTGTGCAACCTCTTGATGTTGATGATTGGCTTAAGACAGTGGAAAAGAAGCTGATGATTACTCAGTGCACCGATAGAGAGATGGTTTTATATGCTGCATGAAGATTAGAAGGTGCTGCATCAGATTGGTGGGATTCATATTGCCATGCTCATGCAGATTTAGGTAACATCACTTGGCATGAATTCAAGGATAGATTTCGTTCACACCATATCCCTGCAAGTGTGATTAAGCACAAGAAGGAAGAGTTTCTTAGTTTGAAGCAAGGAGTAATGACGGTGAATGAATATAGGGACAAGTTCTTTCAGTTGTCACGCTATGCCCTAGAACAGGTAGCTGAGGATGAGAAGCAAGACCTTTTCCTGGAAGGATTGATTATGCCTATCCGGTACCAGCTGATAGCACATTCTTTTCATACTTTTGATCAGCTAGTGGACAAGGCACTCTTGGTAGAGAATTTGAGAGATGAGATAAATGAGAAGAAGAGGAAGATGAACTCTCAAAGACAGATACAGTCTGGTCGCTGCACTCGTTTTCATCTTGTCCAACAGACTGAGGTGCAGGATTATCCAGTTAGCCATTGTGGCCATTCTAACCAAGCTCAAGTTCCACAAATCAGCTATCGACCACAACCTGGTAACTATCAAGCATCAGCTCAGCAAGCCAAAGGCTTTGCAGGTTAAGTCTGGAAGATCAAAAGCTCCCCGCACGAAGGTGTGTTTACATTGCCTGCAGAAAGGACATGACAAGGATAGATGCCCAAAGAAATGTCCGCAATTGATTGGTGGGAATAACCAAAGACAAGCTCTAGTGCAAGCTCAAGTGGTCAATGAAAATCCAGGCCTTACTCCTATCCACCAGAAGCAATTGAACTTGATGCAAGGAAATGTGAATCAAGTAAAGAGCATTTCAGTTGCAGAAATCAGGGTAGTGTGTGAATATCCTAATGTGTTCCCTGAGGATTTACCAGGTTTGCCATCAGATAGAGATATTGCGTTTGTCATTGAGCTTCTACCTGGTACAGCTCCTATCTCTAAGAGACCATACAGGATGTCAGTTGATGAACTAGAAGAACTTAAGAAACAACTAAGAGAGTTGTTGGATAAGGGTTTCATTCGTCTAAGTTCATCACCATGGGGAGCACCAGTTATCTTTGTGGAGAAGAAGGATGGTACACAGAGGATGTGTGTTGATTACAGGTCATTGAATGAGGTTACCATCAAGAATAAGTACCCTCTGCCTAGGATTGAGGATCTATTTGATCAGTTGAACGGAGCCAAGGTATTCTCTAAGATTGATCTGCGTTCAGGCCATCATCAGTTGAAGATCAAGCCATTAGATATCCAGAAGAAAGCATTCACTACCAGATATGGGTTATATGAGTATATTGTTATGTCTTTTGGTTTGACTAATGCTCCTGCCTACTTTATGTATTTGATGAACAAGGTGTTTATGGAGTATTTGGACAAGTTTGTGGTGGTATTCATTGATGATATTCTGATCTACTCCAAGAATGAAGAGGAACATGAGGAACATCTAAGGCTAGTATTGCATAAGCTTAGAGAGAATCAGCTCTATGCCAAGTTGAGTAAGTGTGAATTCTGGTTGAAGGAAGTTTCTTTCTTGGGCCATGTCATCACAGATGGTGGAATTGCAGTGGATCCAAGTAAAGTTAGGGATGTCCTGAAGTGGGAGCCACCCAAGACAGTGCCAGAGATCAGGAGTTTTCTTGGACTTGCTGGCTATTATAGGAGGTTCATTGAAAGATTCTCTAAAATAGTGAAGCCCCTCACTTCACTATTGGAGAAAGGAAAAGAATTCAAGTGGTCAGATGCATGTCAAGCCAGTTTTGAAGAGTTGAAGAAAAGGCGGACTACAGCTCCAGTGTTAGTGATGCCTGATATTCATAAGAGTTTTGATATCTACTGTGATGCTTCTCGACAAGGGCTTGGATGTGTTCTTATGCAAGAAGGACATGTCATAGCTTATGCATCCCGGCAGTTGAGGAAACATGAGTTGAATTATCCTATTCATGATCTGGAGTTAGCAGCAGTAGTACATGCATTGAAGATTTGGAGGCACTATATGCTTGGGACAAGTGCCAGATCTATACTGACCACAAAAATCTAAAGTACATCTTCACACAAAAGGATCTGAATTTGAGGCAATGCCATTGGCTAGAATTGATCAAAGATTATGATCTGGAGATACACTACCATCCTGGTAAAGCCAATGTGGTTGCATACGCTTTGAGCAGGAAGGGACATGCTAATACCCTCTTGACTCATCAGATGCCAAAGAAGTTGTGTGAAGAGTTTGAGCGATTGAATCTTGGATTTGTTGCTCATACAAAAGGAGTGACTATGGAAGTTGAGTCTACTCTTGAGTAGGAGATTCTCTAAGGTTAGCTTAATGATGAGAAGATCAAGGAAATCAAGGAGCTTATGGCAATTGGAAAAGCCCCTAATTTTACTGAAGATGAACATGGTACTATTTGGTTCAAGAAGAGGATTTGTGGACCTGATGTGGGACAGCTCAAAGATAAGATACTAAGAGAAGCTCATGATTCTGCTTACTCTATTCATCCGGGTAGTACTAAGACGTATCAGAATTGAATGAGCCGCGTTCCTTGAGGCGTCCTCTATTTTAGACGTGATGACATATCGTGATCCGCACTAAAGCCTAGGTTTTGCCTTTTTACACTGGTGATCTTATCATGTCAACGTGTGCATCCAGGGCCTAATTTGTCTGTTGCTTTTGATGTAGTCGTTGGGTAGCCCAGTACAGCAGTACCCAATTTAATTTGTTGCAGCCATTGATTCTGGTTTCTCTGGATCCCGTCTACAAATGGCAAAGTTTTAAAAAAAATACTCCAATTAGGATTTTAGAAAATGATCCACTGGAAGTCTAGAAACTAATGCTAATAATGTACCATGAGAATACAAACACTAGTCTGGAGGTGAAATCTATGGATTCTGAGGTCTGATTTTTTTGTTTTCTCTTTTTTGATTTGTAAAAAAGAAAAAGGGTCAGCTACATGATAAAAAGAAGTCGAGCTGTTTATACAAAAGAAGATCATTTCAGGCCTTTTAATTATCGCCCAATTTTGGCTTTAGCCATTCAACCTCAAAATCAGGAATTTTTTAACATCCAACTATCAAAACCATTCACATTTGACCATCCAACTATCAAAACCATTCTCTGTTGCTGACATGGATAACGAAGTGGCCTAGGGTGGCTCTCAGAAAAAGGACTGATTAGGTTAAGTATGTGCATGCTGGGGGCTTTTCGCAACGGAATTAACTAGGGGTGGGCATTTTCAACAGATTACTTATGGGGGCGAGGTCAATTTTCAAATGACTTATGGAGGGGATTTATGAGATTTACCCAAATATCTTTCCTTCATAGACCATAGTAGGGTAGTACACGATGCTTAGTTGAAGGACAAAGTTGCAAAACGCATGGCATTGAGATTCAATTATGCCGGACCCCATACCATGCCCTTGTCCTATAAAAAGGGAAACATATTAGCTATGTTCCTTGATGCGTCCTCCATTGCAAACGTCACGCCTATCATGTCCTAAAACTAAAGCCTAGGTCATATCATCCAAGCCCTAATTCCTCTACTACATTTATAATCTTGGGTAGCTCAATACCACGGTACCTAGTTTTCTTTAAGAGAACAATTCATTGGAAGTCTAGAATCTATTGTCAATGTACATGAGAATACAACACTAGTGTTGATCGTAATGCATGAATATTGAGGGTCAAGTTATTTTTTAAAGTAGATGAGCTTCTTTACTTAAAAGATGTAGCATTATTACTTGTACTCGGATTTTTATGATGGAGATGGATATTAGATGGAACTCTCCTTTATCTAGAACAACATGAGAAGGATAGTTATCCTTAGAGTTTCTTATTATTTTTATATCTAGTTTTGGGATAATGGAATGTACAAATGGTCTTTTGGTGGGATCTGAAATCGATAAACATGCAACATGACTAAGTAGAATATGTTAGAATTGCATCCAATATTGTATACTAGTTGGTTACGTTTGGACTTGGAGATGTATTTGCGGTAGAGTTAAGAACTTACGATGCAATTTTGACCTGGGCTCCACATAATATGAGAGGAGAACCATTGTTGTAACCATGATGACATTGTGATAGGTTCACATGAGAGATGATGTCTGTGATCTTGCTGGTCTTGCTGCAATGATATCGTTGTCATCATCTATTTCTCCAACCACCATATTAACTTGAAACGTAATGTTGCATGTGTCTATTGTGCTCTCTATGAAACTGACATTCCATACGAAAGTTTTCTCAAGAAGCCTTGTGATCTCATCTGGGATAAACCAACTGGGTTATTAGCAATGAGGGTATCAACTACATTTTTTGTGAGCCGACGAGCTGTCAGACCAAAAAAATAAAATAAAATTAGTGTCACCTATCTAGTCACCGGCAATTATAGATATCTTGTACCTACACAGATGGATGGATTAGAAACCCAACAGAAAACATAGGCAAAAAAATCAATCAATAGTAATAGCTAGCAACCAATCTCTTATTTGGCATTCCAATGGACCCGCATATAGGATTAGTGCATATTTATGAATCACCATGATGCTTAGTTGTTTTGATATACTATTTGCATGCATTGTACCACCATGAGTTGTCAATCTTCTTTACTGTCACTGTGGCCAAGAACTCAGTTTTTTGCACAAGATAAAACATAAGTTCAAACTATTTAGATCAAAAAAATTGATAATATGCAAAAATGAAAAATCAATACTTCAGAGTATCGTATATTGAATTTCAGGAAAAGAATTTTAGATTTGGAGATTCATAATTATATGGAAGTAGTAGAACAACACAAGAAAGTGGGATTCATTTTTAGGTAAATTAAAGAGATATTAGAACATAATAGAAATATTTTAACTTATATATAGTTTATGTATACATTTAGATACATGAAATTCTGCAATAATAAGAATACATTGCATTCAAAGGGCTTCAATTTTATGATATCAGAGATCATCTTCTGTTCAGCAGCATCTTTTGGTCCAGAAGAACCCACATTACTCATAGCCCAAGTAATTGGCTTATGCACGGTCTTTGCACTATCCAAGAAAGAAGGAGGAAACTTTTTCCTTAGGAAAAAAATACTAAGACTAAAAGTGTATGCAATATGGAGGTACCCAATGATTAGATGCATTCAGTACCTAGCCATAAACTTCTTTGTCTCGGGGACTTTAGGATTTATGTACCACTTGTGTGATAAACCACCAGATAGCGACAAACCTTCCAAGCTTTTGACGAGAGTGCCAACAAATATAACTATCTGTGGAGAAGCTTGCCCATTTCTGTGTATCCCTTCGTCTAGGAACAAAGTGACCCGTTCTGATGAAAGCACAAAATCTAACAGAGCACCACTGTAATATCGATGAAAGAAAATGTTAGTGTGAAGTATAATATACAGACATATGCATAAAGCAAATTATGAACAGCAATAACGTTTGTCTAACCTTGGAATGCATATAGTGATGGCCCTCCTCAAGCTTTCAGCCGACCTTGCTTTTGTTCGTTGCGCCCCAACATTTGAAATAGTAGTGATCACTCCAATTACATCTATTTCAAGAATTAATAGTGCATAAGCTATTGTGATTGACAATTTGAAGCAGACTCATAAGGCAGCATGAATGTTGTTTACCTATGAAGAGCGCTCTCTTGTCTGCATGTGCTTGTAAAACCTCCATGGAAGCAAGGGAGTAGGCGTACACTGGAAAGCCGGAGGAATTTCAACCACCTCCTCTATCTTGGTCCATTTTGAAAAGCTAAGCATGTGATCATTTGCAACTGGTCTATAGTAGTCATGAGTTCTTGACTTGAAAGTAGAAGAAGTTGTAAACATTTCCTTCCTTCATGCACTTCTTGAAGCGTTCACTGGTAGAAGGGTGATCTGAGCATGGATGGTGTTGCGCTGTTGTTGACGTCCAAAAAGTCAGGCGTTGACTCTCGAAAATTAACACTATGGCCCGGAAGATTTGCTTGAACTTCCGTGCAGGTCCAAAATCTTGAGGTTCATGGCGTGCCAGTCAATTTGACCTGAAATTGACAAGGTAAAGTTTAATCAGTAAACAATAAGGAACTCATCGGCCAAAGCCCCGATTCGTTCCAGCAATCGGATCAGCATAAAGAGAAGTCTGATTTGTGAGCATGAACCATCGGCCTTGAGTCCGATTCGTGATGATATGACATATATTTAAAATAAACCATCGACTATGAAAGCCGAATCAAAGATAAACCTAATTTAAGCTCATTCTTTAATATACATCTTTCTAAAGGTGATAAACAAACTAGATCTCGTGTCACTAACAATCGGATCGATTTCGAGACAGCGTTGCTAGCAGGACACCGATTAGCTTGCTTACTCCGATAGATCGATATATATCAAAGAACTCGTTTAAATCAGATTTATTTGTAACTTGCTTATTAAATCTAAATCAGCTATATAAACAATACAAACAGATCTATTATGGAATATGAATTGCAGTGAAAAAGAATAGATCTTTTAAACAGATGTAAGCCGATAAGATAAAATTAACAAGATACGGTAAAGGGTGAGCGATCTAAACGAAGAAGGGTGATACGCCTCAATCTAAAGCCTAGAACAACTCGATAAATTTGTGAATTAACTAAACAAAGAAGGGCGATACGCCTCAATCTAAAGCCTAATTAATTCGATAAATGTTGCACTTACAGACAAACCGGAGGTCAAGATGATGCAGCCCTGCTTGCTAAAGAACTCGACGAAAAAGTTTGTTGGCACGAGGGCCGGAAGTTGTGTTGTATTGATTGGTTGTGTGAATGTTTTTTAAATAGCACAGGGTTTATATTTATACCCTGGAAATCTGGCTAATCCTAGTCGGCTACGACAATATCTCTAATTTATTTAAAGTAGACTAATCTAAACTATCAAAACTATTACAACTGCCATGCAATTAGTTCTTGAAGAAGCTTCTAGACGCATCTCTTCTTTGGGAGTCGTACGTGCTCCGGCCTCCTTAGCCCCGTGTCCAACTAGGACTCTATCGGACGAACTCCGATCAGAATCGGAGATCAACTCAGAATCGGACTCGGCCCCCAGCCTTAGCTCTGTTATGCACAATCTTTAGCCGAGTCAAAGTCTGGTGTCAAGCCCCCCAATTTTGGGATAAAATATTATTTTGTTCCAAAATTCTCCAAGCAATGGTGACCCTGGCAGTGAACAACATATGGAAACCTGTGTTCTTTCACTATTACAACCCTTGATTCTCGTGCGAATGCGGCGCCTCGGTCTCCGGACGATTCCTTCTCCCATAATCCCTATAAATACTGAGCCGAATCATCATCCCCTTCCTCCGTCTTGCATCTGCTATTACGCGCGCAAACTCCACCATAGTCGTCTCTGCAAGCTCCTGTATGGCGAACTCTGATCCTCATCCTTCAACCCTTCACTGCGAATCAGGTAAGGAACTCCCCCGCAGATGATTCGTATCATATATCTGGGTTTTACTACATTCCTCTTGGTGATCTCTCAAATTCTTCGTCCGCGCTACTGTTCATTGTAGATATAAGCTCCATCAATGGTGACTTCTGATAACAGAGCTGACAGCACGCAAGTTCCTGAGGTAAAAGACTAGAAATCTTCAGCTTTATCTTCTTTTCCTCATTCTACCTTCTCAGAATCACTTGCAAATTACTACATTTATATTTATTGCTCCATTTTTCTCAAATGTAGAACCTTAGGAACAACATAGTTATCCCTGTCTCCCACGTCCAATCTGGGTACTACTTAGGTCCGTGGGTGACCCCGATCCGACGAATCTGATCAACATGGAATCGGAGAGACTTCCATTCAAGGGATCGGACTTACAAGCATCCGATTGGGCCAACTCCTTCCGATCCTAGCCAAGTCTAATTCCGGGATAGAGAAATTGGCTGCTCAGGGTCCGTGCCGCCAAATCTACCTTCTGGGATGAGAAGGATATCGGCCAATCCATCAACCTCTCTCTTGCCGATATGGCCAAAGATGAAAATTTGCTGTTCTCCACATCCCTCTTCTGGTCCGATGCTTTCAATGCATATCTTTTTGGCCATGGACCGATGACCCCGACACTTATGGACGTGCACATGCTGACCGGCCTCAACACCATCAATGCCATGAACCCAAGAAGGCTTCTTTGTGAGCTGAATTATAAATTGGTCAGCACAGGATCTAAAGGCTGGAAGAAATACATTGGCGATCATTGAAAAACTGGCACAGTCGGAGATAGAGAACATGCAGCTTTTCTCAACATGCGGTTAGAAAGGTTTGTATTTTGCGGATCAACCCTTGGGGCCACCACCAACATGCAGCTGATTGCAGAGGCATTATCTCGTGGTGAATCGGTCCCTCTCGGCCGTCTTCTCCTCGGAGCAGTTTATCACCTCCTCCACCAAGTGTCAACCAAACTCTTAGCTGGCCAAGCTGTTGGGCATATCGGAGGTCCTTGGTGGTTCATCCAACTTTGGCTGAACAATCAATTCCGATCGGCTTTGAACTATAACTTCAAGAACCATCGGTTCCCATCTTTCTATACAGAAGAAGTAGATGCTGATACCTGCCGATGCATGTCATTTGGAGAAGCGGCGTCAGTTTGCCCCGGATCCAGGCTTAGCACCAATAACATGGCTAGCTTCTTTGAAAGCTTCTATCATGGAATCGCATCGGACCATCTTCTCTTCTTTGCCTACGCCGATCCCGATTGCGAATATGAGTTGCCACTGTTCAATATTCAAAACGAGCTTGAAACGATTATGCCGGCCGTCAAGTCTTTTATCACTCCAACTATCCTTGGCAGCAACATTGTTCATGGTCGGAAGACTTGCTCGTATGAATTCTACAATCCATCAGTGGCAGCTCGCGAGCTAGGATTTGGTCAACTCCCAATCGGCCTGTACTTCTCCGATAAAATCAAGCACAAAGAATCAGTCTCGTCAGACCTGGAGATAGACAGGGTTCTGGCGCTAGCTCCCAAGGCCGGTTTCGAAATACCCGAATGGCTATGCACCAGCTTCCAGTCCAGGCTGTTCAGGGTTTGGTGGAGGGAACTATAAACTCACTTATTCAGACTCCCCGCCATCACTTACTGCAGCCTCATCGACTCCGATTATGAAGCACTGGAGAATCCCGTAAGTTTCTTCTATACCTTTAATTTTCTCCTCTTTCAAAGCATGTTTCTGAGACTTTTATCTTGAATCTTTAACAGCCAACTGAAGAAGTCATACCAACTATCAGCAACAGCGGAAAACCGATTCGATATGCGGTTAGGACCGCGGATCCAAGAATCGGCTCTTCTGCGCCATCTCTCGCCGACATCATGGATGGCAAAGGCAAGAGGAAGACCGCTCCCACCAGGGTGATCGTGCCGAAGAAACTGAAGAAAGACCATGCTCCGGTACGATGTTCTCGCACTTCTGATTTCCCTTCCGATTGAAAACCAGGCAAATAACTCTTGTTTATACAGTCCACTGGTACAAGGGGAAAAATTCTCGGCCAATCAACCTCTCGTGCTGCCGAGGAAATTGCAGACAAAGCTGCCGAGGACGCTAAAATGCAGTAGCGGTAACAATCCGATTCTGTCTATCTTATACTTCTTAGAATAAATTGGTAATGACAATCCCTCTCTAGAAAACAAATATCACATTGCTCGACCCTCAACCGGCCTCAGTCCAAGATACTCAAGCAGAACTGGTTCAGCAGGTAAACTTAATCCAATCTATTTTACCTTTAAACATACGCGCTTATTCTGACCGATTCAACCATAGATTCCTGCTACTCTTCAACCTGTCACCGAGGACCCAAGTGGAAATACTCAATCGGAGGCAATCCCTGAACAACTAATGACAACTCCACCTGTGGCACCTCTGATTGAGTCAGCCCGGACACCCCAAATAGAAGCACCCAGTACAAGCGTCGCTCCGACTCAAGTAATCCCCGATTACGTCTGAGAGGGACAATTCAAACTGGTACCGATTAATCCCATGTGTCAACACTTATTATATAAATAACCCTTGTTTATTGACATCTTATTTCAGGCACAAGACTCCCCGGTGATGAGCTTTGCATCATTTGACTTGGACGCCGCAATCGGTGACGAAGAAATTAGCACTGCTCAATCCTCCACAACTGTCTCCGATGAGGCCAAAGCAAGACTCCAAGAAATGCTGACTCATCTGAACAAGAGCACTGCTATCCTTGTAGAAGAGACAGAACCGATCCACCAAATTTTTAAAGAATTGAAGGGTCAGCTGCCATCGGAGTTGGAGAGTGCTATTATTCCCGTTGCCCTCATTGAAGGTCATCAGCCTCAAGTCTCTGCAGCCCACCAAAGGATATCAGAGCGACTCGCTCAGCAAGACTTGGCCAAGAAACACGATGATGGCAAAGAGGCATTGAAAGCAATGCAAGCCCACATCAAATCCTTGGAATCCAAACCAAAGCAATTGAAAAATCAGATCAAGGAACTCCAAGGTATCGAAGCCGGACTGATCAAGAGGCTTGAAAAAATACGCAAAGAAATATAGGACACCCAAGGACAACTCAACCTGATTCCAGCATCTATCGCATCGGCGCAGGAGAACATGAAGAAACGCTAGGACGAGGTCCGCCAAGTCCACAAAAGTATCAAGAATGTACCCGGCTCCGATGTCGAAGATCTGGAAGAAATTCAGAAGATTGACAACATTTGCTTGGGCGCGATCGAAATGATCCGCAAGTACTTGTAATATTTAAAACCTCTGGTTGTACTGCTCTGATGACATTGATCATCGATGAACTGGTTGGATCCGATGACACTAGTCCTCGATGAACACTTGTAAATATTTTTGCTCTTAAGGCGATACATATCCTATCGGCTATCTTAGTCGACATCGCTTAGAATATCGGCTTTATGAATCGACCCAAATACTTGGGTAATATTTCTTCAAATATTTCCCGTTAAGCGCTTTCGAAAATTCTTCTCCTTCCAATGTTTCCAAAATATACGTATTTCTAGGAACGCACCAATTCACACGATAGGGACCTTCCCAATTAGGCGACCATTTTCCAAACTTAGAACTTTTAGTCCCTATCGGCAAAATCAACTTTCAAACCAATTCTAACTCGATGAATTCTTTTGGCTTTTTTTATCATAATACTTGGCAACACGCGCCTTATCATTTTCAATATTTTCCAAGGCTCTCAAACGAGTTTCAGCCAAATCATCCAATTCAAAATTCATCAAACTCTTATATTCATCGGCAGTTAAGTTTCCTTGTTCCGATATCCGCCTCGATCCGATTTTGATCTCCCAAGGCAAAACAGCCTCATGTCCGTAAACCAAATGATATGGGGATAACTTAGTAGAACCATGACACGCCATCCGATATGCCCGTAACGATTCGGTCAACGTTAGATGCCATCGCCACGGTTGTTCATCAATCTTTCATTTGATTATTTTGATAATACTTTTATTTGACGCTTCCGCTTGACCATTGGCTTGCGCATAATAAAGAGAAGAATTTAATAATTTAATGCCCATACTGGTAGCAAAATCTTGAAATTTGTTAGACATGAACATAGTCCCCTGATCGGTCGTGATAGTTTGAGGAATACCAAACCGATATATAATATGTTCCTCAACGAATTCCACCATATTCTTGGAGTCAGCAACCTTCAGAGGAATCGCCTCAACCCACTTAGTGTTGGTATTTCTTAGCATCACCACTTAAGAGTAGTGATGGTACTAGAGATACTTCATCGTAAATCTAGACGTTACAGATATTCTGCAAGCGCACAGAAGTACGTTGTAGCATTTCACCCGGGAGTATTCCAGAGTATCGTTATTTGTTTATCCGTAGGGAAAGCGTTTAGTTAAGAGAGAGGTGTCATCCAATGTAATTAGTTACAACAGCATTAATATACCATAATCTAAATAGGGGTAAATGATATAGAAGTGAATGGGTAATGTGACACACAGAAGTTCATTGCTCATCTTTATGGTAGTCTTAATTAGTAATAATACATTAGTGAAGATTACAAAGGTTTCATTAGCATCATACAAATGTGACTTGGATATACTACAATATCCTATACAAGCTCATTCAATGATCATATGCAAGAGGACATATCGAGGTATCCAGTGGTTCCCTCATCAAGGGACGATAGTAGGACGTCTTATCATAAAGGCCTAATACCCACTCCCGTATGTGGAGGATTACAATGGACGGACAAGGCTGTCACCACCTGCCGCCTACCTCTACTAATCCGTGGGGTAGCGGTACCCTCAACAGTATTACATATCCCAAATACCATGCTTGCAATATGATATACAACTCTATTTATCACATTAATAAATAGAGCAACCAAGAGGCACATTGAGTCAATGTCATAGCATACATTCACTTGATCAAGGTGTAAGACATAAGTAGTATATACTAAGTAGTTAAAGCATAGCTGAGGCACACAACATAAGTATGAAGGTATTTCCATTAAGCTCAGAGTTCTATAAGTAAGTAAGAGAATACAAGAGCTGAACTCTAGAACTTACCAAGACTCTTCCGGAAGCCCTTCAGAAGATCTAACACTATGACTATCACTACTAAGACTAAGACTAAGCTTGTAGCAAGGAGAGCTCTTCTTCAGGTGTGTCTTGAGTACGGCGCCCTTTGCAGGTATTTATAGCATCACATAGGCGGTTGGAGTCGGCCAGAGGCGGTTGAGGCAGTTTGGAGGTGGGCCTAGGTCGGCCGAATCCCGCACGTCGGCCGACCCTTGGATCCACTGTCTTCAGCATTGCACGGCTCTGATGGACTCCTGATGGCGGTTTACAGGTACTGGTCAAGGGGGAAGCGAAACGGCCGCAGGGCCAAGTCGGCCGACCTAGCCAGGTCGGCCGACCTGGTTCCGCCGCCTTTCGGCCCCACTCTTCTCTGGTAGACTGCCATGTGGGTCCTTATGACGGTTCCAGGTGGGTATACTCCGTTTGGGTGCAAATGAGTTGAGGTGTGGGCCCTTCAATCCGTGGGAATGACATGTGGCTCATCCTCACCCTTGACTTGAACCGATGATGATTCAACGTCCATGATCCTTCCTCAGTGTGCTTCTTGACCTGTGTGGAAAGTGAGCTCGATCGGGGTTCAGGCCAGGTCGCCCGACCTAGCCAGGTCGGCCGACCTGGGCCTGTGCCCAGTTTCATCCATCTTTTGCACCGTAGTCCCTGTACTCAAATATATTCCAGATATGCATGGTATACTACTATTTGAATACTAGTGTCTAAGTTATGCCTTGATCTTTATTGATTTCTGAGCCTATTGACGGTCGGATTTTCTGTCATAAGGACCGTCAACACTTAGTGAAATAATCAGTTGCTACCAATATAAACTTATGTCCCTTGCTCGATGATGGGTAAATTTGTCCGATCAAATCAATTCCCCATCCTCGAAAAGGCCATGGTTTGATAATCGGATTCATGACTGATGCAGGCGCCTTTTGTACATTCCCAAACTTCTGGCATTCTTGGCAACCTTTATAATATTCAAAACAATCCTCCAAAATCGTAGGCCAAAAACAACCCATTTTCTGATTATCCACTTCATCTTATAAGCCGATTGATGTGCACCACAAACTCCTTCATGCACCTCATCCATCATGTCCTTGGATTCCGATTTACTAAAACATCAGAGCAACACACCATCAATCGTCTTATAATACAATTGATTATCGAGCAACACATATTTAACAACCATGAATCTTAGTTTTCTGGAAACCTTTTGTGATGGATCCTTAAGATAATTTACAATTTCATACCTCCAATCTCCGATTTCGGATTCTATCGTCATAATCTCATGAAAACGCCGATAACCAGAAGCAGCTTGTGCTAAATTATTAGCTTCTTGATTCTGAGTTTTAGGGATATGTTCAATATTAACCATCACAAATTCCTTTAATAATAATCGGCATTCTTCAAAATAATGAATTAGAATATCATCCTTGCATTCATATTTACCGATTAATTGGTAAATCACCAATTGGGAGTCTCCAAAAATCTCGACAGCTTCAGCTCCGATCTCCAATAATAATTTCAATCCCTTAAGTAATGCTTCATACTCAACTCAATTATTTGTAAAACTTGGATCTATCAGATAGCTTAATTCAAAATTTGCCCCCCGAGGTGAAATAATAACAATTTCAATGCCACATCCTTGGCCACACGAAGACCCATCAAAGAACAACGTCCAAGGCATCGGTTCAACCATTTTAGCCTCGTCTCCAATGTGTTGTGTTACAAAATCAGCCATTACTTGTCCCTTGACTGCTTTAGCCGATTCGTATTTTAAATCAAACTCTGACAAGGCCAATATCCACATTTTGTTTCTCCCTTTCAACATCGGCATGGACAACATATATTTGACCACATCGGTGTTGCAGACAATTGTGCACTCAGAAGATAATAAATAATGCCTTAATTTAATGCAGGAGAAATATAGGCATAAACACAATTTCTCAATAGATAAATACCTTGTTTCCGTATCAATCAACTTCCGACTCAAATAATAAACCACTCTCTCTTTCCCTTCAAATTTCTGTATAAGAACAGACCCGATTGACAACTCATCGGTCAACAAATATAATCGGAATGGCTTATCTCTCTGAGGTGGAATCAAAACTGGCGGCATCATCATATATTGCTTTATCTCATCAAATGCCTTCTGTTGCTCCTCTCCTCATACGAATTCCTCATCGGCTTTCAATTTCAGCAGCGGGGAGAAAGGACAAATTCTTCCAGATAAATTTGAAATAAATCTTCTGACAAAATTAATCTTACCGATTAACGACTGGAGACTCGTCTTATCAGTAGGTGGCTTGGCATTTCTGATAGCCTTCATACTTTTCTGCCCGACTTCAATGCCTTTTTCATGAACCATGAAACCCAAAAATTGTCCAGCCGACACCCCAAATGCACACTTGTTAGGATTCATCTTTAAACCATGTTTCCTCGTGCACTTGAGAGTTTCTTGCAAATCGGCCAGATGCTGCTTATATCCTGTCGGATCTATTGACCGGCAGTCCATCCGGGGGTACCCAGATGGTTGATTCGTAGGCAAAGGGCAATCGCGAGACTAGGGAGCTCGAGGTAACACAGGGATACAGGGATTATATAGGTTCGGGCTACCCGGAGGTATAATACCCTACGTCCTGTGCTCGGGGGTCTTGTATTGCTTTGCTCGGCGTAGTTCTGAGGAACGACAGCGAGCTCTTGGTTACAATGGATGAATGGCGTGGGAATTGAATGATCTGAGGGGGTCGACCTAGGCCGCCTTATATAGGCTAACGGCCTAGGGTTTACAAGTCGGTTATCTCTAATTACTGTCCGGCTCAAATCAGGAAACTAATCCAAGTCGGTTACAACATATCCTCCGTGGTCACCGGGCGGGAACCGGTCGTACTGCCGAGTACCTTGCGGGCTAAGTCTTCTCCAATCTTATCCATCAAGCCAGGGATCTCATGGGCCGGCCTGGGGTCGGCCCACATCCTTGTCAGACGTGGGACCAGGCCGACTGGCTACCCAGTCGGTAGTAGGCCCAGGGGTACCCATATCCCACAAGTCCCCGAGCAACATGCAGGCGCGTGTCAGACTATTGACGGAGAAGCGAAGCCATCAAGGTCGGTTGAAGCGCCTTGGTCGGCAAGCCGACACAAGGGTGGGCGGTGCTCAAAAAAGAAAACCGCAGGCCATCCGGGGATGACCCTGGGCAAACCCGGGGGTGGAGCCTCGAGTGATGTAGCTCCGAGTCGAGGCCGAGTCGGGCGCCGAGGAGTTGCACCACTTGGGGAAAGTGGCACATCCTGATGGGGCATATGGAGGGCGACGCAAGGAGCCCTCCATATGGAGTAGTCCCCGAGCATTGGGCCGACTAGAAAAGTCGGGCTAATGGTCAAAAGAGAATGATCTCCAAGCTTCGGGGCAGTCAGGCCGCCCAAGGGATAAGCTTGCCAGACGGGTCGTGACAAGAACAGTATTCACGTGAATGCACAGAATGCTCCCGTGGTCGGATGAAGCCATAGGTGATAAGGGCGGACTGAGCACCTCGAACAGAGGAGCTGCTGCGTGGCACAGAGCTCACGCGCTGAACAATGGAACCGGAGGCACATTCTATTGTCTAGCACAGGGCTATAAATAGACGCTGAGGCTCAGGGCCTTGCAGTTATCAGAATGTGGCGTATCAACCACTTAGCTTGAACATGTTGGGGACTATGTGCTGGATTCATCCTCCGGGAAGGAATCAGAGGGACTTGTCACCTTGGTGCTAGAAGAGTGCTTGCGAAGATCCTGAGGAGCTGAGCAATGTCCAAGGTTTGTCCCATTGGCTCCCTGCATCCCCGTGTGGCTAGGGCCACGTTGGGTGAAATGCTTTGTAAAGCCAAGGGATACCCGGGGGCATTGGCTCTCAACCCTCTATTGGGGCTGTCCCGTCGACGGTTGCAGTGGTGCTACAAGAGGGCTTGCGACGAGCCCATGTGGACCAAGCTGGCTGCGCACGCAACATTTGGTGCAGCGGCGGGTGCCCCAAGCCGTCATCTTGACGGTTAATTTGTTTGATCCTTGTAACCGGCGTAGGACCGGCTCCCTTTGTAACTTGCAGTTTTCTGATGAATCTTGCTTGTTGTCGTTGACTGCGAATGCAATTTCTATGTTCCCTAGACCCGAGGGTTGGTAGAAGCATCGTAGGTTCGAGCATCAGCTTGCGGGCCTGAGTCACAGAGACTTACTGACCACAATTAGGACGCCGAGTCCCCGAGGGTCGGGGCTGGCCGAGTCCGGAGACCCGTTGACCGGAGTCAAGAGCGCCGAGTCCCCGAGGGTCGGGGCTGGCCGAGTCCGGAGACCCGTGGACCGGAGTCAAGAGCGCCGAGTCCCCGAGGGTCGGGACTGGCCGAGTCCGGAGAACCGTTGACCGGAGTCAGGAGCGCCGAGTCCCCGAGGGTCGGGGCTGGCCGAGTACTGGGGCAAAGAGCCGTTGGCGCGCGGAGAGCCGTTAGCCCGCAGTTAACGGAACACCCGCGGATTCCGTCCGTCAATTACGGCGCCGTTAGGGTAATTCGGATCGGCGGGAGGGGATAAATCGGAACTGTTCACCGGCGTCTTTTACCACCGTCATTTCCAAATCGAGAAACATCCCGCGCCTGCACCGCCGCTTAGCCCCGCCGCAAGAGCGATTCGCCCTCCGCCCACGCACCGCCGCCGGAGTTCAAGCGCCGCCACCACCGCTTCGCGTCGGCATCACACCCACGCGCTCGGCGGAGATGGCGGAATCGAGGGAGGAGATGAGGACACCGGCGTCAAGGGAGGAAACGCCGCCGGCGATGAAAGCGGCAGGCGTGGGGATTTTTGCGGGCCGAGGCGATGGCGACGCGGGGAAGGAAGGAGCACCTCCTGCGGGCTAATCTGGGGCCGCGGGGGGTGCCGCCGCCCACGAGGGCGGTGATGCTGATGCGCCGGCGACCGCCGCCAGGACGGACGCCAAGGGGAAGGCCTTGGCCTCGTCTGAAGAGACCCCGGAGCTGACCTCCGTGCCCGGGGGAGTGCCGCCACAAGAGCCGGCCTGGGGTCAATCCTCCGTCACCGAGGAGAGACTTCAGGACATGGTGCGCCGAGGCCGTGGGAAATCCTACAGTGGTGGACCACCGGGGACGACGCCCGGCTGTGGGAGCGGTCGGAGACCGAGAGTGCCGTCTTCGTGCCGTTCTTCGAGCGTGGATTTGGATTGCCCACGGGGGACTTCTTCCGGGGTATTTTGCATTTCTACGGTGTGGAGATGAGTCACTTGAACCCGACTTCCATTCTGTCTATCTCTGTTTTCATCCATCTTTGCGAGGCATTCCTTGGGATCCCGCCACATTTTGGCTTGTGGCGGCGCTTATACCGAATGAAGATAATCGGGGAAGGGTCTGGCAAGGGGCCTGCCAGGATCACTGGAGGGGCCGGGTTTTCTTTGAGGGTCGGCATGGCCAAGAGGTATTTTTCCCTGGACATGAACGATTCCAACAAAAACTGGAGGCAAGAGTGGTTCTATGTCGCGAACCATCCCCCTGCTCTGCCTAATCGGACTGGCCACCGATCAGTGAAGAAGGACTACTGGGAGTCGCAACCGGAGGGCCAGGAGGTGCAAGAAGCCGAAGAGCTGTTGGAGTTGATCGCCGAGGTGAAGGAGCGGAAGTTGTCTGCAGTGGCCATCATGATCTCCTTCGCTCGGCGATTGACACAGCTGATCAAGGACCGTGTGCATCCTGGGTATGAATTCTCGGGTGGCAAGGACCCGACTCGGGAGCAGACCCGGACAGTATCTATCCCTGAGACGTGCGAGAGGATCTCAGGGTTCATGCGGGGCAAGGTCTTCAACGAGGGGATGCCTGTCCCGTTTTCTTTGCAGAATCCTCCTCCCGCGGTTAGCTTTCTGTTGCCTTGCTTGCTGCATGTCTGACTGTTGAGCTGCTGGATGTCTGATGAACTGTACCATTGCTGTTGCCGTGCCTTTGTCTTGCAGGACCGAGCGACGAAGTACTTCAGCCCGGCACCCCTGCCTGAGGGTGATGTCCAGGTGGAGAAGTTGATGACGGTGGAGGAGGCGTCCCGGGCACCTCGAGTCGTGGATGAGGGGCAAGCTGCCTGGGAGGTGGCCGACTTCATTTCGGCTCCCCAGGACGAGGCGGAGGACAACCCGGTGGCCAAGGTACTCGGCGTGCTGGGGAGGCCAGTGCGTCAGGCTGTATGTAAGCTGACGCTATCCCAGAAGGCGGCTCGGGCGGGGTCCCCCAAGTTGCCTCCGAAGCTGGGGCAGGCCGCACGGGCTGAGGCTGAGGCGCAGAGGAAGAGGAAGGCGGCGAGTGGTGCAGGAGGTGGCGCTGACGGGTTGTCCGCAGGGCTTGAGTTGGAGCAGCCCACGCAGGAGAGTACGAGGGACCAGGGGAGCATCTTCGGCCAGCCGGCGCTGAGGCCAGACGCATCCCTGGTGCCGAGCCAGACGCCTCCGCAGGTGCTTCGGGGTGTGCAATTCAAGCATCCGCGCAAGGGCGGGTAAGTTGCCTTGGCGATCCAAATTGTTTTTGATGAATAAGTCTTGAGTTGTTGAAATCTTGGATGCAGACTAGGGAGCCAGGCGGGTGTCGGTGCCCTACCACGCCCGGGGGCCGGTGGCAAGGCGCCACCAAGTCATCCTGCCACCACGGAGGCGGGTTCAGGCTCCAGCACTGCCTTGGTCGTGCCGGAGCAGGTGCCGGTCGGCATGTCAGGGCCGCCGCGCCCACCGAGTCCTCCGCGCGTCGCAGAGACGGGCGACCCGGTGGGGAATCTTCGGGCCGAAGTGTCCAATGTCGCCCTCGAGGAGGAGACCCCAGAGGGTCGCATGGGGTTGGAGGAGCCACCTAGGAGTCCTCCTCCACTTGAAGACGACGACAACCGGCTGCTTGGGGAGGATCTGGATGTCGACCCTAGTGTCCATGTGCCTCCCCAGGTGGAAGCGGTCGCGGCCGAGCACGAAGGCGGGCCACAGGCGCCAGTGCTGACTCTGGAGCAGCGGATGGAGCTTGATCTCGCCGACCAAGCGAGTGAGCTCCGGAAGCTACAGAACATGGCCGGCGTCTTGAATCATATTGTACAGGCATGTCTTCTTGGTGCCGTGTTGTAAGTATGGAGCATACATTGACCCTGAGGCCAAGGTGTTGTATGGCAGGGTTTCACGGTACGGGCCGCGAGAGATCTCGACTTCAGGCGGCAAGCCTTGGAAGACCGCCGGACCTTGGCGCAGATCAACACGGAGAGGGTCCGTGAGGCGGAAGCTGCCAAGGAGTACCTTATGCGGAAGGACCGGGAGCTCGCCGACCTGGTGAAGGCCAACGAGGAACTCATGAATGACATGGGTGTCCTCACCGAGGGTGAGCTCGTTGCGCTTTGCTTGCTGGTGTATCTCTGTGAGCAGCCTGAGCTCATGGGGGGTTTCGTTGCAGAGGCGAAGAAGAGGGAGGACGCCCTTCAGGGGAGGATCAACGAGTTGGCCGGGGCCTAGAAAAAGCTTGAAGACGAGCTGGCCGGGGCCAAGCATAAGCTCGCGGAGGAGGTGCGGAGGCTTAAGGCAGCCAATCTTCGCCTCGCAACCAAGTCCGAGCACCTGAAGGAAACGAATCAGGCCTTGAAGGATGCGCATGACCAGGCCATGCATGGTAGGTGTCCATTGCCGAGTCTCCTGGAGCTTTTTAGGAAGTCGAAGTGCTTATGTGAGTTCTCTTTGCAGGGCTTCAGACGGAGCTGATGGAGCTGAAGCAGGCGGCCGAGTTCAACGCCAACTCGTTGGTGCCCGTCGAGTCGGGCCCGGCGGTGTTGTCGTTGGTGGAACGGCTCAGGGCAGGTCCGAACCGCGCCGCCCAGTTGATGCAGCAGACTGCAATCGGTTTCGGGAGCCGGATATTGGCGTTGTTTAGAATACACTTCCCGACGCAGGAGCTGGCTCCGATCGCCGATGGCATTCCTGAAGAACTTGCCGACGAAGAGTTCGACGAGTTAGTCGAGGAGTGTGCACCTCTGGCCGAGGCTGTAGCAACGGAACTGGGCCTGTAAAAAATAATTTTGGATGTAAACTTTGTAGTAAAAATGCCATGTTTATTTAAGGTGTTGATGTGCACTGGTGTTCTGTTGGGCCCTTTTCCCTGCCGACTAGGACTATGCGTCATCCGACTGACCACTGCCCTGTGCCGTTTAAGCACCCTTTTTGACCCGCTAACCACTGCTCATGGAGAGGACGGCTTACCCTGCTACACTGCTCAGCGGGGAGGCTTAGGTGTAGGGGGGCGCACGGGTTGAGCACGGAGCTCAGGGTTTCACAGTTGGGGACTCGGACCAGCCGGGTTAGCTTAGTAGTCGCCGGGGGGAACATAGGGTTGGGCAAAGACTCGGAAGTCGGAGTAAACAGGTACTCCCCCAGATATCGTGATGAAGAAAGCGCTGCCTGGGTCGGGCCCAGTCCCTGAGCATCAGCATGGATGTCGGGTGGAAAGACAACGACAAGCCATTTGGCGAAATTAATATGAGACAGGGAATACATAGCTTTGTATTTTTATTTCTACAGGTAGAACTTGACGAGATGCTCGATGTTCCACACGTTTGGGACGGGGTCGCCGTCAGTCCACTGGAGGCTGCATGTTCCTGGCGAGACGACTTCTTTGACGATGAAGGGACCCTCCCAGGGGGCGGATAGCTTGTGCTTGTCCTTGGTGGACATGACTCGGCGCAGGGCCAAGTCGCCGACGTTGAGGGAGCGTTCCCGGACGTTCTTGTCATGGTAACGCCGTACCTGCTGCTTATGTCTGGCATGTCTGACCAGGGCAGTGAGTCGGTGTTCTTCTAGGCAGTCGATGTCGACCTGGCGGCCAATTTCTGCTTCTCCTTCCTCATAGTGCTGGATGCGCGGAGCACCATGGGCGACGTCGGCTGGGAGGACGGCTTCAGAGCCGTACACCAGAAAGAAGAGAGTATATCCCGTTGCTCTGCTCTTCTGCGTTCCAGGCCCCATATGACATGGGGTACCTCTTTAGCCCACCGGCCGGGGTGCTTATTGAGTTCGTCATACATGACTTTCTTGAGCGAGTCTTGGACCATACCATTGGCCCGCTCGACCTGGCCATTGCACCGTGGATGGGCCGTGGAAGAGTAGTAGACGTCGATGCAGTTGTCCTGGCAGAAATCCTAGAACTCGTGTCCTGTGAACTCGGATCCGAGGTCAGTCACGATGCGGTTTGGGACGCCAAACCGATGGGTAAGCTCTTGGATAAACTTGGCAGCCGTGGCCGATTTGGTGTCGGTCACGACCTTGTACTCAATCCACTTGGTAAACTTGTCGACCGCCACCAAGATGTGCTTGAATCCGCCCGGGGCGGTTTTGAAGGGCCCGACGTTGTCGAGTCCCCATATGGCGAATGGCCAAGTTGGGGGGATGGTCCGTAGCGCCTGAGCCGGCAGGTGCTTTTGCTTCTGGAAGAACTGGCAGCCGGTGCAGCTGTGCACCAACTCTTTTGCGTCAGACAGGGCTGTCAGCCAGTAGAACCCTGCCCTGTAAGCCTTGCCGAATAGGGTGCCGGCTGCCGCGTGGTTGCTACAAGTACCCGAGTGTATATCTTGTAGGAGGGTGGTGCCTTCATCCCTGAGGACACACTTCATGAGTATGCCGGTGGAGGCGGCCTTTCTGTACAGTGCGTCGCCGATGACGACATAGTTTGTCGCACGCCGAGTCAATTTCTCGATTTCTTCCTTCGTATCCGGCGACCAATTCTCTGTGAGGAAAGCGATAAAGGGGGCGCGCCAGTCTGCTTCCACCACGAGAACTTCGCTGGTCGGCGGGCCACCCGGGAGTGGCTCTGGCTCGGGTATGGGGCTGCCGTCCTCAAGCATCTTGATGGACGGGGTGCGCAGGTCTTGGACGAAGACGCCGACTGGAACTTGGGCTCTGGTGGACCCTAACTTGGATAGGACATCGGCGGCAACGTTGTCTTCCCGGAGGACATGGTGGAGCTCGAGACCGTAGAAGTGGGCCTCGAGTTTGCGCACCTCTGCGCATTATGCACTCATGGTTTCTTTGGTCGTATCCCAATTTTTGTTGACCTGTTCGACGACTAGCTTGGAGTCACCATAGCATATGAGCCGCTTGATGCCAAGCGATACCGCGATCCGGAGACCGTGGATAAGGGCTTCATACTCGGCCCCGTTGTTAGTTGCCTGGTAGTGTATCTGGAGAACGTACTTAAGGTGCTGCCCCTCTGGGGAGATGAACAGCACTCCTGCACCGGCTCCCTCAAGGCTGAGGGCGCCATCGAAGTACATCTTCCAGTGCTCTGGCCGTTCCGCGGGGGTCGGCGTCTGGATTTCCGTCCACTCGGCCACGAAGTCGGCCAATATCTGGGACTTGATGGCCTCCCGTGGCTCGAAGTTAATGGTGTGCTCGCCGAGTTCAACGGACCACTTGATGATGCGGCCGTTGGCGTCCCTGTTATGGAGGATGGCTCCAAGGGGGAAGTTTGAGATGACTCGAATGACGTGGGCCTGGAAATAGTGGCGGAGCTTCCTGGCGGTTATTACGAGCGCGTAGAGCAGCTTCTGAGGATGGGGGTACCGGACCTTAGACTCGCTAAGTACCTCGCTGACGAAATATACAGGGCGCTGGACCTTGTATGGGTGGCCTTCTTCTGGTCGCTCGGCGACCAGGGCCGTGCTGACCACATGAGTGGTAGCCGAGATGTACAGCAAGAGCTCTTCCCCGGGAGTCGGACCCATAAGAACCGGGGGGGTGACTAGGAACTCCTTGAGGTCGGCCAGGGCCTTGCTTGCGTCAGGGGTCCACTCGAACTTGTCCGCCTTCTTGAGGATCTTAAAGAACGAAAGTCCCTTCTCGCTGAGCTTGCTGATGAATCGGCTCAGGGCCACCATCATTCCAGTGAGCTTCATGATATCTTTCTTGCACGTTGGCTCCTTGAGGTTACGTATGGCGTCCAGCTTGACTGGGTTCGCCTCGATGCCGCGCTGGCTGACCAGGAAGCCCAGGAGCTTTCCCGACGGCACCCCAAACACGCACTTCGTGGGGTTAAGCTTCCATCTGAATCGGCGCAAGTTGTTGAAAGTTTCCTGCAAGTCGACGATAAGGGAATCGGCGTCGTACATCTTGACGACGACATCATCTGCGTAAGCCTCCACGTTGCGGCCGATTTGGCTCTGCAGGCAACCTTGGATGGCCTTCTGGTACGTGGCACCAGCATTCTTCAACCCAAACGTCATCGTCTTGTAGCAGTAGATGCCGTGCGGGGTGATAAACGCTGTCTTGTCCTGGTCGGATGTCTTCAAGGCTATCTGGTGATATCCCGAGTAGCAGTCGAGAAAGCACAAGAGTACACAGCCGGACATAGAGTCGACGACTTGATCAATTCGCGGAAGAGGGAAGGGGTCCTTAGGGCAGTAGCGGTTGATATCCGTGTAGTCAATGCACATTCTCCATTCACCGGATTGCTTCTTTACAAGTACAGGGTTTGCAAGCCACTCGGGGTGTTTGCATTCTCTAATGAAACCGGCAGCTAGGAGCTTATTCAGTTCTACATTAATGGCCTCCTTGCGATCTTGGGCGAATCGGCGCAGCTTCTTTTTAGCAGGCTTCGCGGTCTTGCTCAAGTCCAAGGAGTGCTCAGCCTTCTCCCTCGGAACACCCGGCATGTCGGATGGCTTCCATGCAAAGATGTCCCAGTTGTCTCGGAGGAAGGAGGTGAGCGCGTCTTCCTATTTGGGAGTAAGCCCTGGCCCTATGAGGGCCGTCTTGGAGGGGTCGTCGAGTCCCAAGCTAATCGCTTTGGGGGCGTCTGCAGGTGCCAACGCCGTGGGCTGCTGCTTCTGCTCCAGGAGCACAGGCTCACCGGCTGCCGCCTTGGAGGCTTCATTCGCCAGCAGGGTGGCATTGCCGAGTTGCTGGGACAACTCGGCTATCTTGATAGCCTCCCTGTCACACTCGAAGGAGGTCTTGATATCTCCACGGATGGAGAGGACGCCATTAGGCGCCGGCATCTTCAGAACCAGGTAGGTGTGGTTCGGAATCGCCATGATCGGGCCAGCATAGGCCTGCCAAAGATGGCGTGGCAGGAGCTCTTGAAGTCGGCTACCTCGAAGAACAGGAACTCCGCGCGGTAGTTGTCGGCCGTGCCGAAGGTGACTGGTAAGGCGACTCTTCCTATCGGGTAGGAAACTTTTCCTGGTACAATGCCAAAGAACGGATCTTCGGCGCTCAGTAGCTTGCTGTAGTCGAATCCCATGCTGTTGAGAGTGCTTGTGAAGATGATGTTGAGGGCGCTCCCGCCATCGATTAGGACCTTGGAGAGGAGGACCCTGTCAACGACGGGGGCGACGACGAGTGGGTAGGACCCTGGCTCGGGGAGGTGGACCCAGTGGTCGGCGCGGCTGAAGGCGATAGGCATCTCTGACCACTGGAGGTATTCCACTGGCTTGGTGGAGACCATCTTCACTTCACGCTTGTGGAGTTTTCCCTTGCACCGATCTGGGAAGGCGCCGGGCCCCGCGATGATGACATTGACCTGGCAGTCAGCACGCTGAAAGACGCCGTTGGCATCGCGCCTCGGCGCCTCCGGCGATGGTGGTAGTCGGCGTTCGTCGTCGTGATGACGCTGATCATCCCGGCGAGCCGGAGCGTCGTGGTCGCGTTTGCCACGGCGGTAGTCGTCGCGGCGGTCGCGGTCTTCTCTGCGGCGGTAGTCGTCCCGCCGGTCACCGTTGTAGCCATCGCGGCAGTAGTTGTTGTAGCGTCCACCGTTGTTGTTGTAGCGCTGCTTCTTGGTCGGCAGCAGGGCGCCGAGTTCTTTGAGTAACGCATGACAATCACGGAGATTGTGCTTCGCGTCCTTGTGGAAGGGACATTGATAGTTCAGTGTATCGTGAAACTCTTCGGCCAGGAACCTGGGTTCCGGCCGGCCTTCTTCCTCTGCTAGGGCTACAAGGGGCTCGGGGCCTGCCTTGCGCCCATGTAACGTTTCGTGGCGCTTCGAGTTGTCGACCCGGTCATCGTCCTCTGGGTGCTTCTGCTTGTCCTTGAACTGGGCCTGTTCGGCTTGATCTGCACGAACCTCCAAATTGACCACCTCCATCAGGTCAGAGGCAGTGACAAGGTTGGTTTTGAAGAGCGTGCGGAACAACTGAGTGTCGATAATGCCTCACCGGAAGGCATCGATGACATCCTGGTCCTGGACATCGGCGATCTTATTTTGGTTATCGAAGAACCGGTCGGTGCAGTCTCGGAGACTTTCACCCTTCTTCTGCTTGACATTGTCCAGATCGAATCTGATGCCTGGCCGGGTGTGGCATGCCTGATAGTTCTTGGTGAAAGCGTGGCAGAGGTCTGCCCAACTGTCGATGGTGTCTCGGGGGACGCCCTCGAGCCACAAGAGTGCTTCCTTGCCCAACATCACAGGGAAGTAGGCGGCGGCTTGGTCGTTGGAGCCGTGGGCAGCCTTGACTGCTGTGTGGTACATCTTGAGCCAGAGCTTGGGGTCGGAGCGACCATCAAACTTCTCCACGAGGGCTGGCTTGAAGGACTCGGGCCAGCGGATGGCGCGGAGTCGGGCGGTGAAGGCAGCGAAAACGTCGAAGATCTCCTCCTCAGCGTTGCGGTAGTCGCGGCGTGGAGGTCGAGCTGGGTCGGCTCGGGGCCGAGCATCATCACGCCACTGGCGGCGATCGTCCCATGGAGGGCCGTAGCGCGCGTCGTACTGTTCGCGCTCCATGAGCTCGCGAACGACGCGGCGTTCGTCCTCTTCTGCTCCAGCGTCACCAGCCTCCCCCACTGGCTGGCGGTCGGGTCAGCCGTAGTCCTGGTCGTACCATTCGCAGCGCTCGAGCTCGGCGGCGTCGCGCTCCCGGTGCCAAGCGTCGAGGTCGGTGCGGAGGTCGCGGGCGTACTCCCTGATGCGATCGCGGAGATCGTCAGGTTGGTGATGACGTTGGCGCCTATCGTGCCGCTCCTGGTGGCGTTCGCGGCGATGATCCGCGTTGCGCAGGTTACGCCGCTCCTCTTCTTCATCTTCATGGTGGTTCTGGGCCACCTCTTCTTCCACGGCGGGTAATGGGGGGTTCCTCTGGCGAGGGTGATCCCGATCTGATCTGCTATGAGCAGAGCGGCGACTTGAAGAGCGAGACGAGTTTGATCGCCCAGATTGGGTTCTGGCACGATATGACCGCTCGATCTGCTCCTGGGCTGCTTCCAACTGAGCTCGGGCCCGCTGCATGTGTCCCATCTCGGCGAAAGCGGTGGCGACGCTAGCTTGAGGCGTGCGGAACGGCACCCGGGCAAAGGCTCCATCGAGGTTGTGGGGCTCGACACCACGAGGACCCCGAGGAGGAGGCTGCTGTCTTGGTGGGGCCCCCAGGGGGACCACTCCGGTAGCTGCGGCAGCTGCTGGGTCTCCGGCCGCTGCTGGGGGCAGGGCGGCTTCTTCAACACGGCGTCGGGCTCGGCCAGCGTTTCGATCTCGCCGGCGATCCCTGGCCAAATCGGTCTCTCCGTCCTGAGTAGCGAAATCCTCAGAGACGAAGACTTCACACCCCGGAGGCGTGGCGTAGCTGGAGTCGTTGCTCGAGTCGGCTGGGGCTGGCAAGAGCACGCTTGTAGCGACCTGGAACTCGCCGCAGTCCGGAGACTGGGCGGGCTGGGGTGGGATCTCAGATCGGATCTGAGACATGTCTTCTCGGATCTGGGCCGAGTAGATTGATGAAGCGTTGCGGAACCCTAGCGGGAGCACTTTGCGAGGTCGGCGCAGGGCCTCCTCCGACATGGTAATGCACTCGGCAAGGGTGTCGTGGACACGATCCAGCCCGGCGAGGAGCTCGGCCGGGGGTGGGATTCTCCGACGAGTGCTCAGGCCCGGAGCCTGGTCGTTAATGGAGATCGCATCGAGCCGCTGCTGGAGTGGGGCGATGACTGACGAGGAGATCGGTGGCGAGGTCAGCGCGGAGCTGGTCGGCGTGTGGGCGTCGGGCGTCGTAACGGAGTCAGAGGCGGTGGTGGCGGCGGAGTGGATCTCAGCAAAAAAGCTGATACCCTCCAGGTGCGTGGCGCAGTCCTTGATAGAGTCGGGGAAGATGACGGAGCGACGATCTGCCATCGAGCTAGCTTTATTGCCCCGCGATTTTCCCTACCTGGCGCCCCAACTGTCGGATCTATTGACCGGCAGTCCACCCGGTGTCGGATGTTTGGACCCGGCAGTCCACACAGGGTAGCCTACGTGGTTGATTGTCGAGGGACAGATCGAGGATCAGAAGTCGATGGTAACACAAGACGCAAGGATTGAACAGGTTCGGGCCGTCGAGATGACGTAACACCCTACGTCCTGTGTTGGCGGCGATTGTATTGCTGTGTATGAAGTTCCTGGAAGGATCTCCGTAGTTGGGTTCTGTCCTAGGGTTGTAGAGGTTGTAGTTTTTCGTGCTCTGGAGGGGGGTCTCAGGGCGCCTTATATAGTCCGGCTGCCTTGAGTTACAAGTCGGCCAGAGATCGTAACCTACCCGAATTACAAGGATTCGATCCTATAACGATTACAGATATCTTTCCCTATAATTCCGGCTAGTCTATCTTGATCTCCGATCTTCTTGCGGGATACGCCGTGTGCTTTCCTTGCCGCGCGCGTCGTCGCGCCCATCCGGTTCGCCCGACTAGTGGGCCTTCCGACTGGTGGGCCACCTAGTCCGACAAACCGATCCAGATGTACTCGGATTGGGCCGCCCTTTGATGGTTGGGCCAATCCGCCTGCTGGGTACCCCTGGGGGTCTACCCCCGACAAGCCCCCGAGTAGTACGTGGTTGAGGGACAAGTCGGCGAGGTCTTGCTGCCCGATGAGCGTCGAGCCTGCTGCAGTTGGAAGCGAAACCGCGTGATACTGGAGAGAAAAAAGCCGTTTACCCAACGGATGCGCCGCGAGGTGCGTCCGTTGGACGTAGCCCCCGAGCCTTGAAGCGATTCCGAAGGAATCGGTCCAAGGGTTAGTAGCCTTGTTCTGAAGTCGTCAGACAATCAACGGATGCGCCGCGAGGTGCGTCCGTTGGCCGTAGCCCCCGAGCCTTGAAGCGATTCCGAAGGAATCGGTCCAAGGGTTAGTCAAGAAGCGTCTGGCTAAATCATCCGACGTTAATTTCGGCGTCCAGCCCCCGAGCGTGAGGGCCGGCGGAGTCCTGCGAGACACGCCGAGTGGTCGTCCCGGCGCCAGCCCCCGAGCGTGAGGGCCGAGCACGCCGAGTGGTCGTCCCGGCGCCAGCCCCCGAGCGTGAGGGCCGAGCACGCCGAGTGGTCGTCCCGGCGCCAGCCCCCGAGCGTGAGGGCCGAGCACGCCGAGTGGTCGTCCCGGCGCCAGCCCCCGAGCGTGAGGGCCGAGCACGCCGAGTGGTCGTCCCGGCGCCAGCCCCCGAGCGTGAGGGCCGAGCACGCCGAGTGGTCGTCCCGGCGCCAGCCCCCGAGCGTGAGGGCCGAGCACGCCGAGTGGTCGTCCCGGCGCCAGCCCCCGAGCGTGAGGGCCGAGCACGCCGAGTGGTCGTCAGTACCCTGTAACAAGGTAAAAACTCGAGGAGAAAACATTCGGCGATACAAATACTAATGAACTCCACTTCCTGCTTTCAAGTCTTTTAATTTCCTCGGGTAGTTAGCCTGTTACGTTTATGCACCTGGTCCCCGATAGCCGTAATCCATAGCGCAGGGAGCTGGGCCGCGTGCACGCGTAGGAGGGTAGGCGTACGGAAGAGCCGAGGTTTCACGGATTAAGGCGTGTGCTCCCCGAGTAGTTTAGCAACTTGTTTTAAAGCTCACGGGATTGGCGAAAATAATCAATGGAAACTTATCTTGGCGAGGGGTTCGAGTCCCGGAGGATTCCTTCTTCGTAGGATATGCCAAGGAGAGGCAGGCAAGGCGGCGTCGCTGCTGTGATGCGGCGTCAGGAATAGAGTTCTCGTGACTGCACAGGGCACTCCCGTGGCCGAGTGGAGCCAAAGGAGATAAGGACAACCTGTGCATTCCATGCTGGAGGAGAGACGCGTGGCGCGGAGCCCGCGCTCGTCGTCACGGAGTAAATTTCCCGTCCTTCGGCGTCCAGGGGCTATAAATACCCGTCGGGGAGCCTGAGCTGCCACCCAAGAGCGAATGGATATAGAATCCTTGTAGCCAATATGCCGGAGGTTCATCGTTGGGTTCATCCACCGGGGAGAGCTCATGGAGTCATCACAGTGTGGTGCTAGAAGAGTGCTTGCGAGGGATCTGAAGCGTTGATCGGCGCGTCGGTGCTGCCCTGTTCACCCCCGCATTCCCATGTGACGAGGGCCATGTGGGGTGAAATGCTTTGTAGAGCCAGGGATAGCCGAAGGCGTCTGCCATCAACCCTCCACCGGTGCTGTCCCGTCGACGGCTGCAGTGGTGCTACAAGAGGGCTTGCGAGGAGCTCATGTGGGCCAAGCTTGCTTCGGATGTAGCACTGAGCGCAGGGACGAGTGCCCCAGGCCGTCACCTTGGCGGCTGATGTGTTTGATGTTTGTAACCGGCGTAAGTCCGGCTTCGTTGTAACTGTATTTCCTGTGAAAAGGATTGTATTGCCTGTTGCAATTTGTTTGCAGCGTCAGTTCCCGAGCATTTCGGGACTGATCGAGTCCTCATGGCGCGCTGCCTTTGATATGGCGCCAGCCCCCGAGTCCGAGTGCCGGTCGAACCTTAGCGGTACGCCTTCAGTTGTGCAGTGTTGGCTTCCGAGTGGTTCGGAGCCAATCGAGCCCGAGAGGCGCACTGACTTGATCGTGGCGCCAGCCCCCGAGCGTGGGAGCTGTTCGAGCCTTGGCGGCACACCACTAAGTTTGCAGTGTTGGCTCCCGAGTAGTTCGGGGCCAATCGAGCCCGAGAGGCACACTGGCTTAATCGTGGCGTCAGCCCCCGAGCGTGGGAGCTGTTCGAGCCTTAGCGGCACACCACCAGGTTTGCGGTGTTGGCTCCCGAGTAGTTCGAGGCCAAACGAGCCCGAGAGGCACACCGGCTTGATCGTGGCGCCAGCCCCCGAGCGTGGGAGCTGTTAGAGCCTTAGCGGCGCGCCGACTGCTTTGTCTTGGTCGAGTGCTCCGGAGTCATTTTTTTACCGTTGGCGTCCGGCGTGTAACGGAAGGTGAAGCGCCCAACGGCTCTTTGTACCGTTTCGCCCGCCCCCGGTGATCGCGCGATCTCGCGGTAATTTCGGGCATCAAGGCGCGCTATAAAAGGCGAGGATTAACCCCGGAGGGTAATCTTCTCATTTCCAGATCTGCTTTCCTCGTTCTTCACATTCCACCCCGCCGCCACCAAAGCTCCCCTTGCTCGCAAGTCCTTTGCGCGATCTCAGCCACCACGGGGAGTGTAGCCTCGCTGATGCGTGTCAAGACCCCTGCAGTGAAATCCATGGCGGGGAGGAAGAAGTTTGCTGCCGGCGCTGTCCTGAAGACTGACAAGATCCCTTCCCCTGTCCTCGCGTGGACGCGGGGGAAGGTGACAACGGAGGCGTTGGAGGAGATGGTGGAGCGGAGCGTCCTGCCGCCTCAGGCCGTGGCGGAATGGCGGCCGAGCGCGGGGGAGGTATTCCCGTCGGAGAATTCCGGCGAGTTGGTTCTCTTCAAGCCCTTCTTCGAGGCGGGGCTTGGCTTGCCCACGGGGGCGTTCTTCCGCGGGCTTCTGCACTACTACGGGATCGAGGCGATCAACCTCAACCCCAACTCGATCATGGCCATCTCAATCTTCATCCACCTCTGTGAGGCGTACTTAGGTATTTCTCCCCATTTCAATCTCTGGAGGTACTTGTACTGGCTGAAGCCTCAGCCAAGCGAGGAGAAGATGGTGGTGGTCGGAGGAGCCGGCTT